>CM054937.1:4601697-4686281 GCA_029168755.2 Tillandsia fasciculata | reverse complement strand
AAATTATGCAAAAAAAAATTAGGGGAATTTGAGACACTGCAAAGCACTGGGTGGAAATTGAAATGGAAAAATGGCAAAGAACTGAGGGGAAAAACCCTTAAAATGCTTATTTTAAACTAACACGACATTTAACGATATAGAACATTGTAGTCCAGCACCCAAAGCCGTAGTTTGTCTCTCCAAACAATCAGTGCATCATCTCCTTACTATATATTGTTTTGAGGGCACAATAATAAGCTATCGAATAAATGTTATTCATATGAAAAGAATGAGAGAATTTGGTAGTCATTTTTGGCATAAGGTATTCACCATTATTTTAGTCAAACTTCCCATCATGTCATAATAATTCCAAGTTGGAATTGGAACAAAGAAACGACAACAAAAGATATTGTCTCTCCAGGCTTCTTACCAGTTATTCAAACATATCCAACTCTTTTTTTTTTAATAAGAAATCTTAAAATTGTAACCAAATGAAAAAAGTTACATGGTTAAGCAATAACAATGAGAATGGAAATTAAGCATCCAATGGCAATTTTCCTTCCTTGGAATTAAAACTTTCCTTTTTATTTTGCAACTTCTCTGTGCCTCAACCAAATGTGCCCTAAGTGCAGATAACGAAATGTATACCGCCAAAAAAACAACTAAGGAAACTATCATAGGAGTGGAGCAATACCAATGTAGTATATTAAAGTTTCAGTAAAAGCTATCCCAATACCAAAAATGTAATGCATGAGCATGGTATAAATTAAAGCCTATCGAATGAAGCAAAACTATTAAATAGCAGAACAAATTTGAAGGATACCACTTACTGGAGCCTTCTCCTGAATACTTGTGAATACTCTCACTGCATAGAGAAAAATTTGAAGTATTAAATCAGCCATTTAGCATTATACCAATCAAAAAGAAAATCAACCGTCCAAGCCAACTTGGATTCAGTGTCTCAGGGTTTAACAGAACAAGGGGTTAGAACTTTTAAGTTATAAGCAGGTTAGAAATAATGAAAACTTTAGGAAAATCAAGATCTACACTCACCAATGGATCCAGCAAAGTTCATGAAACAAGTCAAGAAACTGAGCTCCCCAGTGCTCTTATTCTGCACAACATAACAAATTCCTCCTCAAAGATTTGAATCAAACAAAATTGAAGTCATATCCAATAAGGTTTAAGAACATAAGACTTCCTTCTAAGTGACATAAATAATGCACAGATCATGAATTTGGAAAGAGGATGATAATATTCTTGACATCATATTTGTGTATCTATACTCGTTGTGAGAAATATAATACTTCCGAAATTTGAAATAGTCCTATATAAAAGATATAATAGGGCTAAACCTCTTAATCCGGCTATAGCATTTTGGGCGGTGGATGGGCCCAAGAGGTTAAGAGGGTTAGGTGTGCTAGAGTTAGAGTAGTTCTAGGATGGGTGACGCTCTGGGAAGTTGGAGCATCACAGTTGATATCAAAATCAATCAACAGGCGAAAATGTGAGATGAATCTCGACTGAGTCGGGATTATATAGTAGGCAGGGCATGGCTCTCGGGCTAATGATTGTTGTGGGTGGAGCACAGCTCCCCACAAAGTCTGCTAAGGCTAGCGAGACAAATCTTACACCGCCTGGTGCTTGTGAGTGTGCCTGAGGCTGACAAAAACACCAGGGCTTAAAGGGAAGGGGAATATAACGCCCCCGAGATTTGAGATAGTCCTGTATAAAAAACATAATAGTATTAAACCTCTTAATCCGGCTATAGCATTTTGGGCGGTGGATAGGCCCAAGAGGTTAAGAGGGTTAAGCGTACAAGAGCTAGAGTAGTTCTAGTATGGGTGATTCTCTAGGAAGTTAGGGCGTCACAAGAAAGGAAAGGTGCATCCCAAATGTGCAATTCAAAACCCAAGGATGAACCCAAACTCAGTACAAATAGTGTAATGACCCAGACTAAAAGAACAGCCATCTGCTCAGACAACTGAATTATAAAAAATTAGGGCAGTGATATTCTGAAGAAATTTAACTAAAGGTTTAATTAGCTTACACTTTAGTTTTGGAAAAGGTAAAATTACATGGATACTCCACCAAAGACCTGTAATTTCATAGAAGTTGTCCAAAAAGTAATAACATCATAAAACCCCTTGTGGTGTGTGTGTGTGTGTGTGTGTGTGTGCACGTGTCCTTGTGTGTATTGAAATACTCAAAAACACCCTTACAAAAAACCATAAAAGGCACTAGAAATTTCCTTTTGATTATCCTCTGTCCTTCAAAAAAGGCATTTATGGAAGACCGAATCTTACAAGGGCATCTGTTCTAATTCAAACTTTTGAAGAATATATATAAGATGATGCACAAAAATGCACCCTACTAGCAAATTTAGTTAGGTATGTGATGACCTAGCCAATGCTACTAATTTTTAAATTATTTCTTTATTTCTGACAAGACCTCCATTAAGTGCTCATAAGCAATATGCAAACTTACTAAACGCCTGGAAAAAATTTGAAATCTTTTCGTTTCATTTTCTTCTTCCAAAAAGACCCTCGAAGCAGGAATTACAAAAAAGGACCATCGAAAGTTTACATCCGAGCTACAGAAAACCTTAAACTTACAGTGTAGTTCTTCCATATTTGTGGAACTCTAGCGCAGAAAAAGATAGCATGTTGAGAAGCCTGTGACATTGAATACTTCAGTAAATAACCAATAATATGATGAGAAAAGGAAACATTAAAGGAAATGCATACAAAATACAAACAAAAATGTGATTGCAAATCAAACATGTACTACATGAATATGTGCAAAAACTTACATACAGGGCTTCAAAAAGAAATGGATCAATTTGGCCAGCTAAGATAGTTGGTGCTACAGCACAATATCTAACATACCGTTATTTAAGGAAAGCAAAAAAAGTTTATCGAAATAAAAAACTACAGGCCTTAGGGCCAATTCGGGCCAATTTGAAGCATTTTATAAAGTGATTTTCTTTGTAAACTGTTGAAATAATCACTAAAAAATAATCAAAAAAAAAAAACCTCCACAATAGCTTCTTTCTGAAGCAGAAACAAAAGCCTTGAAATTGCAGCTTTTGTTTTGAAGCACAAAATCCCATTCTAGCTTCCTACTGTAGCACAACCCCAGACAGTTTGTCAGCCAAATGCATGCGTTCCACAACCTTCTACTTTCTAGAGTAGTAAAGTTATTTAAAAAGCCAAGCCAAACGAGTACTAAAAATCCTTATGAATAATGTTGTCAGGATTAAGATCATAATTATCAATTATAAAGGATACAGCAAAGCCCTAATCCATGTTGTGGTTCCAACAGGCTGGGAGTAGTAGTAAATGATTGCGACTAATATTATCGCTGTAAAAGACAACCAAACACTTGTTAGAGCCCACTAAGAGAAAACACTAGGACAACTGAAGGGAAGTAAATTGTCAAATAGTACAATGTATGTGTTTTCCCAAACACCAATGTTATGAAAAATTCAACCAATGCATACCTTGAATTAAGAGAAATGCAAGTTCACCATACGCTGAAAATGGTAGCCCTTTGTGAACACAATACGCCAAAGCAATAGTATAGCCGACAACTTCAAGCTCAAAGGCTGCAACACTAAGTCCCCTGACACTATTGTGCTTCAAATTTTCATTATCTGCAGTAAGAGAAGATAACTGAGTGGAATAGCAAGAGAAATAGATAGTTGCTTCATAATAGAAAATGCCAAAAAATGAAGCATGTTGTCTGCAAAATTAATTACCTTCAGAAAAAGAACATATTTAAATTAATGATGAAGAGAAAAGACCACCAAAAGAAAGCCTTGACCTTGTATTTTCAGAGAGTAAATACTAAATATTCAGAAAATCAATCTTAGTACACATACATCCCCGTCGGCATTTGGTGAAGGGAATATATGTACTTTCAAAATTTACATGTGTATAAATGTAGGTAACTTTTAAGGCTCAAAAACTTATTTGTCATATTTCTCAAGATAAAAGTTAATTTCAATTTTTGAATGTCTCAACTGAGGGTGGCAATTTGGGGTCGTGAGTCATGTCTGTGAGCCATGTTTGTGTCCAAGAATTTAATTAGTTGTGTGATTGTCTCGATATCCTTAGTTAAACCCTTAGGTGTTCAAAAAGTTTAACTTGTCTCCAATTGTGTTGCACCATATCATGTTGTGCCATTTTCAGGTTAGACGGGTTTGTATCATCTCAGTTTTTGGTTTGTCCCAGCAACTTCATGTGACGTTCAACAGTGTTCGCACAATGTTACCATGTTGTGCCTGAAATTGCCACCCTAGATATACATATTCAACTTTTCATATATAAACAAATAACACCTCCAGTGATTAAGGCTAAGTTTGGATGCCATAACTAGTTATCTAGTGATAAATTATACGTTATGAGGATTTTCTTTTCTGATTGCGGCTAGGAGTTCTATTTTAACTCCCTTGAAGATTCTGACAGTCATGATTTGGTTGGATAGTATATTTCCCTACGAGATGATTTCTCATATTCCGAGAAAATGGCTTAAAGGCCAAATATGACATGCCTCTTCAAACATCTTATCATACTCCTCATCTACCAAATACCACAAACTTCTTAAGCAAATGAAAGAGATGTGCTGAATAAGAGGTCCATGCATAGAAACAGGGCCTAAAAGTCAGTAAGCAGACGTTAAACTTTTCCTTCAATAGAAAGCTATTTGTAGCTACTCAAATTATATACTAAGTCCTCATTCAGCATCGTTATTGTTTTTTGTTTTTCTTGAACACTAATTCTACACAACTCAATATATAGGCGAAAGGACTTTCCTTTTGTTGGCATTTTTGGTTAGCTTGGCATTTTTGGTTAGCTTGCAATTAAAAAAAAAAAAACTGGAAGCGAAAAAAAATTGCTTCCATTTTTTTGCCCTTGTTTTTTTTTTACCAAACAAACACCTTGATGCATGGATTGCTAGATTTCCTTGTTCCAAATAGCAGCTTATGTAACTGCATATCAAGGATTTAAGTGCTGTGGCACGGGATCGTGCCGAAAACTTGCCGGCACAATACGGCATGGTGCGTACCGGGCCGTGCCGATGAGTGCCGGTCACAAAAAATACATGCGTGCCGACACATAATGGCATGAAATATTTATTCTCTTTAGCAACAAAATTTTCTAATTGTTTATTATGTATCTTTATCAAATATTTTGAGTTTTATTGAGAAAATTACTTAATAATTTTTAAAAAAAAAGGTTTTTAGTTGTGCCATCGGCAGAGGGGCTGTATCGTGCGGATATCTTGTTGGCACGATACGGCACGGTGGATACGGCCCGTACCAATGGATATTTAAATCCTTGCTGCATATGCAACGCGGTATATGGTCGGACCACATATGCGGCAGTCTCCTTTTTGCAATTTTTTTTAAGGTAGGATTAAAATGTTGTGTTGAATAGAATTTTTAGTTAATGATTATACATTTGTATATGACTATTTTCATACATATTATAGGATTAGTCATATACATATGATGAAAATAGTCATCAATAAAGCATTCAACACAACATTATAATATGCATCAATAAATCATTTACCGTTTAAATCTAGTTTTACAAATAAAGATTTTATATGTCTATTCTTACAATTAAAAAAAATTATAGGATTAGCCGCCCAAGATCTCCCTTTCGTACTGTTGTAACTTTTGGTTAGCTCGCAACAAAAAAAAAAATGCTTCCCAGTTTTGAAAAAACATCTTGATGCGTGGATTGCAAGTAATCTAAATTCCCTCTTATACTGTTAAAATCACATAGAAATTCTATTTGAAAATTTTTTTAAAAAAAAAACAAAATTGCAGCGATACCAAACAAGACCTAAGCAATCAAGATCTAGAAAAAAGAATCCAGAAATTACCTGGGGGAGCTTGACGGTGGTGGATGCGGCGACTATGCAGTAGCCGAGCAGCTTGGAGACGAGGGGGAGCACGCAATCCCTCGCAGGGATCTGCGCCGCCGACACCGCCCCCATCACGCACGTGAAGTTCATCCCCAATATCTCCATCTCCATCTCTCTTCTCTTCTCTCTCTCTCCTTTCGATCCCCTTCGTTGCTCTTCTCTCTCTTCTCTCCTCTTCTCCCTTTGACAGAGCTGGGAGGAAGAACCTTTCTCTTCTTGGGATTTTTTTTTTTTTTTTTTTTTTTTTGGTTTTAAACACGGTTCTCTCTCGATCCTTCTTGGACCGGACCGGGCCGATTTAGACTAAAAAATACTCTCGTTTATTTTGGTTTGGGTAATCTATCTATCTATGAATCTATTTATCTATCTAATATATATTTATATACATACATTAACTATATATATATATATATATATATATATATATATATATATATATATATATATATATATATATATCACCAATCACCCACCCAATCTCTTTTTCTGAAAATGCATTTTTAAAATTTGAAAAGGCATTTTTTTTTTTCTCTTACCCTCCCGCTCTCTTCTTATTTTATAACTTTCTCTGCAAGTTAAACTCAATTATTACATCCACCTCTATTAGAAAATAAAGTTTCTATATTTTTGAATGGAGATTTGATGGAGAGAATCATGAAGATTTGCCTAACAATTTACTTATTATTTTGAACCAAGATTATCTTGCCAAGTCAGCATGGATTCAATGGTTGCATATAGAAGGCAATAATGGATTTAGTAACCGCACAAGGAAGGCAATAATATTTTATATTATTTTTCCTTTTTTAATAGATTCGTGATGTATATTAAATCTTGTACATACTATCATTTTTTGTATGAGAGGTTCGACTAATTTCAGTCACTCCAATTTGAATTTACTCTCTTCCACTTAATCATTTTCTTTACATGGTATCAGAGCATTGAAAGTTCTCTACCTGTTATTTTTTAATGGCGAAAGAAGATGCTAATAGCTCTACTTCTGTCATCGATGTTTATTCACCATATTATATTCACCCATCCGACAATCCAGGAGCTATGCTTGTAGCTCAACCTCTTTTGGGAGATAACTACGGGACATGGAAACGATCCATGACTGTAGCCTTGGGTGCAAAGAACAAGCTCTCCTTTGTGGATGGGACTTTAGCAAAGCCAACGTCTTCGATTGATCTCGTTCAAGCATGGGAACGATGCAATCATATGGTATTCTCTTGGTTGATTAATGCATTAAGCAAAGATATCCGAGAAAGTGTGGTATTCGTCGAAACAGCTCATGAACTTTGGGCTGAACTTGAAGAACGATTTTCACAAGGAAATGGTCCTCGCATCTACGAAATTAGGTGCACCATCTCCAATACACGCCAGGAGCAACTCACAGTTGCCACTTATTTTTCTAAATTAAAGCAAGCTTGGGATGAACTCAATTCCTACTCTACAGTCCCAGTATGCAACTATGGAGCATTGAAGGAGATTCAACGAGAGCGGCAAACCGAACATATTTATCAATTCCTTATGGGATTGAATGAGGCGTTTGGGACTATACGCACTCAAATCATCGCGATGGATCCTCTACCAAGTCTTGCGAAGGTATATTCTCTTATCCAACAAGAAGAAAAACATATTGGTCTCAAAATATCTCACTCAAATCCATCAGAACTGACCGCTCTTATTGCTAAGGGCGGTTCATCTAACCGCTTCAATGATGCTCATTCAACTAAATCCGAAAATTCTTCAAAGATGAAGCCACGTTTTATTTGTGACCATTGCGGCAAATCTGGGCATACCAAATCTCGGTGCTATGAGATTATTGGTTATCCTGTTGGACATGCAAAACATAACCCTTCTAAGTCCGAAGCTTCTTCTCAAGCTTTACGATTACAAGGGAAAGGGGGAGCATCTGGACATCAACAACAACGCTCGAGGCATTTCAACACCGACAACAACAACAATAATGGTCAGCAATTTGTTGGGTCGTCTAGTTCAGGTGGTAATCTCCAAACACATGGTGAAAGTCCATTACCTCCTCTCACCAGTCAACAATATCAACAGTTGCTGTCACTTCTGAATATAGATGTACCAAATCCTTCAGCTAATTTTGCCGGTAAAATTTCTCCTCAAATCCAAACAAATAAATATTCCTCTTCATGGATTATTGACTCCGGAGCTTCCGATCATTTTACTTTTGATTCTTCCTTGTTGACTGGTGTTGTTTCTTCTACGAATACTAAGCCAGTTTTCTTACCAAATGGGTCGAGCAATTCCATCACTCACATTGGTAACACTTGTATTTCTCCAAATTTATATTTGAATAACGTCATGTGTGCTCCGTCCTTTAACTTCAATCTTCTCTCCGTTAGCAAACTCACTAATTCTATGAATTGCGCTGTAACTTTTTTCCCAACATTTTGTGTATTCCAGGACCTGACAACGAGGAAGTTGATTGGAGTCGGTGAAGTGCGGGATGGATTATACCATTTTGTTCAACCACCTGTCGTTGCTACCGTCTCAAATAAGCCGAGTCATCTTTGGCATAGGAGACTCGGCCATCCTTCGAAACACAGGCTTGCTGGCCTTTCTCCTTCTTTTTTTCATGATCATCCTTATTCTCTTGAATTTTGTGAAGCATGCACTCTTGCTAAACAAACTCGTTTGCCTTTTCAATCTAGTTTGAGTAAAAGTTGTTCTGTTTTCAACTTGATCCATTGTGATATTTGGGGGGGTACTCTACCCCATCTCATTCTGGTGCATATTATTTTTTGAGCATAGTTGATGATTATTTCCGTTGTACTTGGATTTATCTCATGCGATATAAATCTGAAGTATACAAATTTTTGCGCGCTTTTATTAATTTGGTGCACACTCAATTTGATTGTCATGTCAAACAAATAAGGACTGATAATGGATCAGAATTTCTGTCTCAATCTATGCAATTGTTGTTTCAAGAGTATGGCATAATTCATCAAAGGTCCTGCGTTCATACCCCTCAGCAAAACGGGATTGTCGAGCGTAAATATCGTCATCTTCTAGAGGTTGCACGTGCATTACGTTTTCAAGCAAATCTTCCTATTAATTTTTGGGGAGAATGTGTACTTACTGCCACCTATTTAATAAATAAGATCCCTACACCCATCCTTGATGGTAAATCACCCCATGAAATTCTTTTTGGTTCTAAACCTAATTATGATCATTTGCGTATTTTTGGGTGTTTATGTTATGCACGAAATGTTGATCCTCACAAACATAAGTTTGATCCTCGAGCGAAGCGTTGCGTTTTTGTTGGCTATCCTATGGGACAAAAAGGTTACCGTGTTTATGAGATTGAAAGTGGTAAAATTTTTGTAAGTCGTGATGTGACCTTTTGTGAAGATGATTTTCCCTTTCATTCTAATAATCAAAACGAGATTGTTAACCTTACTACCGCCATTACCACTGATGCCAATTATGATGATCCTATATTATCACCCACAATTTCATCACCAACTGAAGACAACACTGATATAGAACATCCATCCACCACTCATGTTGACGATGCACCCCGACGATCCTCACGCGTTACTCGACGACCTACTAGATTAGATGTTATGTTTGTACTAATGTTGATTCCAATCCATCCCAAACATCATTGACACATTCAACGGCCGCTTTATCAGGTAAACCTCAATCTTTATTCTCTGTTATTTCCTATGGAAACTTCTCACCCTCTCATCGTGCCTTTTTGTCTAGTATTTCCTCTCATGTAGAACCAACTTCCTATTCCCAAGCTGTTAAAGACCCAAAATGGAGAGAGGCAATGAAAAAAGAGCTTGATGCACTCAAACTCAATAATACATGGACTTTGGAACCGTTACCACCTGGAAAGCGTCCCATTGGTTGCAAATGGGTATTCAAAATTAAATACAATTCAGATGGCAGCATCGAGCGATATAAAGCTCGTTTGGTGGCTAAAGGTTATACACAAATGGAGGGTCTTGATTATCATGAGACCTTTGCTCCCGTCGCCAAACTCGTAACTGTGCGTTGTCTTCTTGCCGTTGCTGCTGCTCGTGGATGGGAACTACACCAACTTGATGTAAATAATGCTTTTTTGCATGGAGATCTACACGAAGAAGTTTATATGGTTCCCCCACCAGGCATTAACGAAAAAGGTGATAACTTTGTTTGCCGTTTGCGCAAGTCTTTATACGGTCTAAAACAAGCATCTCGAAATTGGTTTGAAAAGTTTTCTAATGCTCTTCGATCAGCTGGATACAAACAATCCGTCGCCGATTACTCTCTTTTCACAAAATCTTGTGGCAAAAATTTTAGTGCCGTTCTTGTATATGTCGATGATGTGATTGTGACCGGTAATGACACACCTTCCATAACTTGGCTGAAGAAATATTTGAACACGTTTTTCCATATCAAAAATTTGGGGCGTCTTAAATATTTTTTGGGAATAGAAGTCGCTCGCTCCTCCGAAGGCATTTTTCTAACCCAACGGAAATATATTTTGGATATACTTGCTGAAACCGGCATGATTGGTGCTAAGGGCTGTTCTTTTCCAATGGAGCAAAACCTTCATTTAACACCTGATGATGGAGATCTTTTGGATGACCCTAGTATGTATAGGCGACTCGTTGGACGCTTAATTTATCTCACAATAACGCGGCCCGACATAACCTATTCAGTCAATATGCTTAGCCAATTTATGCAAAAGCCTCGGAGTACACACATGGCAACTGCATATCGAGTTCTTCGTTATTTGAAGAGCTCACCTGGACATGGAATACTCTTTTCTAGCTCTACACCATTATTGTTAAGGACATATTGTGACTCAGATTGGGCAAGTTGTCCTACGACTCGGCGATCAACTACTGGTTATATCACTTTTCTTGGATCAAGTCCCATTTCATGGCACACCAAGAAACAAAGTGTTGTATCTCGTTCATCAGCGGAGGCCGAATATCGCGCCATGGCCACAACTACTTGTGAGTTAACATGGCTTAATTATTTAATTAATGATCTTGGTGTTTTTCATCATCAGCCGATGTTGCTCCATTGTGATAATCAAGCTGCGCTTCATATTGCTTCAAATCCAGTATTTCATGAACGGACGAAGCACATTGAGTTAGATTGTCACCTCATACGTGAGAAAATACATTCTGGGCTCATTACTACAACATATATATCAACAACTAATTAGCTAGCGGATATTTTTACCAAGGCGCTTGGAAGAGAAAGGTTTCAATATTTGACTCGCAAGCTGGGTATTACGTCCCTTCACACACCAGCTTGAGGGGGAGTATTTGAAAATAAAGTTTCTATATTTTTGAATGGAGATTTGATGGAGAGAATCATGAAGATTTGCCTAACAATTTACTTGCTATTTTGAACCAAGATTATCTTGCCAATTCAGCATGGATTCAATGGTAGCATATAGAAGGCAATAATGGATTTAGTAACCGCACAAGGAAGGCAATAATATTTTATATTATTTTTCCTTTTTTAATAGATTCGTGATGTATATTAAATCTTGTACATACTGTCATTTTTTGTATGAGAGGTTCGACTAATTTCAGTCACTACAATTTGAATTTACTCTCTTCCACTTAATCATTTTCTTTACAACCTCTATATCTTATCTCCCTTCTTTCTCTCTCTCTCTCTCATATCTTTATCATATTTTATATTTTCTCCCTCTCTCTCTTTCCTACGCTCTCTCTTCCCTCAATATTATCTCTTCTCTCTATATTATGCTATGATGTCTTATAAATCTACTCAAATCTCTATCTTTCTTTCTCTCTCACACATATCTTTATGATACAATATCTCTATCTCTCTTAACAAAAAGAAAATGGATAGACAAGAAAGAGAAGAGTATATAGAAGAAATGAAGTGAGTAAAAAAAAAAAAAAAAAAAATTCGTAAAAGAGGAGCGACGATCTTTCTTCTTTATCTTTGCCACCCAAATCGCCGCTGCTGCTTTGGCTACCGCTAATGTAGCCCAAGCCATCGTTGTCGTCGTGTCTAACGACAACCAAGCCGCCACCGCCACTTTCACCGCCCAACCTGCCACCACCAAAGACGAGGCTAAAGCCGACTAACCACTCCCACTGCTTTGGGAGCAAAAATAGGCAAGAAAAGCAAATAGAGCACTTTTTTAATATGTTCATTCTAAAATATACCATATAATACGTTTTTGTTCATAAAATTATAATATTTTATCCTAAAAAAATAAGACTTATTTATAGCTAAAAAAAATAGTCGTCGTTTTGATCCATCCAAATAGGCTACTTCTTGATAATTATATATATTAATTGTGTCACGCCCCGGGTCGAAACTGCGACCCGGACTCGCCAACAGATCCGCCGCCCCTACGGGAAGCCCCGTAGGAACGTAGCGTCTAACCTGCAAAAGATCACCTATACTATACAGATATCAGAGCGGAAATGGAAATAGTGAACTGAAATAAAACAACTCTAAGTATAAGTGCAGACCAAGTCCTCACATAAGTACATATGTCTCTCAAAATAAAAGAGTACAACTCGATCCTCACTACAAGATCACTCAACAAGAACTCACAAAAGGTGAGGGTACAGCTACTCTCAGGGCGACATCTGGTAGGGATCTAACTCGCAACTCCCTTACCTCGATCAGCGGGATCAGCAACCTGTGCGGCAGGTACAGAAGTAGAGGTCCCTGGGGAAAAAGACACCACGACGGGTGTGAAAACTACATCCCAAGTAGTTCTCAGTGGGTGCCGCCAACAAGCCCGACGGTCTGCCCACTAAGTCTACAAGAGCCATAAAGTAACAGATGCAATACTGGAAAGGAAAGCTGGTAAACTAACTCTACAGCTACTATGCCTCTAACTAGATGCTCAAGGGTGAAACAGAAAGAAACCTGGTATCACTACTAACTCTCAACTCAACACCCAATCTATACTGACTGCCACATCGGGTCCAGTCAAACCTGCGCCTACCTACTGCCGTTACATCCACGGAGGACCGGACTTACGTAGGGCGTCCGTGACTGCCAAAAAGGAACCAGCCAGAGGGACTGCGTCGACAAAATCGCAAAAGCAAGTAACCCGCCTAGCTCCGGAGTGGCACTCGAGGGGCGCGACCCCACCGAGTAAAGTATCTGCGCATCTATGTCGAGCTCAATGTGGCCCATGCAGGCTATAATCCAAATCCACGATCAACAAGATCGACTGTAATCAAAAGAACCCTGTCTCACTCACTGGCTGGAACACAACACAGCCGAGACCCCCCTGTCCCTCAGACAGTAATCAAAAGACACTCTGATCAATAACCCACTATCTGACTCCACTCGGTCCCCCGACACGAGTGTGAATGCACCCCACTAATAACCCGACCCCTCGGCCCCCTATCTGGGCGAGGAAGAAACTAAGTCCAGATGAAATAGTAATGATAGTGGAAGTGTCTAAAGCAATAAAGTAACCTAGCCCAAGTTGGAGTTTTCTACTAGTCTGGTTGAACATGCAGCATATGACAGTGGTGCTAGGTCAAGTCCGAAGATAGCAATAAATAAGGATGTGGGGGAAAATAATAAGCAACACATGCTAAACTGAATAAACAAAGAATCCCAACTCATGCTCTCTAACATGCTATACTGGAGGTAAAACAATACATGTATATCCCTATACAGCTAGAATTAGTGTCCAGATCGTAAATCCTGGAAGCGAGGCCACCCACCTGATCAGTCGAACTGTCAAAAGTCCTACAGCTGATAATACCAAAAATAGCAGCTACACAGAGTCCAACAGGTCCAGCACAGTCCACACTGCCCCTGGGTACAAAAACTGACCTGTCAGTACACAAACATTCCTTCAAAACTGCCAGATTTATCACACAGTATTTCAGCTGCGAAGATGGGCAAAAATCACCTGCTGAAAGTCCTCAGAAAAATTCGAATAAAATATCCCTGCGATCTACGCGTCGATAGCTTCGAAACGACTACCTGTACGTCCAAATCCGAATTTTCTACACTGAGATAAAAATCCGGCAAGAAAAGCACCTCATTCATAACTGTACCAACTACCACAGATAACCATTCGGGAAGAAGGAAGATTCTCACCTTCAAAGCAATCTCAGAAAATTTTGAGAAAAATCCAAGAGATTCCTCGCGAAAAGTAGATGAATTTAGCCTCTTGAATCACCTCGATCCGATATCGGTACGTGAAGATATGGCCGAAACACCGCGGCGCTGTCCAAAAATCCGTGAAGAAAAAGGAGCAACAAAAAGCTCAAATATCTCCAAAATCCGAAAGGAATCTGAGAAAACTCTGAACATCAAAGTTAAATTCCTACCTGTCGTGAGTCCAACGGCGCAAAAATCGTCGAAATCGGGTGTCGGGGAATGCCGGGAGAGTCTGCGCACTGAGAAGACGCAAAACGGGTCGATGATGAACAATATCGCGTCGCGCCGGAAAAATGCCAACCTCGGGATCCGTGCACAGAGAAATCCGGCGAGCCACCGTCGGGTCCAGCTCCGGTAGAGGTAAAATTTCCCTTAAGGGTCCACTGTGAAATTCAAATGCTAAAAGAGGTAAAAATAGGGATTACTACGGTTTAAATAGCCTTAAAAAGGCTTAACGGGTCGGGTTCTTGGGGCCCAATAACCCGGGATCCAAATCCGGCGAGGCCCGGGTTGGACCAAATCCCGTCCGACGCGCCCGGGCGCCCGCCACGTACCCCCAATACAGGGGACAGTCGTGCGGGGGCCTCCGCGCGCGCCACGTGCCCCCTCCCGCGGGCGGGAGAGAGACGGGGCGGGGTTGCTGGCGGGGCGACGCGTGGCGCACTCAAGTGCGCTGCGCCACGCGTCGGCCGCTGGGCTGCCCCGTGCAACGCCGTCGTCTCCGTGGACCGCGACCACCAGAACCCTCCAATGGCGGCCTGCCACGTGCCGTACACCCGGTCTACCCAGGCGCGCCCAAATTCCCCTGAACCGCGCCGCGTGCGCCCGCCAATGCGGGTACGCCACGTGGCCCCAGGCGCGGTCCATGCGCCGACGCGCTTCTCCCGTGGACCAAGCAGTGTGGGCCGGCCCAATCCCGAGCCGCCACGTGGCGCCGGCCGGTCCACGGTCACCCCCATGCACCAGAAATCCCCGGAAACTTCCGGTAGCCCGTTTTTGGTCATCCGGACTCCAAATTAAACAAGCAAAAAGCCGTTTTCAAGTGTTTTTCCGTGCAGAATCCAATTCCAACCTCTGTTTGGCCAAAATCCTTCCAGAAATTTCGGTAACCACAGCCGAAGGTCAATACAGCAAAAGTTACCTCACAAGGTCCATCAGTGGCACCACCTTGATGCACTATGGGCCAGATACACCAATAATAGGTGTTCTATACTGTGGATTCAGCAGGAAAGCCGCATGGGGTTTACAGTCTCTACATCCTCCCCCACTAAAAGGGAGTTTCGTCCTCGAAACAAAAGGAAGCAAACCTGCGTACCTCAATCAGGTATCTCGAACAGAGAAGGGTAGGTATCCCGCATCACCGTCTCCAGCTCCCATGTAGCCTCTCGCTCCCCATGGTTGCTCCACTGGATCTTCACAAATGGAATGGCCCGGTTGCGCAATTCTCTCACCTCACGAGCCAGAATTCGCAACGGGCGCTCCTCATAACCAAGATCCTCGCCAATCTCCAGAGAAGTGAAGTCGATAACATGCGAAGGGTCGAAGACGTATCTCCTCAGAGCTGAGACATGAAAAACATCATGGACTCCGGCCAGGCGCGGTGGAAGTGCAACTCTATAGGCCACAGGGCCAATCCTCTCTAGTACCTCGAAGGGTCCAATAAAGCGGGGACTAAGCTTTCCCCGGACTCCAAATCTTTTGACCCCTTTCGAAGGCGAGACCTTCAAAAAGACATGATCACCAATCTGGAACTCAAGGTCTCGCCGCCGAGTATCAGTGTAGCTCCTCTGACGACTCTGGGCTGTCTCAAGATGTCGGCGAACTAATCTGACTTTCTCCTCAGCCTCCATCAATAAATCTGGTCCCAAAGTCCTCCTCTCACCCACGTCACTCCAATATAAGGGCGACCGACACTTGCGTCCATACAGCGCCTCAAACGGAGCCATCTGGATGCTCGCTTGATAGCTGTTGTTGTACGCAAACTCAACCAATGCCAAGTGCCGGTACCACCCTCCTCCGAAATCCATAACGCACGCTCTAAGCATATCCTCCAGAGTCTGTATGGTGCGCTCAGACTATCCATCGGTCTGTGGGTGAAATGCCGTGCTAAAACGGAGCTGGGTCCCCAAAGCTGACTGTAGACTCGTCCAAAAATGCGACACAAACCTCGGGTCCCTATCTGATACAATCGAGGCGGGTATACCATGCAACCTCACCACCTCATCCAAATATAACTGTGCAAAACGCCCCAACGACCAGGTCATCTGAACAGGCAGAAAGTGAGCAGACTTGGTGAGTCTATCCACGATGACCCAAATCGCATCGGCTCCACTCTGCGCCCGCGGTAGTCCAACTACAAAGTCCATGGTGATGTGGTCCCACTTCCACTCGGGAATTGGAAGACTTTGCAACTTGCCAGCAGGAACACGATGCTCTGCTTTCACTTGCTGACAAGTTAAACATTGAGCCACAAATCTTTCAATATCCCGCTTCATCCCAGACCACCAGAAGTGTGCCTTAAGGTCCCTATACATCTTAGTACCCCCAGGGTGGACGGTATAAGGTGTATAGTGGGCCTCTCTCAAAATCTGGTCCCTGATTGTCACGCCCCGGGTGTAAACTAGAACCCGGGTCCGTCTACAGATCCGCCGTGCACGCGGGATTTCCCGCATACACGAAGCGCTGGTAACCTGCTCAGATATAAGATGTACAATAAAAGAGCATAATACAGAGCTGAAATAGAAGAACCACATAGTAACTGAAATACAAGTAAAGCTGTATCAATACAATAGTCTCCCAGCTCACCAAAATAATACATCCAACTGGCTAAGCCAGACCCAGCATAATAGTCTAGGTACAATATCTGTCTAATACAATCCCTCAGCTCACAGGAGATCTATCTACTCAGCGATCCCCTTACCTCGATCAACTGCCGACGGCCTAGCAGCTCCCGCAGACAACTCTGCAATATAAAGGAGAAGAAACAAGGAACAATAATGGGGGTGAGAACTACTAGATAAACCAGTAGCCTCCCCTAGTGGGTAAAACCTCAAACACTGACGCACCCACTAGGACTACTAGAGGCAAAAGGAAAGGACAGTGGTATACTATAGAGACTACTGAAAAAGAGGAAGCTACCACTACTATGCCTCTACTGCCGTGCCAAAAGAAATGCCTATATGTATGCATCAGTATCTATCCTGCCAGCCTGAATAAACTCAATCTAGTCACCAGTGAAAACTGGTACTGCCTGCTCTGCCGTGCCGTGTCGTATCGGGTATGCCAGCCCACACATAACACCGATGCGAAAAGGAGTCTCAAGAACTCAAGAATAGTCTGCCGCGCGCACTCCGGAGTCGCACTCGAGGGGAGCGACCCACACGAGTAAAATGCCTCTGTAATAGGTATCCCTGTAACCAGTATCTCTGTATAGCAGGACTAGATCGTGACTATGATCAAAGTGGAAAAATCCATCCACTAAAGAAATCTGATACCCAATCTGATGTAAAGATAATCATCCGGTCAACCGCCTACTGTCCGCGGTTACCGTAATAACCCATAAGACCAACACTGATAAAATAGTCAACCTCTGGCCAACCGCCTGATGTCTGCGGTTACCATAATGCCCCACAACCCATAATAGAGTCTAACCTGTCCTAGACTCAAGCCTCAGTTATACTATCCCAAACCCTGCTCAAACCGAGCAACATGAATCCAGATGCGAAGGAGAATAGTAAAACATGGTTTCTCCTAAGTCGAGTCCCAAAAATAGTGTAGCAATAAATAGTGGCCTATCTAGATGTCCAAACAAGCATGCAAAGGGTTACTGTTGAAAACTGAAAGAAAGCATCGGATATTTATTTAGAAAAAGATGATTTTATGATAAGTTTGTTGCATGCGATGATAGGTTCCAGCATATGTCCAGCAATAACGTCCCAGTTTATCATAAAAGATCTGCCATATTATTTGTGGGGTTTACTTGTGAATTTCATGATTAAAACACCGATTATCAGTTTAAAGTCGGGAGTCTCTAATACTCCTAGTGAGATAGTCAGAAGTGAGGTAAGCAACAACCACCCACCTCGAAAAGCGTGATCCACACCCAAAAAGGTCTCCTTGCTGTCCGCAGTCTCCTACCCCCGCTACTCGTCGAAAATAGAGCACAACTGAACAGAATAATACACCTGGTGTAAACACGGATCCCAAAATACAGCCTTATTATTATTTTTCCAGCCAGTTCACAAAAGGGGATTCTCACCTCTGTACAGTGCTCAGGATAATCCAGAAAAATTACGGTTGCGTTCCTTGCGACGAGTAGATCAAAATCGACTACTTAAACTTCTCGATCCGATGTTCCTAGGCCAAGATATAAATCGGAGAAGTCGGGGCTGTCCAGAAAATATCACAGCAAAAAGGGGGGTCAAAGGTGCCTCGGGAACCGTGCCAAAAGTGCGAAACGGAGCAAAGTGATCAACACAAAAACGAAGCCTTACCTCTTACGGTCGCGCTGTCGAAGAAATCGTTCAAAAATTCCTCCTGGTTAGCACACAGCGAATTTCCGACTGAACTGTGACGGAAAATGGGCCGAAATGGAAATCGTCGCAGTGCGCCGTGTCGCAGATAACTCGCTGTCGGAAAATCCCGAAATTCTGAAATTTGTAGGGTAGATAGAGGATAGAGAGAGGAAAAACTTTCATTAAGGGCTCACTGCCAATTCTCTCTCTAGAATTCGCAAATGGCATAGAGAGAGAGAGGGGTATTTATAATGGGCCAAAATCCCTATTCGGGCTCCACAAAAGATCCGGGCCAGAACAGGAAACAGCAAAATTAGCCAACCATATTGCGCCACGTGTCCCAGAACAGGAAACAGCCTTGAAAGCCCTCTCAGAATGCGCCACGTGTCCCAGCCGCCCACGTGTTCCACGCGCCCGGCGCACGTGGGCGGCCGTGCGCCCGCCAGTGAACAGTGGACACGTGTCCCACGTGGTCCACGGGGCGCGCGAGCCCGGTCCACGCGCCGGGTCTTCCGGATCTTGTCGGCCAATGGGAGGATGCCACATGTCGCACGCCAGCCGCCTCTCTTGACGCCGCCGGGCCAATCAGGTGATGACACGTGTCAATCGGGATCTTCAGTGCTCCCGGTGCACGACTGTTCTGTGAACCGCGCACCGGCGCGCCTGCCCGCGCTGCCCGCGCCTGCCCGCGCCCGCCTGCGCCTGCCCGCGCCTGCCCGCGGCCCTTCTCCGCCCTTGCGCCGCCCTACGCCGCCGCGAGCCGTTGCCCGCCGCCGCCCGCCGGCTGCCGCCGACCGCCGGAACAGTGTCGCCGGAGTTACTGTTCCGGTGAACAGTAAAATTTGCCGAAAATGAGTTATATATACATTTTTGATCGTTTTCGCGCGCTGAGTCCGAATCCGCCGTCCGTTTCTGCAAATTCTCATCCGAAATTTTGGCGAAAGCTCCCGAAAGGCCCACTCGCTCCGATTTTCGCGCCGGATTCATTTCTGAAGTCCGTTTTCGACGCTGCAAGCTCCATTACACTCAGTGGCTTCTTCTAATCGCCGTTAATGCCTCAAAAACCTTCCATGAAAATTCCGGATCATCACATCCTCCCCCACTAAAAGGAGTTTCGTCCTCGAAACGAAAATCATACCTCAGTCCTGAGCCTCAAATAGGTAGGGGTAGGTGTCCATCATCTTTGACTCAAGCTCCCATGTCGCCTCGCGTTCATCATGATTGCTCCAAAGGATCTTCACATAGGGAATGGTCCAACTGCGCAATTCTCTCACCTCTCGATCCAGAATCCGCAGTGGACGCTCCTCGTACCTCAATTCCTCACTGATCTCAAGCGGTGTGAAGTCGATGACGTGCGATGGGTCGAAGACATATTTCCTCAGAGTAGAAACATGAAATACATTGTGGACACCAGCAAGTCTCGGGGGAAGTGCAAGTCGGTAAGCAACTGGCCCGATACGCTCCAATACTTCAAAGGGTCCAATATATCGGGGGCTAAGTTTCCCGCGGATGCCAAATCTCCTGATCCCTTTGGACGGCGAGACTTTCAAAAATACATGATCTCCAACCTGAAACTCTAAGTCTCGTCGCCGAATGTCAGCATAACTCCTTTGTCGGCTCTGGGCGGTTTGAAGATGCTTTCGAATCACTCGGACCTTCTCTTCTGCCTCTATCAATAGCTCTGGTCCCAAGGTCCGCCTTTCGCCCACGTCACTCCAATATAGTGGTGATCGACACTTGCGTCCATACAACGCTTCAAACGGAGCCATCTTAATGCTCGCTTGAAAACTGTTGTTGTACGCGAACTCAGCTAAAGATAAGTGTCGAATCTGTCACGCCCCGGGGTCAGAACTGTACCCCGGGCTCGCCAACAGATCCGCCGCCCCTACAGGAAGCCCCGTAGAGACGTAGCGTCAAACCTGCAAAAATAGATTACTATACTAGCAGATATCAGAGCAGTATGGAGAAACTAACTATGAACAGAAAATAGAACAGTCTCTCACAATATATATACAACATATCCTCACCAAAATACAAAAGTCTCTCAAAGAAAGCAGAAAAGTACAACTCGATGCCTCACTACATAACTCTCAAACATGACACAACCAAAATATAGGGGTACCTCTAAACACACTGAAGCTGAAGGGGAAGGGATCTATCTCGCGACTCCCTTACCTCGGTCTGGAAGAGCTGGATCAGCAACGGGCACCGCAGGAACTGGAGCTGACGTCCCTGGGAAAAAGACACCACGACGGGTGTGAGAACTACCTCCCACAGTAGTTCTCAGTGGGTGCCGCCAACAAGCCCGACGGTCTGCCCACTAAGTCTACTAGAGGCAAAAGTAACAAAAGAGATGCAGAATGGAAAAGCTGGAAAGTAAAACATCTACTGCTACTATGCCTCTATCTAAATGCTCAAAGGGCGGAACAGAATGAATATGATGCCACGACCAACTCTCTCTCAACTAAGATCACCCAATCCAAACCGACTGTCCCATAGGGTCCAGTCAAGCCTGCGCCTACCTACTGCCGTATATCCCAGAGGACCGGACTTATGTAGGACGTCCGTGACTGCCAAAACTGGCTCAGCCAGAGGGACGGCGTCCGTGACTGCCAAAACTGGCTCAGCCAGAGGGACGGTGTCCGTGACTGCCAAAACTGGCTCAGCCAGAGGGACACGTAACAAACCCAACTCCGGAGTGGTACTCGTGGGTAGCGACCCCACCGAGCAAAGTATCTGCACATCTCTGTCGATCTCAAGTATGGCTCCTGCAGGCTAAGATCCAATCACTGTCTCACTCACTGGCTAAAATCCACACTGTCACTATGACCATGTCCCAAAGATCCCAGATCCACTGTCACTACCACTGTCACTATCACTATCTCAATGATGAACAATCTACAGACTGCTACCAACACTACTCGGTCCCCAGACACGAGTACAATGCATCATAGCTACTAAATCTCCCAACCCATAACTCAGGGGAAGACCACTATGTCCCAAGATGACAAAAGTAACAATGATATGGGAGAACTACAGCAAGAGCGCAAATCCAATAGTAGCTGTCTGAGGATGACATACAATGTCTAATAGATGTGCTAAGTCAAGTCTTTCTCCAATTGTGGTTCATATGATGCAAGAGTTCCAAAAAGGTTATCAATTTTAGCAATTATTAACTGTGGTTACAAACATATAAATTGCACAGTTTTATTAGCTCACATACTATCATGCATGCATCTAAATTGCAGAATTAGAGTGCAGTCCATAGGTATTGAGAGCAGGATCACCCACCTGACCGCGCTAACTGTCCAGGATGATACAGATAACAAGCCCAGAAACTGATAAAACTCTGAGTCCACTAAGCAAAGAGCACCATAGTGGTGTGCTTACAATGTCCTGGGTACAACCACAACTCACAATTACAACCAAATCACACATAAAATCACTATTCCAAAATCTGCAAGCATAGTTCCTGTTCACACGAAATTCTCACCTGAAAATAAATTTTCTAAAATCCCAATAAAAATATCACGACGATCCTCGCGAAGTGTAGATGTCGATAGGCTCTTGAATCGTCGAATTCCGATGTCCGGATGAGGAGATAAAAATCCGCGAAGTGAGTGCTGTCCAGAAATCTCACAACAAAAACAGCGGCTCAGAAATGCCTCGAAATCCGTGCCAAAAACCCAAATCCAGGCAAAACACCCAACACGAAAGTCGAAGATTTACCTCTCGTGAATCCAACGCCGCAAAAATCGCTGAAATCGGATGTCGGGGTAGCTCTGTGGAAATTTTAGACCGAAATGCGACGATAAAGGGCCTTCAACAGAAATCTGTCGCTCCGCACTACGAGGTAAGAAACACAGTCGTCACGGCTTCCTGATTTTCTGAAACTTTGTCGGAAGATAGGTAAGAGGGAGAGGAAGATTTTTCCTTAAGGGCTCACTGGCTAATTCCCAAGGAAAATGGGCGAAAATCCCAGCCCCAACTGTCCTATATATAGGCCTCCAAGAAAAAGCCCCCAAAATCACCTATTATTGGGCTCGGGCCCAATCTTTCGGGCGCCCGAAAATTTTCGGGCGCGCACAGTGCGGCCCGGCCCACAACTTCCGGGCGCGCACAGTGCGGCCCGGCCCGATACACGCCGTCGGACGGGATCCCAGATCCGTCCGACCCGCGTCGGAAGCCGCCACGTGTCGCCAGAACAGCGAACACCGAAACGGGCCGCTCACCGCCCGCCACGTGGCTGCTCCCCGGGCACAGTAAGGCGGTGGCGCCCGCCAATGAGCGGGCGCCACGTGTCCGCCCGGTTGACCCGCTGCCCGCCCGGCAGCGCGACGTGGGTCGCACGTGGGCACGCGGCCCGAGGCACCTACCGCGCGCCGGTGCACCGCGCGTGCTGCACCTGCCAATGAGGGCGTGACACGTGTCCCATGCACCCGGTCCACGCCTTCACAACAATTCCGTGGACCGCGCCGCGTGCACCGACCACTCACAAGATGCCACGTGGCCTACCCTCGGTCCACCGTACACCCCGCCAAGTCCCGTGGACCGCGCCCGCTGCGCCGGCCAACCGCAGCGCGCCACGTGGCCCGCTCCCGGTGCACGCACCCCGCGGTGGACCGCGTACCTGCGCCGCCGCCCGCCGCCGCGTTCCGCCGCGCTCCGCCGTTGCCGGCGCTTCTCCGGCCGCCGGAACAGTAACCCAAGCCTCGATTT
The DNA here is from genome assembly GCA_029168755.2 of Tillandsia fasciculata. Classification (NCBI taxonomy): domain Eukaryota; kingdom Viridiplantae; phylum Streptophyta; class Magnoliopsida; order Poales; family Bromeliaceae; genus Tillandsia; species Tillandsia fasciculata. The sequence continues at coordinate 4,662,975 of CM054937.1, read as the reverse complement.
CCGTGTTTTCGCGTCCGGGCTCCGAAAAATTCAAGTAAATAGTCCATTTTGCTCGTTTTCGCGCGCTGAATCCAAATCCGAGGTCCGTTCGGCCAAGTTCCGCTTCTAAAATTTTCCAAAATTCCCCGGAAAAGTAAACTTGATCCAATTTCTGTTCCGAGTCCCATTCTTGGCTCCAATAAGCGCGCAAACACCTCATACAACCAAAATGGACTCCCAGAGAAGAAACAAGCCCCAATTTCACCAGAAACTCAAATCTGGAGCCCGACACGCACACCCACACACCCAAAAGCCTCCAAGCCAACAGTAAACCCTGTCGTGGGGATCCGGGTCCTCACATCCTCCCCCACTAAAAGAAAGTTTCGTCCTCGAAACAAACACAGCTCAAAAGGGAGTCTCCAAGCCCAAGGTAAGCCTCCAACACACAAACTCCGACTCCCCAGTCGCTACAAACTCTCCACAAAGCGCGTCCAACCGCGGGTAAAGCTCAGGAATTCCCAAACACCGAGGACAAGAAGAACAGCCAACTCTACGCCTCCAAACTATTCGAATTATGCTACAAAACTTAACAGGAAAGGAAAGAGCCCCTCCAGTAGGAAGGTTATCAATCCCCAACTCTCAGATTTAGAAAACAACTGAAATTAGCGAACAGTTCGAAAGTTCCGAGAGACCGGTGCCCTTGCCCTAAACCAACAAGGACAGGTTCGGGCACTGTCCCTACTTCTGGAGTAGTCTTTTGTATCTTTCATCTTGTTCGCGAATTTCAGCACAAGAATGTAAAAACAAGGGAGAGAGGGTTTGATGTCGTTCCTACTGCGGCAACAAAGCAGAAGCTACGGTCTACCCGTGCCCCTAAAAGACACACCACTCTAACCAAGACCCCTAGAGACAAACCCTCTAGTCCTAGGCGTCACCTACGCTCGACAAGTCGCACCTAACCCAAAGCCGCTGAAGCCACTGCTGCAGGGAAGATGTCTTAGTACCCAATAGAAATGATCTCCTGTCGTCCGACTTGCGGAAAGGCCACTATTCTCCGTTCGCAATCAAATGTTGCACGATGCCGCACCAACTGATCCATCCCAAGTGCTCAACCTGAGTCGGGGGGCTGCAACTGAACCAACACAACAATCGGCGTGCCTCGCCAAGTTTCAGCCGTTCTGATCACACTCCAAAATTCGCCTCTGCTGGAAGACACTAGGATGAACCCAAACGCTAATGTAAGTCACAAAATTCCTATCCCGTAATTACGCCAAGATGCACATGTCCCGATGCCATGCAGATGGATGCAAAAACTCTACTGAAGAATGAATGAGATGCACCAGTATCAAAAGGAGCCCGAGCACGGACTGCTGAGAACAGACTAATACCTGCGACGACCTGCTCTGCTGCTGAAGTGACCTCAACCGGAGCGGCATAAATACGACCGCTCGGTGCCGGGGGACGTCGCTCTGGCTGTCGGGAAGAAGATGAGGCAACCTCTGGCCTGCTATAGGCCGCTGAAGGATCGGCTGGCTGGTAAGGGACAAACGGTGCAGATGCTGATGAAGGAGCTGGATGGCCGGCTCTAGGGCACACGCTCGCAAAGTGACCGGCCTGCCCGCAGCGAAAACAATGGCCCTGTCTCTGCGGGCACTGAGTCGGTAAATGTGGGCCTCCACAGATGACACATCGATCTGGGCGCTGCTGCTGAAGAGTCTGCTGTGAGAACTGCTGCTGTCGTGGGGGTCGACGCTGCTGCTGCTGTATCTGGCGAGACGCCCCCGATCTCTGATGTCCCTGGTTCCCTTGGCCCTGCGAGTGGGAACGTGGAGGTCTCGGGGGTCCCTGCCTACTAGACTGCCCCTCCTCCGGAGAAGCCGGGCGCTTCGCCCCAGCAGTCGCTACAGGGGCCGGAGATACCTCATCCATCACGGCCTCTCCACTCTCCACATACAAAGCCTGCTCCATCGAGGCCTCCACGGTCTGCAATCTGCGGGAACGGACGAACTGATAGATGTCTCGACGAAGTCCTCGCTCGAACAAGTAAACACGGTGGCTCTCGTCCCTGGCCACGTGAGGCACACAAGCCAATAGCTGGTTAAATTCCGCTATGTATAAGTGCACTGGCCTATCTCCCTGGCGGAGATTCTTCAACCGCTCCTCCAGTCGCTGTCGGACGCTCTCAGGAAAGAACGCTCCTAACAACATGCTCCGAAACTCGGTCCAGGAAAGAAGCTGCGTCCCCGGTGGACCAGCGGGTCGCACACGCCGCCACCACGCCTCGGCGTTGCTCTCCAGAAAGTGAGTAGCCAGAATAACCCGATACCTCTCATCCACAAATAAGCTCTCAAAGTGGCGCTCCAAGGTGGTAATCCAAGTCTCGGCTGCCCAAGGCTCAGTATCCATGCCCGAAAAGCGGGGCGGGTCGAACCGCCGCAGTCTCATCAGTAAATCAACAACCTCCCGCTGCTCTGTCTCAGTCAACGCTCCCGTCGTCCCAGCCGGTGGCCTACTCGAAACCGGCTCAGCAGGAACCGCTGGCGCCGGCTGCACCACAGGGGGTGCCACAACAGGGGAAGAAGGCACCGGCGAAGCCTCAGGGGGTGCCACTGCCGGCTGTGCTCTCTGCTCCAATAAGAGCGTCAGCCGCGCCACTGCCTCCTCCTGGCGTCTAGCCGCCTCAGCCAACTGTGCCATCTGGGCACGGAGCTCCTGAATCTCAGCCTGTGGTCCTCGCCCCGAGTCCTCCTGCTCGGGCTCTGAGGACGAAGGCTGCGAACGCGTCACCATCGAACGTCGAGGAGGCATCCCCACCTGAGGGACAAAACACACACAATCAAAACCAAAAGCAACACTCGACCCAATCTAGCGAAAGTCAAAAGGCATGTCCCCCTTTCCGAAGCACTATGTTGTCTGCAGCCAACATAGTCACTACAAAAGGACGACATGTCTATCACTCGTCCCTATCCACTCGGGAGAGTTAGATACCCAATCAAGACTTCCGCCAAAAGTCTCGGCTCTCACGTGGGTCATCCTAGGGTTTAACCATAAGCCTAGGGTTCCTAAGTCCTCAAGACCTACACCCTAAGCTCTGATACCACTCTAATCTGTCACGCCCCGGGGTCAGAACTGTACCCCGGGCTCGCCAACAGATCCGCCGCCCCTACAGGAAGCCCCGTAGAGACGTAGCGTCAAACCTGCAAAAATAGATTACTATACTAGCAGATATCAGAGCAGTATGGAGAAACTAACTATGAACAGAAAATAGAACAGTCTCTCACAATATATATACAACATATCCTCACCAAAATACAAAAGTCTCTCAAAGAAAGCAGAAAAGTACAACTCGATGCCTCACTACATAACTCTCAAACATGACACAACCAAAATATAGGGGTACCTCTAAACACACTGAAGCTGAAGGGGAAGGGATCTATCTCGCGACTCCCTTACCTCGGTCTGGAAGAGCTGGATCAGCAACGGGCACCGCAGGAACTGGAGCTGACGTCCCTGGGGAAAAAGACACCACGACGGGTGTGAGAACTACCTCCCACAGTAGTTCTCAGTGGGTGCCGCCAACAAGCCCGACGGTCTGCCCACTAAGTCTACTAGAGGCAAAAGTAACAAAAGAGATGCAGAAAGGAAAAGCTGGAAAGTAAAACATCTACTGCTACTATGCCTCTATCTAAATGCTCAAAGGGCGGAACAGAATGAATATGATGCCACGACCAACTCTCTCTCAACTAAGATCACCCAATCCAAACCGACTGTCCCATAGGGTCCAGTCAAGCCTGCGCCTACCTACTGCCGTATATCCCAGAGGACCGGACTTATGTAGGACGTCCGTGACTGCCAAAACTGGCTCAGCCAGAGGGACGGCGTCCGTGACTGCCAAAACTGGCTCAGCCAGAGGGACGGTGTCCGTGACTGCCAAAACTGGCTCAGCCAGAGGGACACGTAACAAACCCAACCCCGGAGTGGTACTCGTGGGTAGCGACCCCACCGAGCAAAGTATCTGCACATCTCTGTCGATCTCAAGTATGGCTCCTGCAGGCTAAGATCCAATCACTGTCTCACTCACTGGCTAAAATCCACACTGTCACTATGACCATGTCCCAAAGATCCCAGATCCACTGTCACTACCACTGTCACTATCACTATCTCAATGATGAACAATCTACAGACTGCTACCAACACTACTCGGTCCCCAGACACGAGTACAATGCATCATAGCTACTAAACCTCCCAACCCATAACTCAGGGGAAGACCACTATGTCCAAGATGACAAAAGTAACAATGATATGGGAGAACTACAGCAAGAGCGCAAATCCAATAGTAGCTGTCTGAGGATGACATACAATGTCTAATAGATGTGCTAAGTCAAGTCTTTCTCCAATTGTGGTTCATATGATGCAAAAGTTCCAAAAAGGTTATCAATTTTAGCAATTATTAACTGTGGTTACAAACATATAAATTGCACAGTTTTATTAGCTCACATACTATCATGCATGCATCTAAATTGCAGAATTAGAGTGCAGTCCATAGGTATTGAGAGCAGGATCACCCACCTGACCGCGCTAACTGTCCAGGATGATACAGATAACAAGCCCAGAAACTGATAAAACTCTGAGTCCACTAAGCAAAGAGCACCATAGTGGTGCTTACAATGTCCTGGGTACAACCACAACTCACAATTACAACCAAATCACACATAAAATCACTATTCCAAAATCTGCAAGCATAGTTACTGTTCACACGAAATTTCACCTGAAAATAAATTTTCTAAAATCCCAATAAAAATATCACGACGATCCTCGCGAAGTGTAGATGTCGATAGGCTCTTGAATCGTCGAATTCCGATGTCCGGATGAGGAGATAAAAATCCGCGAAGTGAGTGCTGTCCAGAAATCTCACAACAAAAACAACGGCTCAGAAATGCCTCGAAATCCGTGCCAAAAACCCAAATCCAGGCAAAACACCCAACACGAAAGTCGAAGATTTACCTCTCGTGAATCCAACGCCGCAAAAATCGTTGAAATCGGATGTCGGGGTAGCTCTGTGGAAATTTTAGACCGAAATGCGACGATAAAGGGCCTTCAACAGAAATCCGTCGCTCCGCACTACGAGGTAAGAAACACAGTCGTCACGGCTTCCAGATTTTCTGAAACTTTGTCGGAAGATAGGTAAGAGGGAGAGGAAGATTTTTCCTTAAGGGCTCACTGGCTAATTCCCAAGGAAAATGGGCGAAAATCCCAGCCCCAACTGTCCTATATATAGGCCTCCAAGAAAAAGCCCCCAAAAACACCTATTATTGGGCTCGGGCCCAATCTTTCGGGCGCCCGAAAATTTTCGGGCGCGCACAGTGCAGCCCGGCCCACAACTTCCGGGCGCGCACAGTGCGGCCCGGCCCGATACACGCCGTCGGACGGGATCCCAGATCCGTCCGACCCGCGTCGGAAGCCGCCACGTGTCGCCAGAACAGCGAACACCGAAACGGGCCGCTCACCGCCCGCCACGTGGCTGCTCCCCGGGCACAGTAAGGCGGTGGCGCCCGCCAATGAGCGGGCGCCACGTGTCCGCCCGGTTGACCCGCTGCCCGCCCGGCAGCGCGACGTGGGTCGCACGTGGGCACGCGGCCCGAGGCACCTACCGCGCGCCCGGTGCACCGCGCGTGCTGCACCTGCCAATGAGGGCGTGACACGTGTCCCATGCACCCGGTCCACGCCTTCACAACAATTCCGTGGACCGCGCCGCGTGCACCGACCACTCACAAGATGCCACGTGGCCTACCCTCGGTCCACCGTACACCCCGCCAAGTCCCGTGGACCGCGCCCGCTGCGCCGGCCAACCGCAGCGCGCCACGTGGCCCGCTCCCGGTGCACGCGCCCCGCGGTGGACCGCGTACCTGCGCCGCCGCCCGCCGCCGCGTTCCGCCGCGCTCCGCCGTTGCCGGCGCTTCTCCGGCCGCCGGAACAGTAACCCAAGCCTCGATTTCCGTGTTTTCGCGTCCGGGCTCCGAAAAATTCAAGTAAATAGTCCATTTTGCTCGTTTTCGCGCGCTGAATCCAAATCCGAGGTCCGTTCGGCCAAGTTCCGCTTCTAAAATTTTCCAAAATTCCCCGGAAAAGTAAACTTGATCCAATTTCTGTTCCGAGTCCCATTCTTGGCTCCAATAAGCGCGCAAACACCTCATACAACCAAAATGGACTCCCAGAGAAGAAACAAGCCCCAATTTCACCAGAAACTCAAATCTGGAGCCCGACACGCACACCCACACACCCAAAAGCCTCCAAGCCAACAGTAAACCCTGTCGTGGGGATCCGGGTCCTCACAGAATCCACCCTCCGCCGAAATCCAAGACGCAAGCCCTCAGCATGTCTTCCAAGATTTGTATAGTCCGCTCCGACTGCCCATCAGTCTGCGGATGGAAAGCCGTACTGAACCTGAGTTGAGTCCCCAAGGATGTTTGCAAGCTCTTCCAGAAATGCGAAACAAACCTTGGGTCTCTATCTGATACTATGGAGGCTGGTATTCCATGTAGCCTCACTATCTCATCAAGATATAACTGGGCTAGTCGCTCGAGTGGCCAAGTAGTCTGCATAGGCAAAAAGTGCGCTGACTTGGTAAGTCGATCCACAACTACCCAGATAGCATCAGCTCCTCCCTGTGCCCTCGGCAATCCGACCACAAAATCCATCGTAATGTGGTCCCATTTCCACTGGGAATTGGGAGACTCTGTAACTTGCCAGCTGGCACTCGATGCTCAGCTTTCACCTGCTGACAAGTTAAACACTGAGCCACAAATCTCCCAACATCCCTTTTCATGCCATTCCACCAGAAGTGTGCCTTGAGGTCCTTATACATCTTAGTCCCACCAGGATGTAGGGTATAAGGTGTATAATGGGCCTCTCGCAATATCTGCTCTCTGATCTCCGCATCCACTGGCACACATGCTCGGTCCCTGTACCTCAGTACTCCCGAAGCATCCACTGTAAAATCCCCTGACTGATCACTCGGAATCTGATCTCTAATCCTGGTCAAGTGGGGGTCCTCACTCTGTTTCTCCCTGATCCTGTCCAGCAGAGTGGGCTGCACGACTAAAGACGTCAGTCTAGCAGAGACCCCAGGGGACACAACCTCTATCTCGAGCCGTCTCATCTCCTCCAATAGTGGCGCCTGATCTGTGATCAACATGGACAAACTCTGCACTGCTCTCCTGCTCAAAGCATCAGCGACCACATTGGCCTTGCCTGGATGGTAAAGGATTTCCACATCATAATCCTTTAACAGCTCCAACCATCTGCGTTGCCTCAAGTTTAGCTCCTTCTGTGTGAACAGATACTTTAGGCTCTTGTGGTCGGTGTAGATCTCACAGTGCTCCCCATACAGGTAATGGCGCCAAAGCTTCAGTGCAAACACCACGGCAGCAAGCTCCAAGTCATGGGTAGGGTAATTCTTCTCATAATCCTTGAGCTGTCTCGATGCATAAGCAATTACCCTCCCTTCCTGCATCAACACACAACCAAGTCCACTGTGCGATGCGTCACTGTAGATCACATATCCTTTCCCCATAACAGGGAGGGAAAGGATAGGAGCGGTCATCAATCTACTCTTCAGCTCCTCAAAGCTCCTCTGGCAGTCCTCACTCCAGATAAACTTAACTCCTTTACGCGTCAAACGAGTGAGGGGTGTGGAGAGCTTCGCAAAGCCTTCCACAAACCGACGATAATAACCAGCTAATCCCATGAAGCTGCGTACCTCAGAAACAGTCGTCGGTCGGGGCCAATCCCGAACTGCCTCAATCTTCGCCGGGTCTACTGCCACACCAGCGGCGGAAATCACATGGCCCAAGAAAGCTACCTCCCGAAGCCAAAACTCGCACTTCGCCAGCTTGGCATACAACTTCTTCTCTCGTAGAAGTTGTAGCACAATCCTCAGTGCTCCTCATGCTCAGCATCACTTCGGGAGTAAACCAGAATATCATCAATGAACACTACCACGAATCGATCCAAGTATGGTCGGAAGATCCGGTTCATTAAATCCATGAATGCGGCAGGGGCATTAGTCAATCCAAAAGGCATAACTGTAAACTCATAATGCCCGTACCGTGATCTGAAAGCTGTCTTCGGAATATCCTCGGCCTTCACCTTCAACTGGTGGTAACCGGACTGCAGATCTATCTTGGAAAAGACACAAGACCCTTGCAGCTGATCAAAGAGATCATCAATGCGCGGCAAAGGGTACTTGTTCTTGATGGTCACTTTATTCAATTCCCTATAGTCCACACATAATCGTAGTGACCCATCCTTCTTCTTCACGAATAGCACCGGCGCTCCCCAAGGCGACACACTTGGTCTAATAAAACCCTTATCCATCAAATCCTGGAGTTGCGCCTTAAGCTCTCGCAGCTCAGCCGGTGCCATCCGGTAAGGAGCCTTAGAGATTGGCGCAGTTCCTGGAACTACGTCAATCACAAACTCAATCTCCCTATCTGGCGGCATACTAGTCAGCTCAGGTGGAAAGACATCCGGAGAACTCGCGGGCAATAGGGATATCCCCGAGTCCCGGTGCCGCCGTAGGCCCCTCAACAACACTAGCCAAAAAGGCTACACATCCTCGATGGATCATCTGCCTCGCTCGAGAAGTCGAAATCATAGAGGCAAAGAAAGCACTCTGACATCCCCGGTATACAAACATCTCCTGGCCTGGCTCTCTAAATGTGACAGTCCTCGCGGCACAATCAATAGTCGCGAAATATCGAGCCAGCCAGTCCATCCCGAGAACCACGTCAAAGTCCGTCAGCTGTTTCAAGACCAATAGGTCTGCTGGCATAATCCAGGACTCAATTCGCATCGGGCAGGACCAACAGCACTCCTCCACGTGCAAAGTGTGATCGGGAATCTGAACCTCTAGTGCACGTGGCAATAGTCCTACCTCTAGCCCATGTAATGATGCAAACGATCTACTAATAAAAGAATGTGATGCTCCAGTATCAAATAAAGTACGAGTCCTAATGCCAGAAAGTAAGGTGATACCTGCCACCACATGATCTGCTGCCGAAGAATCCTCTACCTGCGCAGCATACACTCGCCCACTCTGAGCTGGAGGCCGATAGTCCGTAGGATGGGAAGAAGATGGCCTGCTTGCCGGAGCATAAGGTCGCTGCTGAAATGGCGGTCGCTGTTGTGGTGAAAAAGGAGCTGATGCCGAAGAAGGTGCTGCAGATGTCGCAACCGGGCAGGTAGCTCGTATATGACCCGGCTGTCCGCATCGATAACAGCGGCCAATCCTCAAGTCACACGTATTTGATGGATGCTGGCCTTTGCAGAAAACACACGTCTCTATAGGCTGGGTCGATCTTGACTGCTGTTGTTGTCTCTGGGACCGTTGCTGTCGCTGGGGCCCACGCTGCGATGACTGAGATCTCTGCTGCAGTTGCTGGGGCTGACGGAATGTACCTGATCTCTGGTGTCCCTGAAACCCACGACCCTGAGAATGGAATCGTGGAGGTCTCGGAGGTCTATGACGACTCGACTGCCCCTCATCCGTCTGTGCTGGGCGCTTCACCCCTGGAATTACTGCGGGGGCTGGGGCTACCTCCTCCATAACTACTTCTCCGCGTTCAACATAGAGTGCCTGCTCAATAGAGGCCTCTAAGGTCTGCAATCTGCGTGAACGGACTAACTGAAAAAGATTCCGGTGCAGTCCTCGTTCGAACATGTAGATCCGATGTGTCTCATCCCTGGCCACGTGTGGTACACATGCCAACAATTGGTTGAAATCAGCAATATACTCATGCATGGGCCGATCTCCTTGTTTGAGATTCTTCAATTGCTCCTCCAGCCTCTGTCGAACGCTCTCCGGGAAGAAAGCTCCAAGAAGTAGGTTGCGGAACTCCGCCCAGGTCAGAAGCTGAGCCCCAGGTGGACCAGCAGGTCGAACACGCCGCCACCAAGCCTCGGCGTTGCGCTCCAAAAAGTTCGTCGCCAATAATACCTGGTATCGCTCCTCGATAAACAGGGTCTCAAAACGTCGCTCCATAGCCGTGATCCACGACTCTGCCTCCCACGGCTCTGTACTCTGCCCCGAAAAATGAGGTGGATCAAATTGACGAAATTTCATCAATAAGTCGACCACTGCTCGCTGCTCTGCAGGGGTCAGAGGTCCCGTCAATCCAGACGGCTGTCTACCAGTACCCTGAGCAATAGGAGATGCCGGGGTCACCGGTACAACTGGGGGAGCCACGGCAGGTGAAGATGGTACGGGAGAACCTCCGGGGGTGCTACAACTGGCTGCGCCCTCTGTTCTAATATATGTGTCAACCGCCCCATGGCCTCCTCCTGACGTCGGGTAGCCTCCTCCTGACGTCGAACGGCCTCTGCCATTTGGGCCATCTGAGCCTGGAGCTCCCGTACCTCATCCTGCTGGCCTTGCTCGGACTCCTCCTGCTCGGGTTCAGGGGAAGAAGGCTGCGAACGCGTCAACATCCGCGTCGCGGAGGCATCCTGCCACAAAGAACCAAAATCAATAACATACCCCCACACGACCCGATCTAGCGAAAGTCAAAGACATCCCCCTATTTCTGTGACTTTATGTTGTCTGCAGCCAACATAACTGTTCACCAGAAATTGGATATGTCGATCCCTCTTCTCTCACTGGAAGAGTCAAACAAATAAATCAACGACTTTCGCAAAATGTCTCGTCTCTCACGCCCTATCATCCTAGGGTCCTGCCAAAAGCCTAGGGTTTCCTAAGTCCCAACTGACCTATCCCTAAGCTCTGATACCAACTTAATCTGTCACGCCCCGGGTGTAAACTAGAACCCGGGTCCGTCTACAGATCCGCCGTGCACGCGGAATTTCCCGCATACACGAAGCGCTGGTAACCTGCTCAGATATAAGATGTACAATAAAAGAGCATAATACAGAGCTGAAATAGAAGAACCACATAGTAACTGAAATACAAGTAAAGCTGTATCAATACAATAGTCTCCCAGCTCACCAAAATAATACATCCAACTGGCTAAGCCAGACCCAAAATAAAAGGAAAGCATAATAGTCTGGGTACAATATCTGTCTAATACAATCCCTCAGCTCACAGGAGATCTATCTACTCAGCGATCCCCTTACCTCGATCAGCTGCCGACGGCCTAGCAGCTCCCGCAGACGACTCTGCAATATAAAGGAGAAGAAACAAGGAACAATAATGGGGGTGAGAACTACTAGATAAACCAGTAGCCTCCCCTAGTGGGTAAAACCTCAAACACTGACGCACCCACTAGGACTACTAGAGGCAAAAGGGAAGGACAGTGGTATACTATAGAGACTACTGAAAAAGAGGAAGCTACCACTACTATGCCTCTACTGCCGTGCCAAAAGAAATGCCTATATGTATGCATCAGTATCTATCCTGCCAGCCTGAATAAACTCAATCTAGTCACCAGTGAAAACTGGTACTGCCTGCTCTGCCGTGCCGTGTCGTATCGGGTATGCCAGCCCACACATAACACCGATGCGAAAAGGAGTCTCAAGGACTCATGAATAGTCTGCCGCGCGCACTCCGGAGTCGCACTCGAGGGGAGCGACCCACACGAGTAAAATGCCTCTGTAATAGGTATCCCTGTAACCAGTATCTCTGTATAGCAGGACTAGATCGTGACTATGATCAAAGTGGAAAAATCCATCCACTAAAGAAATCTGATACCCAATCTGATGTAAAGATAATCATCCGGTCAACCGCCTACTGTCCGCGGTTACCGTAATAACCCATAAGACCAAAACTGATAAAATAGTCAACCTCTGGCCAACCGCCTGATGTCTGCGGTTACCATAATGCCCCACAACCCATAATAGAGTCTAACCTGTCCCAGACTCAAGCCTCAGCTACACTATCCCAAACCCTGCTCAAACCGAGCAACATGAATCCAGATGCGAAGGAGAATAGTAAAACATGGTTTCTCCTAAGTCAAGTCCCAAAAATAGTGTAGCAATAAATAGTGGCCTATCTAGATGTCCAAACAAGCATGCAAAGGGTTACTGTTGAAAACTGAAAGAAAGTATCGGATATTTATTTAGAAAAAGATGATTTTATGATAAGTTTGTTGCATGCGATGATAGGTTCCAGCATATGTCCAGCAATAACGTCCCAGTTTATCATAAAAGATCTGCCATATTATTTGTGGGGTTTACTTATGAATTTCATGATTAAAACACCGATTATCAGTTTAAAGTCGGGAGTCTCTAATACTCCTAGTGAGATAGTCAGAAGTGAGGTAAGCAACAACCACCCACCTCGAAAAGCGTGATCCACACCCAAAAAGGTCTCCTTGCTGTCCGCAGTCTCCTACCCCCGCTACTCGTCGAAAATAGAGCACAACTGAACAGAATAATACACCTGGTGTAAACACGGATCCCAAAATACAGCCTTATTATTATTTTTCCAGCCAGTTCACAAAAGGGGATTCTCACCTCTGTACAGTGCTCAGGATAATCCAGAAAAATTACGGTTGCGTTCCTTGCGACGAGTAGATCAAAATCGACTACTTAAACTTCTCGATCCGATGTTCCTAGGCCAAGATATAAATCGGAGAAGTCGGGGCTGTCCAGAAAATATCACAGCAAAAAGGGGGGTCAAAGGTGCCTCGGGAACCGTGCCAAAAGTGCGAAACGGAGCAAAGTGATCAACACGAAAAACGAAGCCTTACCTCTTACGGTCGCGCTGTCGAAGAAATCGTTCAAAAATTCCTCCTGGTTAGCACACAGCGAATTTCCGACTGAACTGTGACGGAAAATGGGCCGAAATTGGAAATCGTCGCAGTGCGCCGTGTCGCAGATAACTCGCTGTCGGAAAATCCCGAAATTCTGAAATTTGTAGGGTAGATAGAGGATAGAGAGAGGAAAAACTTTCATTAGGGCTCACTGCCAAATTCTCTCTCTAGAATTCGCAAATGGCATAGAGAGAGAGAGGGGGTATTTATAATGGGCCAAAATCCCTATTCGGGCTCCACAAAAGATCCGGGCCAGAACAGGAAACAGCAAAATTAGCCAACCATATTGCGCCACGTGTCCCAGAACAGGAAACAGCCTTGAAAGCCCTCTCAGAATGCGCCACGTGTCCCAGCCGCCCACGTGTTCCACGCGCCCGGCGCACGTGGGCGGCCGTGCGCCCGCCAGTGAACAGTGGACACGTGTCCCACGTGGTCCACGGGGCGCGCGAGCCCGGTCCACGCGCCGGGTCTTCCGGATCTTGTCGGCCAATGGGAGGATGCCACGTGTCGCACGCCAGCCGCCTCTCTTGACGCCGCCGGGCCAATCAGGTGATGACACGTGTCAATCGGGATCTTCAGTGCTCCCGGTGCACGACTGTTCTGTGAACCGCGCACCGGCGCGCCTGCCCGCGCTGCCCGCGCTGCCCGCGCCTGCCCGCGCCCGCTTGCGCCTGCCCGCGCCTGCCCGCGGCCCTTCTCCGCCCTTGCGCCGCCCTGCGCCGCCGCGCGCCGCTGCCCGCCGCCGCCCGCCGGCTGCCGCCGACCGCCGGAACAGTGTCGCCGGAGTTACTGTTCCGGTGAACAGTAAAATTTGCCGAAAATGAGTTATATATACATTTTTGATCGTTTTCGCGCGCTGAGTCCGAATCCGCCGTCCGTTTCTGCAAATTCTCATCCGAAATTTTGGCGAAAGCTCCCGAAAGGCCCACTCGCTCCGATTTTCGCGCCGGATTCATTTCTGAAGTCCGTTTTCGACGCTGCAAGCTCCATTACACTCAGTGGCTTCTTCTAATCGCCGTTAATGCCTCAAAAACCTTCCATGAAAATTTTGGATCATCACATCCTCCCCCACTAAAAGGAGTTTCGTCCTCGAAACGAAAATCATACCTCAGTCCTGAGCCTCAAATAGGTAGGGGTAGGTGTCCATCATCTTTGACTCAAGCTCCCATGTCGCCTCGCGTTCATCATGATTGCTCCAAAGGATCTTCACATAGGGAATGGTCCGACTGCGCAATTCTCTCACCTCTCGATCCAGAATCCGCAGTGGACGCTCCTCGTACCTCAATTCCTCACTGATCTCAAGCGGTGTGAAGTCGATGACGTGCGATGGATCGAAGACATATTTCCTCAGAGTAGAAACATGAAATACATTGTGGACACCAGCAAGTCTCGGGGGAAGTGCAAGTCGGTAAGCAACTGGCCGTAGAGATAATGCCGCCATAACTTCAGGGTGAACACCACAGCCGCAAGCTCCAAATCATGAGTAGGGTAATTCTTCTCATAATCCTTTAATTGCCGTGAAGCATAAGCAATTACCCTACCATGCTGCATCAGGACACAACCCAAGCCGCTGTGTGAGGCGTCACTACAGATCACGAATCCGTCGCCCATCACTGGTAGTGCTAGAACTGGTGCCGAGATCAATCTCCTCTTAAGCTCCTCAAAGCTTTCTTGGCATCGCTCAGACCAAATAAACTTCACCCCCTTCCTAGTCAAGCTGGTCAGGGGAGTAGAGAGCTTCGCAAAGCCCTCTATAAATCGACGGTAGTAACCTGCTAATCCAAGGAAGCTACGGACCTCAGCAACCGTCGTCGGTCTAGGCCAATCCCGAACTGCATCAATCTTCGTCGGGTCCACTGCCACTCCTGCGGCTGATATAACGTGGCCTAGAAAAGCAACCTCCCGAAGCCAAAATTCACACTTTTTAAGCTTTGCATACAACTTCTTCTCTCGCAGAAGCTGTAGCACAATCCTCAAGTGCTCCTCATGCTCTAAGTCACTTCGGGAGTAAATCAGAATGTCGTCAATGAACACAACGACAAACCGATCCAAGTACGGCTGAAATACCCGGTTCATTAAATCCATAAATGCAGCAGGGGCATTAGTTAGTCCAAAAGGCATAACTGTAAACTCATAATGCCCATACCGGGTTCTAAAAGCCGTCTTGGGGACATCCTCGGCCCTCACCCTCAACTGGTGGTAACCTGACTGGAGGTCAATCTTTGAAAACACTGTTGCACCCTGCAACTGGTCAAACAGATCATCAATCCGTGGTAGTGGGTACTTGTTTCGGATGGTCACTTTATTTAGCTCTCGGTAGTCCACGCACAAGCGAAGTGATCCATCCTTCTTCTTCACGAATAAAACTGGCGCTCCCCACGGAGATACACTGGGTCTCACAAAGCCCACATCCATCAAATCCTGCAACTGAGCCTTCAATTCCCTCAGTTCAGCTGGGGCCATCCTATAAGGTGCCTTTGAGATTGGTGCGGTCCCTGGAACCACATCAATCACAAACTCAACCTCCCTCTCCGGCGGCAAAGTCGTCAGCTCAGAGGGAAACACATCTGGAAACTCGCGGACGATCGGGATATCCTCGAGTCCCAGTGCCGCCGTAGGCACCTCCACAACCGTCGCCAAGAAAGCAATGCAGCCCCTACTCATCATCCGCCGAGCCCTCGACGACGAGATAGTCATCGCAAATAGAGTACTCTGACAGCCTCTAAAAACAAACTCCTCCTGCCCAGGCTCACGAAGAGTCACAGTCCTCTCTCTGCAGTCTATAGTGGCGCAATACCGAGATAACCAATCCATACCAAGTACAACGTCGAAATCCCGGAGCTGCCGCAGCACAAGCAAGTCTGCCGGCAGAACCCAGGGTCCCAGCTGTACAGGGCAATCCCTACAGTACTCCTCTACATGCAAAACATGGCCTGGAATCTGAACCTCTAATGCATGCAATAATGATACTACCTCTATACCGTGTAGGGATGCAAATGCTCTACTAATAAATGAATGCGATGCGCCAGTATCGAAAAGAGCTCGAGTATGAACTGCAGAAATCAAAATGATACCTGCGACGACATGATCCGCGGCTGTAGTATCCTCTACCTGTGCTGCATAAA
This sequence comes from Tillandsia fasciculata, assembly GCA_029168755.2. Taxonomy (NCBI): domain Eukaryota; kingdom Viridiplantae; phylum Streptophyta; class Magnoliopsida; order Poales; family Bromeliaceae; genus Tillandsia; species Tillandsia fasciculata. The sequence goes on along the minus strand of CM054937.1, from coordinate 4,647,104 downwards.
CTCGCCCACTCGGTGCTGGTGGTCGTCGATCTGGCTGTCGAGAGGAAGATGAAGCATGATCAGGCCTACCATAGGCCACAGAAGGCCCTGCCGACTGATATGGAACAGTGGGTGCTGAAGCGGAGGAAGGAGCTGGAAGACCTGCTCTGGGGCACGAACTCTGGAAATGGCCGGCCTGTCCACAACGGAAGCAACGACCCTGACTCTGGGAACACTGGGACGGTGAGTGCGGTCCTCCACAAATAACACATCGGTCTGGGCGTGACTGACGCCGTGGCTGCTGCTGCTGAGACTGCTGCTGCCGAGATGGTCGACGCTGCTGCTGCCATGGACGGGGTGGTCCTGATCTCTGACGCCCCTGGGACCCACGACCCTGAGGAGGAGGTCGTGGAGGTCTCGGGGGTCCCTGTCGACTCGACTGCCCCTCATCAACTGGTGCTGGGCGCTTTGCCCCCGGAGTCACTGCTGGGGCTGGCGCCACCTCCGCCATCACTATCTCTCCAGACTCGACATATGATGCCTGCTCCATGGAGGCCTCTAGAGTCTGCAATCTGCGGGAGCGAACATGCTGATAAATATCCCGGCGCAAGCCTCGCTCGAACATGTAAATCTGGTGTGCCTCGTCCCTGGCCACGTGAGGCATACTAGCCAACAGCTGGTTGAATTCAGCTATGTATATGTGCACGGGCCGATCTCCCTGACGAAGAGTCCTCAGCTGCTCCTCCAATCTCTGACGGACACTCTCCGGAAAGAAAGCTCCCAAAAGAAGGCGGCGAAACTCCGTCCATGAGAGAAGCTGCGTCCCCGGCGGCCCAGCCGGTCGTACACGCCGCCACCACGCCTCGGCGTTGCCCTCCAAGAAATGAGAAGCCAAGAGAACCCGGAAACGATCCTCGATAAATAAACTCTCAAAATGACGCTCCATGGCCGTGACCCAAGTCTCGGCCTCCCACGGCTCAGCTCCCATACCAGAAAAATGGGGTGGGTCAAACTGGCGAAACCTCATCAGCAAATCTACCACCACCCGCTGCTCAGCTGAAGTCAGGGATCCCGTCACGCCCGACGGTGGTCTGCAAGGAACCGGCTCAACAGGAACTGCCGGTGCTGGAGGAACAACAGGGGGTGCCACAACTGGGGGGAAGGTACAGGCGCACTATCACGGGGTGCCACCTCTGGCTGCGACCTCTGCTCTAACAAAGCCATCATCCTGCCCAAGGCCTCCTCCTGACGGCGAGAAGCCTCCTCCTGACGGCGAGAGGTCTCCTCCTGACGCTGGATAACCTCTGACATCTGTGCCATCTGGACTCGGAGCTCCTGTACCTCATCCCGATGTCCCGGTCCCGAGTCCTCCTGCTCAGGCACCGAGGAAGAAGACTGCGAACGCGTAAACATCCCGCGTCGCGGAGGCATCACTCCCCTGAGAAGGAAGAAAAGAACAGTCAGAACCTCCAAACTAAACTCGACCCAATCTCGCGAAAGTCCACATGCATATCCCCCTTCCCAATAGCACTATGTTGTCTGCAGCCAACATAGTCGCCACCGAAGGAAGATATGTCAATCTCTCACCCCATCCACTGGGAGAGTGTAAAACCCAATTAAGACTCTCGCAACTGAGTTACGACTCTCACGTAAGTCATCCTAGGGTCCAACCACAAGCCTAGGGTTTCTAAGTCCTCACTGACCTACATCCTAGGCTCTGATACCACTCTAATCTGTCACGCCCCGGGTCGAAACTGCGACCCGGACTCGCCAACAGATCCGCCGCCCCTACGGGAAGCCCCGTAGGAACGTAGCGTCTAACCTGCAAAAGATCACCTATACTATACAGATATCAGAGCGGAAATGGAAATAGTGAACTGAAATAAAACAACTCTAAGTATAAGTACAGACCAAGTCCTCACGTAAGTACATATGTCTCTCAAAATAAAAGAGTACAACTCGATCCTCACTACAAGATCACTCAACAAGAACTCTCAAAAGGTGAGGGTACAGCTACTCTCAGGGCGACATCTGGTAGGGATCTAACTCGCAACTCCCTTACCTCGATCAGCGGGATCAGCAACCTGTGCGGCAGGAACAGAAGTAGAGGTCCCTGGGGAAAAGACACCACGACGGGTGTGAGAACTACATCCCAAGTAGTTCTCAGTGGGTGCCGCCAACAAGCCCGACGGTCTGCCCACTAAGTCTACTAGAGGCATAAAGTAACAAATGCAATACTGGAAAGAAAGCTGGTAAAGTAACTCTACAGCTACTATGCCTCTAACTAGATGCTCAAGGGTGAAACAGAAAGAAACCTGGTATCACTACTAACTCTCAACTCAATCACCCAATCTATACTGACTGCCACATCGGGTCCAGTCAAACCTGCGCCTACCTACTGCCGTTACATCCACGGAGGACCGGACTTACGTAGGGCGTACGTGACTGCCAAAAAGGAACCAGCCAGAGGGACTGCGTTGACAAAATCACAAAAGCAAGTAACCCGCCTAGCTCCGGAGTGGCACTCGAGGGGCGCGACCCCACCGAGTAAAGTATCTGCGCATCTATGTCGAGCTCAATGTGGCCCATGCAGGCTATAATCCAAATCCACGATCAACAAGATCGACTGTAATCAAAAGAACCCTGTCTCACTCACTGGCTGGAACACAACACAGCCGAGACCCCCCTGTCCCTCAGACAGTAATCAAAAGACACTCTGATCAATAACCCACTATCTGACTCCACTCGGTCCCCCGACACGAGTGTGAATGCACCCCACTAATAACCCGACCCCTCGGCCCCCTATCTGGGCGAGGAAGAAACTAAGTCCAGATGAAATAGTAATGATAGTGGAAGTGTCTAAAGCAATAAAGTAACCTAGCCCAAGTTGGAGTTTTCTACTAGTCTGGTTGAACATGCAGCATATGACAGTGGTGCTAGGTCAAGTCCGAAGATAGCAATAAATAAGGATGTGGGGGAAAATAATAAGCAGCACATGCTAAACTGAATAAACAAAGAATCCCAACTCATGCTCTCTAACATGCTATACTGGAGGTAAAACAATACATGTATATCCCTATACAGCTAGAATTAGTGTCCAGATCGTAAATCCTGGAAGCGAGGCCACCGACCTGATCAGTCGAACTGTCAAAAGTCCTACAGCTGATAATACCAAAAATAGCAGCTACACAGAGTCCAACAGGTCCAGCACAGTCCACACTGCCCCTAGGTACAAAAACTGACCTGTCAGTACACAAACATTCCTTCAAAACTGCCAGATTTATCACACAGTATTTCAGCTGCGAAGATTGGCAAAAATCACCTACTGAAAGTCCTCAGAAAAATCTGAATAAAATATCCCTGCGATCTACGCGTCGATAGCTTCGAAACGACTACCTGTACGTCCAAATCCGAATTTTCTACACTGAGATAAAAATCCGGCAAGAAAAGCACCTCATTCATAACTGTACCAACTACCACAGATAACCATTCGGGAAGAAGGAAGATTCTCACCTTCGAAGCAATCTCAGAAAATTTTGAGAAAAATCCAGGAGATTCCTCGCGAAAAGTAGATGAATTTAGCCTCTTGAATCACCTCGATCCGATATCGGTACGTGAAGATATGGCCGAAACACCGCGGCGCTGTCCAAAAATCCGTGAAGAAAAAGGAGCAACAAAAAGCTCAAATATCTCCAAAATCCGAAAGGAATCTGAGAAAACTCTGAACATCAAAGTTAAAGTCCTACCTGTCGTGAGTCCAACGGCGCAAAAATCGTCGAAATCGGGTGTCGGGAAATGCCGGGAGAGTCTGCGCACTGAGAAGACGCAAAACGGGTCGATGATGAACAATATCGCGTCGCGCCGGAAAAATGCCAACCTCGGGATCCGTGCACAGAGAAAGTCCGGCGAGCCACCGTCGGGTCCAGCTCTGGTAGAGGTAAAATTTCCCTTAAGGGTCCACTGTGAAATTCAAATGCTAAAAGAGGTAAAAATAGGGATTACTACGGTTTAAATAGCCTTAAAAAGGCTTAACGGGTCGGGTTCTTGGGGCCCAATAACCCGGGATCCAAATCCGGCGAGGCCCGGGTTGGACAAAATCCCGTCCGACGCACCCGGGCGCCCGCCACGTACCCCCAATACAGGGGACAGCCGTGCGGGGGCCTCGCGCGCGCCACGTGCCCCCTCCCGCGGGCGGGAGAGAGACGGGGCGGGGTTGCTGGCGGGGCGACGCGTGGCGCACTCAAGTGCGCTGCGCCACGCGTCGGCCGCTGGGCTGCCCCGTGCAACGCCGTCGTCTCCGTGGACCGCGACCACCAGAACCCTCCAATGGCGGCCTGCCACGTGCCGTACACCCGGTCCACCCAGCCGCGCCCAAATTCCCCTGAACCGCGCCGCGTGCGCCCGCCAATGCGGGTACGCCACGTGGCCCCAGGCGCGGTCCATGCGCCGACGCGCTTCTCCCGTGGACCAAGCAGTGTGGGCCGGCCCAATCCCGAGCCGCCACGTGGCGCCGGCCGGTCCACGGTCACCCCCATGCACCAGAAATCCCCGGAAACTTCCGGTAGCCCGTTTTTGGTCATCCGGACTCCAAATAAACAAGCAAAAAGCCGTTTTCAAGTGTTTTTCCGTGCAGAATCCAATTCCAACCTCTGTTTGGCCAAAATCCTTCCAGAAATTTCGGCAACCACAGCCGAAGGTCAATACAGCAAAAGTTACCTCACAAGGTCCATCAGTGGCACCACCTTGATGCACTATGGGCCAGATACACCAATAATAGGTGTTCTATACTGTGGATTCAGCAGGAAAGCCGCATGGGGTTTACGGTCTCTACAAATTGATTAAAATATTATTTATCTGCGGCAAAGTGCGAGTCCTATACTAGTATAATATTATTATAGATATCACGAATAAGTTAGTTTATATATATATATATATATATATATATATATATATAAAGGGTATATATAAGTGTATAAGTGTACACCCCATAAGGGGTGTACGTCCTACACCCCACCCATTCTGGGGTGGGGTGAATTCCACCCGTCACTCGATGTGACGGATGAGGTGAATACCCACTCCAGGATGGGGTGGGGTGTAGAATGTACACCCCTTATGGGGTGTACACCTACCATCACCCATATATATATATATATATATATATATATATATATATATATATATATATATATATATATATATATATATATATATATATATATATATATATATATATAATATATATATATATATATATATATATATATATATATATATATATATATATAGTCCGCTAGAATACTATCGATCCAATTGTTTGGTGCTAGAATACTATCGATAGCACCAAACAATTGGTGCTATCAAGTTTTCAGCCGTTGGATGAAAAGATATGCGGTTGGGATTATAGTGATCCCCTAAGATTTTTACTATTCGACCAACCATCTAGTGGCACTAGTTGGAAACCGCAGCCTCCACCCACGACTTCTCCTCTTCCTCCTCTGTCCTTCCCGATCGCTGCCACCACCCGCCGCCGCCTCCCCTCGTCGGAAAAACAGGACCCCACTTTGATCTCGAGCTGTGAAGGAGAGGTGTGCTTCAAGTCTTAATCGATTGCTTCCAGACTTTGCTACGACCTTCTTCAGCATCTATTGGTGCCACCCAAGAAGTGCTGCACCTTGCCTTGGTCGCGTAACGCCGGAGAAGAACCTCGGTCTGCTTCTTTTTCCTCAACTCCGGCCAAGGTGAGTTCTATTTTCTGGTTGATTTTATTGCTACCTAGACACCTAGAGTCTTTTCCTCACCTTCTGATGGACCTCCCTATCGAACCTCAGCATCGGGGAAGCGTCGGGTTGCCGGCATGAGCATTGCACCCACCGGAACCCTAGTTTGCCCCCCTTGCAAACATTATATACTATTAGTTAGTTAGGAGATTTTATTTTCTATTTTGATCTTTCAAGATGTTATGTTGGTGATAGTTTTTATTTACAAATTGAATCTTTTGTCTTCAGCCTATTGTTAGTTAGATTCTTTATTGCAACATTATATAAGACTAGTGTAGAAACTAGCGCTATGTGACGAGCAGAAATTATAGTAAAAATTTATAAATTAAATAAATAAATAAAAATATAAAAAAGATAATAATTATATTTAATTGGTTAATAATATAAAAAATACATTAAAAGTTTTCTGTAAATTTTTACATCTTAAAAATACTATTCGGTTTTGCATGTATATTAGAACTTACCGGATCACAAAAGTTAGGCAATAACGAACAAAGGTAGAACCGAATTTTCTTGAGAAAAAAAATAAAGCATTAATCAAAATAAAAAATTATACATGCTAACAGTTTAGAGTTTCGACATAAAAGTTATAGAGGGGCAATTAGCATAAAATCTATAAGCATTACCGTCGAAAATGAATTAGCATAATAACAGTAAAAAAAAGGATGACAAATATTTATACAAGAATAAAGAGGGAGGTGAAAAGAGAGATGAAACAATGGTAGCAGAAACGACGGTGAGAGATGCTTTGATTCGATGAAGGATTGAAACAGCTAAAAAAAACGAAGAGAATTTCGGTCGACGAAAGTGAAAGAGGGCAACAAGTGATAGTTTTATTCAAAGGAGGATAAAAAGAAAAAGATTTAAAAAAAAGGAATAAATATTCATATTTATAGAGGGTGAAATGTATTATATGCATTTGAATGTTACAGAAATGTAAGAAGGTATGTGAGAAAAGAAGTGTAATGTTGAGTGTGATTGAGGTGTAATAATGGTAGCGAGAGAATCAAAAGGGATTTGCAACTTCTTTACCGATGCATGTAAAGGATTTTGTGAATGTGGTATGGATAATTAGCATGTAAATTTGGGTCATATATAAATTTGAGCCCAATTTAAGATTTGGATAGAAGCAAGTTTTGTTCATTTGTTGTTGGATTTGAGTCAAGTTCAAACCAACAATATATCCTTATCATAATTTGAAGAGTAATTAATTAGTATCGATTTCTCTTGTTGGTGAAAAAAAGAAAGATGCTTTGATTCGATGATGAATTGAAATGGCTAATAAAAAACGAAGAGAATTTCGGTCTAGAGAAAAAAGGACGGTTCGGTTTATGGTGGTTCGGTTCAGAGGCGGCTCAAAAAAGTGACATCTGAGGGAGAGGAGATGAGCGGTTCGGTTTAGAGAAAAAAAAAGAAGCAATTCAGTTTAGAAATGTGGTGTCCTGAAGTCCGTGTGACTTCAAAGTGCATGTTCAATTCAATCTGAGTCTTTTTTTTTCTGCTGACGTGGCGTGCATACGTGCCGCCTAGTTGGCACCTATAGAATTATTTTTGTAATTATAAATTTTATAGGATCATTTACAAAAATACAAAAGGGTCCTTTAAATAAAAAAAAACCCTTTTTTAATTTTAGGTGGCAAGTCAGATAGTCAGATCTGGTTCACCGGTTCGAATCAAAGAAACAGGGGTCGGTGACGTCGCCCCGTTTCTTCGTTCATCGTGCTTCAACGCGCCCACAGACCCAACGACGTTTCTCTTCCCCTTTCTCCTCTCGGTTACCCTCTCCCCGCCTCATCTCATCGCCAATACCCTAATTCTCTCACCCTCTTCCCGCTTCTTCGTTCGAAAGATCCCGAATCGCGAGCTCGGAGGTGCCAATTACCCCGTAATCTCTCAATTCGTGGTTGGTTTGATTTTCTAAGCCCTAATTCCTTCTTCTTTTCTTTTCTTTTTTTTTTGTTTGAAGTTGCTTTTTGTTTGCTTAGTTGGTTGATTCTTCGCCCTAACGTCTCGATTCGTGGTTGGTTTGATCCTTTTAACCCTAAGATCTGTTCTAATATTTATGCCTAACATGAATTTGAAGTCTTTTTTTCCTTTTTTTTGTTTTCTTAATTTTTGGGTTCTACGCTGTTATCGCTTAATGGATAGTTGGTTTAATCCTCGTAATCCTTAGATCTGTTCGAATTTGCATGCAAAATATGAACTTGAAATCACTTTTTGTTTGCTAAATTGCTTGGTTCTTGGATTTGAAGTAGCGGATTCCTTTAATTTGACAAGTGAAATTGTTTAGGATTTTCCCTTTCTTGTGTATTTGCTGTTTTTTCTGTTATATACCGATTTTTTTTTTATGGCCGTTTGTGCCTAATTTATCACAAGTTTTGATATGGTTTGGCGATAATAGGGGAATGTAGAAAATTTGGCTGTAGTTTTCTTGAAATAATATAACTGGTAGAAAATTTTTGTTCAGTCAAAAGTTAGAAAACATAGAAAACATAATTATATATCATACGATTATTCTAGTTTATGGACCGTTTGGTCATATAGTCAGGTTTTAGTGAAAGATTTGGCAAAATAATTAAACAATCAAAAATACATAATCTGTTTATGAGTTTCGAAAAAAATGGAGAATATTGTGACTGACGAGTAAGAATTGAAAAGTTGTAAACAGTCAATTAAACACAAAAAATGTTTGATATATGTGATTTGACTTGATGATATCTAGACAGGGTCTGCTATTTTAAATAAAACTAATTCTGTTTATGATACCTTTTATGTGTGCCAATTTGGCTAGAATCATGCCACATTGAGAAATTCATCAGTTTGATTTGGGAAAATTTTCTCAAAACTGTCAAAAGCTTTTTCTGATTTGGATCGGAATTGCTGATCCTTCAGCCTTTTTTTTTTTTCGCCTTCCTCTCCTGGATTTGGACGGCTCTAGTGTTCACTGCCATAACTTGGTTCGATTAGCTGACACCACCCAAATTTACCAAATTTGTTATATATCAGTTCTCGCTTTTCCTGAAAATTTGATATTCACTAGCTCTTATGATGCGTATTAGGTACAGTTTTGTGTTTGCTTCAACGTGCGAGACTTTTTATTTTATGTTAATATCTTTTAGCATGTATTTACTTGCTCCTTGATTGTTTGTTTGCTGTTGTACGGGAAGGACGACGATTCGCCTTGTTTCTTTTAACGTCTCTTCTTTTATTGCAGCCGGAGCACCTTATGGCGAAGATCAATCAAACCTCAGGCATTGTTAATCCAAGCAAAAGAAGAAGGGCCCAACTCGAATTGGTCTTACTACTATCATACAACTTGGACCTTATTATTATCCTAATTGTGTTGTCTTTGTATGCCACTTACAGACATTGGCATCACAGGTAAGCATTCTTGATTAACATGTATTTATTTAGGGTCAGAGTTATATAGTTTTTAACGTTACCCAATCTTATAATCTCACTCTGGAAGTGCCAAAAGATTAAGTTAATCTGATGAGATGAATCTGCAGTGTTATATTACCAGCTCATTATACTGTATACTCCACTGGAAGTTCAAAAGATTAAGTTAACTAACCTGATCTGCATGATAATATTTATCAATATAGGTGTTTTTCTGCTAATTAGTATCTTATTAGTGTATAATTTGCATCCACAATGATCAAACTCTAGTGCAGGTCGAGCAATGAACAAGGGATCAATTTGCCTAATTCTGAGGGTACAGTTATCTAAATCTTATCTGTACCCTGTTTTCTTTGGTGCTACCCAAGTAACTATAGGTTTGCACGTCATAAATGTAGAATTAGGGGTGGCCATGTTTCAGATTGGTTTGGGTTACAAAGATAAATTGAAATCGAACCAATCTAATTCAGTTTGAGAAAATCAAAACTAATACCAAAACCAGTGTGTGTCAAAAACAAAATCAAACCAAACAAAAAATTTTGGTTTGATTTGGTCTAGGCTTGTCGTTTTGAATGGTTAGAATTTTATAGACAATTTGAATAGTTTATTTGTTAATTTGTTTAATTTTTTATTTATGAAGTTGATTTTTGGCATTGACTTAGTGTATTAAGTGATAGATTGGAGTTAAATATTGATATATAAATAATGCATAACTATTATATACTAATTATACAAAACATAATTATGCAAATTTATAGATTCATAACACGGTATACATATAAAAATATACAGTTTGGCTTTCTTTTGGTTTGGGTTGGGTTTTCAATGTTTTAACCCAAAACCAAACAAACCAAAACCAAACCATTTACAGCCAAAATGAAACCAAACCAAACCAAAATTGTCGGTTTGGTTGGTTTTGCAGTTATTTTTTTTTTCTTTTGGGTTCCATGCCCACCCCTATGTAGAATGGCAGCTAAATGCATTAGCAAGTAATTTCTAGTATATATAGCTTGATGCTGAACATGTTACTATATTTCCTTCATGTACCTTTATTTTAGGGTAAATTGCATGTTTGGTCCTCAAAACTACAAGGTGGGTAACACTTTGGTCCTCAAAATTTATTTGTTGTAATTTCTGGCTCAAACTTTTAGAATTGTTACAATCAAGTCCCGCAATTCAATTTAGTTCACTAAATATTAACGCATCGCTAACGTAAAAGTAATGTGGCATCTTAATTATTAGTGTATCGCCAGTCACAACACTGCTAAATCACTTCCACATTAGTAATACATAATATTTAGTCAAACTTAATTGGGTTAAAGACTTGATTGCAATAATTGTAAAAGTTCGAGACAAAAATTGTAACAAATTAAAGTTTGAGGACCAAAGTGCCACCTGTTTCATAGTTTGAGGACCAACCGTGCAATTTAGCCTTTATTTTAGTGAAGTATGAGGTGATATCAACCTGATTATGTTAATATTTACATACTCTTTTGTTCTGTTTTCTTGTATGAAGCATCGGAGTCATCTGGAGAACCAAGGAAGTTCAATATACCTAGCTATGCTGTAAGTTGTTGTTCTACATAGATTATCTATTTAGTTTAAAATTTGATTTATTCGAAGTACAATCTGGGCGTTTATTGTTAATACATCTGTCTATTGAACTTATTAATTTACTCAATTTTAAAGTTTGACAGCTTATCAGAAGGCTTTGAGTCATGATCCTGAATTAGAAAATTTCTAGCAAGACTATAATTTTTCTTTTTATTGTTGGAGATATAATTGGCAACAGTTCTCACTAGATGTATGTTTTAAGATCATTCTGTTGAGTACAAGAGATGGCAATCTAGTGTCCTTAGGGCTTGGCTTCTAGAATAGTTTTTGCTCCGCATGAGAAGCATTAGTCAGGTGTTTAGCAAACATAAGTTCAGTAATGAATTACCATTTTCAGATAAGTATGATGACCTTGGTAGCTTTATCACTGTTTTTTTTTTTTCAATGTGCTGTGTACATTAAATCGCAATGTACTGGTGATTAAATCACAATATCCAGACATTAGGAAAATGAAGAAAAGAGGGAATTCTGAGATGCTTAAACCAGCAAATTATTATGTTGGTTATCATTTCAGAAAAATTAAAACTATCAATAATATTGACTTGTAAGATAGTGTAAATGACTTTTTATCATCATTATCGCCATCCATAATCATCTCTTTAAGTATAAGTTTCTCTACCGTATGATATAATATGATATGCTATAGGTTTTGGTCACGACCAAAGGTTCAATAACTACAGAACTTTTCAAGGATGCTTCTCCTGATGTTATGGACAAATTTGTTGAGCTATGGTGAGCGCTTGTAACTAACAAGGAAATTTACAGTTTTTTTCTTTGGAACCTTTTTTGTTTCTTTTTTTGGTATCCTACTTATTATTATCTTTGGAACCTTTACTTGTTGTTTCTTTCTTTGGTATCCCACTGATTAATTGGTATTATATAAGTCATGAAACCTTAAAATGATGCTCTTGATTATTATACAAGACTACAAAGGTAGTACTTACCAGCTATCTGGTGAAAGGCAGAAGAAGATTAGACAATAGCATAAATGGAGAAGGGCAGGGAAAACGTGTGAAATAAAGAAGGAAAGTGAGAGAAAGGATAAATGTTTAATGATGAAATACTAAAAAAAGGTTCAAATGTACGGGAACTCTCTCAACTCCTGGCCACTTTGAAACAGAACGCTAAACATTTTTTTTTTCCTTTTTGGTTGACTTGCTTTTAACTTTTTATTAAGGATTTAAGTATCCATCGGCACAGGTCGTATCCATCGTGCCGTATTGTGCCAGTAAGATACCGGCACGATATTGTCCCTGTGCCGATTGCACGATTAAAAATCCTTTCTTTTTTAAGTTACTAAGTAATTTTCTCAATAAAGTTCAAAATATTTGATAAAAATACATAATAAGCAATTAGAAAATTTTGTTGTTAAAGAAAATAAATATTCCATGCCATTATGTGTTGGCACATGTATTTTTTTGTGACTGACACTCATTGACACAGTCTAGCACGCACCGTGCCGGCAAGTTTTCGGCACGACCCCGTGCCACGGCACTTAAATCCTTGCTTTTTATCATGTTATATCAAGTTCTTTCCCATCAGCTTATCTTGGGATCTCATCAAAGTTTGCAGCGTCACTCATCTTGAGTTAACAGAATTGTAGATTCGGTTGACAGTTAATACTAACAGCTAACAGAATCGTTGACTGTGAACAAATCCCCTTTCTGCTGCTTTAATAATTCAATATTAAAAAGGGAAAAAATGAGAGCTATCAATCCAATATATATATATATATATATATATATATATATATATATATATATATATATATATATATATATATATATATATATATATATATATATATATATATGCGTAGGGCTACTATACTTTTATGAGTATAGACCTCTTTGTACTTATAACTTTTTCGCCCTTGGATGAAGGGATGTGCGGTTAGGATGATAGTGGTCCCCCTAGGGTTTAGTGGGTTGTTGGTGAAATAGTATAAACCCTAGGGGACCACTATAATCCTAACCGCACATCCCTTCATCCAAGGGCCAAAAACTTATGAGTACGATCGACTTCGTACTCATAAGTTGTTTTCAATGATAAAGTTTTTGAATCGACGATTCATACTGTTAAACATGATTTAGAGTATTGAAAATTTCTAGAAACTAAATTTTATAATTTTTCGACATCATTTACCTTATGATCAAAAGATAGGTTGAAATTTTGATAGAAAATTCTATTCACTATCTAGATAGAGATTTATAACTCCGATCTTTAATTGAAGAATCTGATTCTCTATTTTTAGGAGGTAGTTTGATTTTGACCGTTCATTTTATACTCACTTGATGGACTTTGTTATTCCTTCATTCTAAGAGCTTTCTGGTCCTATTTTAAGTTTTTTCATGCGTCTCGGAAACACCAGCCCGCCTTTATTCACTTTTCTTCGCTCTCTTCTTACATTTTCGCATGCAAGATCAAGGGCGTTTTGTTCTTTACCATCCATGTTTTTTTTTTTTTTTGCTTGTCTATGGATTTCCATGTTGTGTTTGGTTATGCTGGTGTCGATATACTTTCTCTCACGCTATTCTTTGTAACTTTTCCACCATTTATCTTAAAAAAAGAAGCACCAGAAATTTAAAGGCTTAGTCAATAAAAATCAAGCAATGAGTCATGACCTATGTGAAATTTGTCAAGCACTTTGTTTATTGCTTTTGAATATATAGCAAAAAAGAAGAATTGCCATCTTGTTAAATTCTTGTCAATAAGCTAAAATTTTTGTAATGATTGCTTACTATATAGAATAAAGTTTTCAAAATGCAAATCCTGATAATTGGCTTTGTAGTAGCAGTAGGCTGGTTAGTGGTAGTAGATGGTGGAGATGAGATTAGTTCATAAGTAAGTGGCGATGAGCATTTTTCAGTGAGAGAAATGGGCATACTATATTATTGACATAGCATCTTTAGGAGACCTCAACTACCAGGTTTGGACTTGCAATTTTTGTGCATAAAATAAGTAAATGCTAATTTACAGCAAGAATTCGTGATTCATATTGTTCTGTCTATTCAAGTTAATTCAATTTTCACACTTTATTTGGTGGCATGCACATGAACAAATAATTTTAGGTTCAAAAATAGCACAGAATTGGACTTCTACTTGAGTTCAACAATTAATAAAAACTCTATGTCAACCTGGATGATATTTTGGTTTATCTGCTCTCTTCTTTCTTGCATCTTTTCTTAGCATTGATCTGATATATGTGCTACATGCAACTCAGCCAGAAAGGATATTTCAAAAATTCGCTGTTCCATCATGTCATAAAAAACTTTGTAATTCAAGGAGGTGATTCTCAGAAACATGAAGCTGTGGAAGATTGGATATCAAAAGGAAAAGCCCATGGTCAACTTGCCGTCAGGTTTTGCACAGTCAAATAGCATATCTTATTATGTCTGGTTTTTCACATATATACCCCTGCAAATATAAGAAATTGTGCAAATATCCCTTTAAAGTGGGCAGTGAACTGTTGCTTATTTGTGTGTGTGTTCCTGCCAATGGCACCTAAGCAATCAAATATGGATTTTAGAGCATTTATGCAAATGCCAATTTTGCAAGGGTGTTGTCATAATTTCTCACATTCATGAGAGTATATGCAAAAAAAAAATCTACCACGTTTTCTCAAACCTTTTAAGAAAGGAATTATGATACTTTCCGATACTGTTTGCAGCCCAAAGCATGAGGCTTTCATGCTAGGAACCACGAAGGCTAGTCGGGATAGTAAAGGATTTGATCTCTTTATTACTACTGCACCCATTCCTGACTTGAAGGACAAGGTTATTGTGTTTGGGCGGGTTATAAAAGGGGAGGATATCGTCCAGGTAATTTGTTGCAATATACATTGCATGATCTGTTTCTATTTGCTTCTGTACATAAAGGTTATGTTAGCTAACATGAGAAAATATTTACTAATTATTCGTTCTGTTGGCAAATATTCTAGACATTTTTAAGTAGGTGCAGTAAGTTAGTTTAAAATTCCTGACATTTCAACTCAGAAAATATACATGTGGGTGTTGTCTGGTTTTCATTTATGACAGACATAGCTATTTTTTTAAGGTGTCACTTATATGTAGTACTAATTGCAGTTTAGATTAGCACCGTGCAAATTAAACAAATTTCTCACTATTGTATGTCTACTTGTAGATACTACAATCATTATACTTAATTTTGTTCCTGTATCTAACATTAATTGTGAGTTCCAACCGTCTGACTGAACGTATTCCAAATCCTAAGGCATTTAGAATGATCGGTAAAAACATATATGCCTCGTTTGGTATTATTGCTTTCTTCTTTGTTTTTTAACATACAAGTTACTTGTGGTGGACTGTAAAGGCGGATTTTTTGCTATCTGTACCTCTAAAAGATTTGTTTTGCAACAAAACTAAGTAATATCTTTTTTTCTGAGAAAGAAATGTCATTCCTCATCACGCGACAATGCATTGCAAGCTAACCAGCAATGATAAGAGAAAAGTTTATTCACTAGCGCAAGAAACATGCAAATATGACTTTTTTTTGGTGAGTCAGAACTTTCAAATTCTAGCAAAAAAATGCACATACAACCTCATGGCATCATTGTGGTTTGCGTTATGCCATTAACACTTTATTGAGAATCCAAGGATCTCTCATTCTTCTTTCTGGTCACTATTATGCCATGTACCCCAAGTAGTTTATTGCTTTGTTTGGGGTTTGATACTTCAATGCTAGAATAGTATAATCCTGGATGTGCCTCTTGTTTACTACGGGCCACTTACTGATTGGTTGGTAGGAGGCTTGAATCCTCTTAAAATGAGATAGGATTGACTAATTCGAATTTTCTTAGATATGATAAACCACCTCATAGGTTGAAAAACTATCTTTAAAATCATGACATTTGTAGTTCTTCTATGCTGTTTCCTCTAGCTTATAATTGATACGTAGGTGACAGGCAAGATCAAGCAACCCATTTTGGTCCATTTTGAGAGTTGGATAATACAGTGGAAATCGAATTTGTCTATCCCTAGATCATCCTGCTGTTCACTGTTATATGAGAATATAACATTATATTTCATTGTCCAAATAAATCAAGCTTATAGTTAGTGCAATTCCACTTTGAACGTGTGGATAATATAGTTGGAGTACAGTCTTTGGGGTTTCAAATTTTTGCTTTGACATAGAATTTTTGTTTTTCCTGTTGGAATTAAATGTCTGCCATCAGTTCTTCCTGGATATTAGCTAGAATTCAATTGGCACCATACTGCCTTTGTTAGCCTTGGTCTGCTTGAGTCTCGACTCATCTGGAGCTTTTTAGAAGCATTCTTCCTGTATAGCTAAGCTGTTCCAGAAACCCCAACAAGTACTTTTTTGGATTGAAGTACAAATTTAGTCCCTATAGTGTTTGACCTCCATTTGAATTGCATCCTCGTATTTTTATTATAGCCATCTAGTCCCTGAAATTTGTAATACATAAAAATTAAGTTCTTCTAAAAGTAGTAAGGGCGGCAATTTGTTTTGCAAGTCATAAACGGATTGGTTCAAGTTAGAGTTTGTACATTTGAGGGTTAGACGCTCAGCTCTCCATTAAAACCAGAATCTCTAACTTACCTGTCAT
This sequence comes from Tillandsia fasciculata, assembly GCA_029168755.2. Lineage (NCBI taxonomy): Eukaryota > Viridiplantae > Streptophyta > Magnoliopsida > Poales > Bromeliaceae > Tillandsia > Tillandsia fasciculata. Next base: position 4,630,748 of record CM054937.1, on the reverse strand, counting down.
AATGGAGAAATTGTTTCAGAAGCCAATTGTTGGCCCAATGAGGCCTTTACCCATTTTGAAGGCCAAGAGCTTTTGAGTCTAATAACTTGCATTGGACTATCCTCGTTTGCAAGTTTTCACCATTGGTTTTTTTGTGAAGGAGTATGGAAAATTCATGGCAAAGAAATCAAAGTGTATGTATCATTTGTCATAAAGTTTGTCATTGATTCAACAAATAGATGGAAATTATTTTATCTGTAGGTAATATTGTTGGTAAGGTAATTTAGTACCAAACTGTTAATGGGGATCTCAACAGGTTACGTTCTTGGAAGATAGTTTGGCATTTTACTTGTATAAGTTGTCTAATTTCACCTGTCAATACTTCTCTCTCTCTCAAAAAAAAAAAAAAAAAAAAAAACTAGAACTGTCAAGCATCGTAATCCTCTCATCATTTCTTAGAAGAATGGAAAGATGATAATAGTTCCTAAAATCCAAGCACTCGCTTAAACTTATCATTTTTTTCGATCCATTGTTGACCAGCTTGTGCCTTATTTGCTTGACCCTATTATGGCTAGTAGCTTGCTAGGAAGTCCTGAATGTTGTTTAGTTGATAAAAAATTTCTGTTGCTGTTCCCATTCTCCTTTTCTGTCCTGCGGAAGAAAATTTGATGCAGTCCGCCTGAGACAATGCAGCTGATGTATGGATGCACTATATGGCTATAGTTTCTCCGATAAAATGGAAGATAAAAGTGAGATACCTGCTGTATGCATTGTTGCGGGGCTGTTTTCGCTCGTTATGATATTTCCTTCATTCCCAATGGGCACAACATTTCTTTCAGGCCTTTTACATACATATATATTTGTGGTGTGTGTTGGTGGGCTTGGGGAGGGGGGTGGGGTGGGGTGTGGTTAGGGCCTGTCCTTATGATGATTTTGTACCATAGGTTTTAATAAGAGAAACATTTAGGTACAAGATAATTTACGTACTAAATTGAGTTTCTGAAGAGCAGAAATGAAATTCAGATTTAATTCCAGGATTTACAAGGACGTGTAAATCGGTAGTTTTTGCAGGGGTATCTCATGGATGTAAAACATCTTGAAGTTGTCACCTCTATATTAAGTTTAAGAATACCAATTTTTTTTTAAAAAAAAACTTCTGATCGAATTAAGTACCATAAATTTCTTTTTGTTCATTATACTTTTCTATTAGGATCATTCCATACTTCTCGCATTGACTAACCTATGAGTGCTGTCTGAATCATTTCAGGAGATTGAAGAAGTAGACACAGATGAACATTACCAGCCGAAGTCTGCTGTTGGTATTGTCGACATCACACTGAAGCAGGATCTTTGAGTTTGTGACCTTAACCCAGTGCGAAATATAAGTCACTTCAGTTCTCAGCTAAAAGTTACACTGCTGCTTTTTGGTGGCATTTATACTTTACAATGCTTTGTCTCCGTTCTACTACGACATCTTGGGGCACTTCTTTTGTAAAGAAGCTGCTTTGAGTGGTTTGGCTGTGTGCAGTGATCCTTACTTCCATGTGTAACTCTGCAATATTTTCTTGTAAAATGATGTCATTTTTGCTACTAGAAATTAGTTGTATTATAAAATTTCTATCATCATATGTTTTGTCATGGCACAGATGTTGCTTTTTACAACAGTAGGCACGAATGCCTTAAAATGTACGTACGATCAATTTTTAATTTTCCGGCTGAATATAAGAAAGACCTGCTAAACGGGCTAAATGGGGTTAAGTCTGCAATCCTCTCCTTGGATGCAAAATTAGCAGCACAGAACAAGGTACATTTTACTGCTTCAACTCTTTTTAATGATGCATGTTCCCAGTTTCATTATGTAGGAAATTCTATTTGGTTTGTCTCTCTCTCTCTCTTATGCTCAAATTGGATGATATTTTATTTGGATTATTATCTTTTTAATTTGCTTAACAAACTTGTGTCCTTGGTAGATGAGGATTGTGACCAATCGTGTGGAATGAGGTACTATATTAAATATTCAAATATTTTTTTTCTGAGTAAGATAAATAATCTTGTAGATAAAATATATCATCCTATTAAATATTATGAATGTTGAAAGTTTTATAAGAGCAAAAGTCAACCTCTTTTTTTTCAAACAGAATTTGTATCTTTCTATTAGACGTCTCCTCTTTGGATGGATTTATTCTATGTTACCGGATTTTATTCTCATGCAAATATTAAAGCACGGCAGTCAGGGATGAGGCTATGTTAAGGCCCAAAGTGATCACTCCCAACAACTTTTAATATTACTTATTAGTCCTAAGTATTAATATATATATATATATATATGGTACAGTCAGTTTTTTATATATTTGCTTAATTTATTTTTTGTGCCAATATAATTTTTTTTTTCTCTATATATATTTAAATAGGAAAAATATATTAAGAGTCGCATACTTATAAAGTATTTTGAAATACATTTCTTAACTCCAATTTTTTTTTATTTTATTTATTTTTTTTAATTTCTACCTAGTGAGCTATTTTATTTAACAAAATAAAATATATATAGTAAATTTAATAGCTATTTGATCTAATAATTATAAATATTATAATTTTATTTATTAAAAATACTAAGAAATTGATTGATTGCTAACTGAATTACTGTTAGATTTAGTAAAATGTATAGTTATTTAAATATAATAATATAAATAAAATAATTAAATTAAATATCTGTAATTAAAAATTAATTTTAATATTGTTACATTAATTATTATTAATCATTTTTTTAAAAAAAATGATTATATTTATATGCACTTGAATTTTTATTTAAATATATTTTAGGTTCTCAGGATTAAATTCTGGCTTCGTCTTTGACGGTGGGTTTATATTCAATGGTAAGGAAAAGGTGCATTCAGAAGGCCGAATTAAAAAAATTTCTCTAAAGCGTCCCAGTTTATATGTATGGACTAATTTCTAGCCGAGAGAAATACAACTTGTACCTATAAAAATAGGGTAGAAATTTTACACCCGCATATTAAAATTTTAATAGATTTTTTTTTTTTTTTGAATTTTTCAAAAAAAATAAATAAACTATGAAAAAATTGTCTTAATGTATTATGATATTGTGAATTGGTCCAAACACTTTTTGCTTATCCCATAGACATGTCATGCTGTGAACATGTTAAACTTACAATTTGTTTTGATGGAGGAAAAATGAGATTATTTCAAAAATTATTTTATTTTTTTAAAGATATGTAAAGTTAAGAATATATTGGACTCAATCCATTTGCGGGGAGAAGGTGAATATGATTCATAAATATTTAATTAATATTATATATATATATATATATATATATATATATATATATATGATATTATAATATATATATATATTATTATATTATTATTATTATTATTTTTAGTATCATATCTAAATATAAAATACTAGTTTTTAAATTAAATTAAGTAGATATAAATTTTAAGTTTTGTTTTTATTAAAATTAATCTATGCTGAAAAAAAAAAAAGAAATCAGCTTAATTAATTTAAGAAATTAGATTTTAATAATTTTAAAATCTTAGTTTTACCTCGAATCCTAATGCAGCTTCAAGTATGTGACTAGGAATGCAAGCGGACGGATCCAGAGGCGGAAGGAGTCTTCAATTATTTATTTTTTGTTTTTTTACTGAGTTGGGATAGATACAAAAGAATTAATTTTAATTTTAATTTTGACTTTCACTTAATACTTTACACATGACTGATTAAATGGGAGCTCCACCAACCCAACCGGATCCATTTGCATCCCTATTTGTGACCGTTAAGTACAACAGGACCCCTCCCGCGTCAACATCTTTGGAGTTCCCGTTACAACGAGCCATGATCGAGCCACCATGCCCCGCGGACGCGTCCAGCTCCTCGCCTTCCCACCCGACCCGCGCCGCATCAAACCCATCCTCGCCCTCGCCATCTCCGGCGGCCTCCTCCTACCCTCCGCCGACGCCGCCGCCGCCGCTGCCGCCTACTCCGCCCTCCTCCGTGCCCTCTCCCTCTCCCCCTCCCCTTCCCCTTTCCTCGCCCTCCCCCTCTTCCGCCTCATGCTCCGCTCCTCCCTCCCCCCCGACCCCTTCTCCCTCCCCTCCCTCCTCCGCTCCTCATCCTCCTCCTCCCTCCTTGCCCTCGCCCTCCACGCCCTCGCCCTCCGCCGCGGCCTCCTCCCCCACCCCCACGTCGCCACCTCCCTCCTCCACTCATACGCCTCCTCCCCCGCCCTCCTCCCCTGCGCCCTCAGACTGTTCGACGAAATGCCCCGCCGCACCACCGTCACCTTCAACGCCCTCCTCTCCCGCCTCGCCAGGTACTCTGACCGCCGCGCCCACGCCCACGGCCTCCTCCTCTTCTCCCGCATGCTCTCCTCCGGCCCCACCCCAACGCCGACACGCTCGCGGCCGCGCTCCTCTTCTGCGCCGGCCTCGGCGCGCTCTCCCTCGGCCGCGCCGCTCACGCGGTCGCCGCGCGCCGGGGAGCGGCGCGCGCGCCCCAGCTCGGCACGAGCCTCATCCACATGTACTCCAAGTGCGGGTGCTTGGACTCCTCGCGCCGGGTGTTCGACCGCGCGATGCCGCTCAGAGACGCGTCCGCGTGGACGGCCATGATCGCCGCGCTCGCCGTGCACGCCCGCGGCGAGGACGCCGTCCGCCTGTTCGACGAAATGGTCGGCCATGAAAACCTTTCGCCCGACGGCTTGACCTTCACCTGCGTGCTCCACGCGTGCGCCCACTCGGGCATGGCCGAGCGGGGCCTCAAGCTGTTCGACGAAATGCAGCACGTCTACGGAATCAAACCAAGAATGGAGCACTATGGTGCAATCGTGGATTTGTTAGGCCGCGCCGGGCGTATAGACGCAGCACAGCGCATTGTGAGCTCGATGCCCTTCGAGCCCAACCGTGTAGTGTGGGGCGCTTTGCTCCACGCCTGTGCGCTCAACACCGATCCGGCTCTCGCAGATAAGTTGGGGAAGCGTATATCGGAACTAGGATTAGGATTAGGATTCGACGTAGGCGTTTCGAATTTGTATGCTACAGTTGGGAGGTGGGAGGAGGTTGGGGAGGTGAGGGATAGGATGGTGGAGAGAGGAGTGAAAAAGGAGAAGGGGTTTAGCTCGGTTGAGGTGAATGGAGAAGTGGTTAAGTTTTTGGTGGGAGATGTTAGGCACCCATTAACATTAGAGATATATGATTTATTAGAGAGGATTGGTGCAACGATAACGATGTTTAATGGATCATAAGTTAAGTTAGTTTCCTAGATTTTTTTGTATCTTGAAGGAGGAGTACTACTAATTGTGGTCACAAGTGTGCTCCAAGTGTAGCACTCGACCTCTTGTGCTTACTATTTTTTCATAGGATATGTATATGTCCACTGAAGTTGACTTAAATTACTATAAACCTGATTTTTTGTTTCGTTTTTTAAAATTTGACTCAATTTTGATGTTAGAAAAAATATCAAACTAGATAAAAAAAATTTAGATTTTTAGACTAAAATGTAATTTGCAATTATTTATTCATGGACAAGTGTATGAAAAATTGGAATGATCTATATTGTAAGACAATTTCAATCATAATGATTAGAATTCTAAATAGATATACTCGAGAGTTCAAAGAATTTCTGAAAAGAAATTAGTTTTTACTTTTATATTCCCTTTGTTTATTTCTTTACAACTTTAATAAATTTTTTTACATCTTGCAACAGTGTTATATTTTTTTACCATGAACATGATACAAATTAGGCTTATTTACTTTTATAATTTTCTTTTATGCGATAATGGACAATATTTTACATTTAATAAAATATATATATATATATTATATATATATATATATATATATATATATATATATATATATATATATATATATATATATTAAAATAGATATTTATATTTAAATATATATAAAAATAATATTAATAAATATAATAATCATATATATTTATTAATTATTTTATTTTCCAAACTTTCGGTTGAATTCAACGGTATATATTCCGGACGCGACGATCGTATACGCAGTAAATCGTTTTCCTTCATGCGCTTCTCCTTCAATCAAGCTCAAACCCTGCACTTCTTCTTCTTCTTCTTCTTTTTCAGTTTTTTTTCTTGCTTTTCTAATCCTGTGACAGAGGAAGAGAGAGAAAGCGAACGAGATGGAGGAACCCTCTCGCACAGTCCGCACCCTCCCACATCGACTTCGACATCGACGTCGAGCGATTCTGCTGTGTCTCCACATCCTCGTGCTCTGCGCGTCCCCTGCAGCTTCCTCCGCCGACGCCGGGACGTCCATCTTGACGGGCGGCAGCGGCACCAGCCTCAGCCGCATCGCGTAGGACACCAACATCACCCTCCTCGGCGAGGCGTCCCTCAAGAACGGGAGCATCAGCCTCACCAGCGACACCCTCACCACCGGCATTGGCGCCGGCCGAGCCCTCTACTCCCGCCCCGTCCGCTTTCTTGATCCCGCAACCGGCGCCCCGGCCTCCTTCGCCACCTGCTTCTCCTTCTCCATCGTCCCCTCCCTCTCCGCCCAGCTCCCCTGCATCCCCTCCTTCGGCGACGGCCTCGCCTTCCTCCTCACCTCCGATTCCCACTTCCTCGGCGCCGCTCACGGCTTCTTGGGCCTCTTCTCATCCTCCACCGCCGCCGACGACGCCCACGGCCCCACCACCGTCGCCGTCGAGTTCGACACCAACCTCGACCCCCAGCTCGGCGACAACAACGACAACCACGTCGGCGTCGACGCCGGCTCCATCTTCTCCACCGCCTCCGCCCCCGCGTCCCACGCCGGCGTCGACCTGAAGGAGGGCGTGCTGATGACGGCGTGGGTGGACTACCGCGCCACCCGGAAGAGGCTCCGGGTGTGGCTTGGCTACTCGCGCTCGCGGCCCCCGCGCCCTCTCCTCGTCGCCACCGTCGACCTCTCCGCCCTCCTCCACGAGTTCATGTACGTCGGCTTCTCCGCCTCCAACGGCCGCGGCGCCGCCCTTCACCTCGTCGAGAGATGGAGCTTCCGCACCTTCGGCTTCTCCTCTTCGTCCGCTCCCCCATCATCTTCACCAGGCAACGTCAGCGGCCATGAATTCCAAAATCCTGGCGATGACATCAGTCCGCCTCCGCCTCCCTCTCCCATTCGGCCTGCCAAGCCGACGGTAAATATCCGGTTGGGCCCGGTCTTCGGGGGCATTGCCGGCTTTCTTTTCTTGATAGCAGCGACCGCGGCGGCTCTATGGTGGCATTTCCGATGCAATGGGGAATGCGGCGGCTGCGACTGGGACTGGGACTGCGGCGCTGATGAGGAGGCCAGGAGCAGGAGCAGGAACCGGAGCCGGAGCCGGAGCCGGAGCGGAAGCAATTCGGTTAATGGCGAACCGGCGAGAGTGCCGACGAGGATCTCTCTGGACGAGGTAATGTCGGCGACCGGAGGATTCCACGACAGCAATATTCTTGACCATGGCGACTCTGCCACAGTGTACCAAGGAGTGCTCGGCTCCGGGTCGAAGGTCGCCGTCAAACGCTTCGGCCGCGTGGAGAATTTCACCAGCACGTTCGCCGCCGAGCAGGCCGCCGTCATCGCCAGCTGCCGGCACCAAAACCTGGTTCCCCTCGCAGGCTGGTGCTGCGAGAAGAACGAGCTCGTCTTGATCTACGAGTTCATGCCCAACGGCACCCTCGACCGCGCCCTGCATTATTCATCCGATCATCGCGCGGCGGCAGTACTCCCGTGGGGCGTCCGGAAGAACATCGTCCTCGGCGTCGCCTCCGCTCTCGCGTTCCTGCACGACAAATGCGAGAAAAAGATCGTGCACCGAGACGTTAAGGCGTGCAACATCCTCCTCGACGCCGACTTCAACGCCAAGCTCGGGGATTTCAGGCTCGCGCGATTCAACACCCGCAACAGCATCGACAGCAGCAACAACAGCAGCTGCACTCAGCAGGCGTCCCAGCCGGCCGGCACCGTTGGGTACATGGCCCCGGAGTACGTCCACACGGGCGTGGCCAGCGAGAAATCAGACGTGTACAGCTTCGGGGTGGTGGCGCTGGAGGTGGCGACGGGGCGGAGGCCGGTGGACAAAGGGTTGGTCCTAGCCGACTGGGTCTGGGAACTGTGGGGCCGTCGGAGGCTCATGGAGGCAGCGGATCCCCGGCTGCTCGGGCAGTTCTGCGAGGAGGAGATGGCGCGGATGCTGATTGTCGGCCTCAGCTGCAGCCACCCTGACAGCAAGAAAAGGCCGACAATGAGGAAGGCCATCAGAATGCTACACGGTAATGCACCGCTGCCATCCTTACCAGCTCGGAAGCCGGCGCCTGTCAGGCTGCTGTCTCAGCTGCCGCCACAGGCTTCGTCGTCCACGACCGCCCAAGGTACGTCCTCCCGATCATCCAGTGATGCTAGCACTGCATACTTCAGTTGCAGCTAGCAGAGTAAGTATATATGTATATATATATTCCAGTAGGATAAATTGCCTTGTTAGCACTCAAAAAGAGTGAGGCCAGCTAGTATATATATTATTCCTATAGGATAAATTGCATGTTTAGCACTCAAACAAATGAGGCTACTGTCACTTTGGATTCATATTTTAATTTGTTATAATCTTTTATTCAAACTTTTGGAATGTTGTTCTAATTAAATTCTAGGCTAAATATTAATAAATGGCTAATCTAAAAGTGATATAACAATATTGTTATTGATGATGCGCCAATATTTAAGACATCATATTACTTTTCTATTACTGATACATTAATAATTAAGATGTCAGGTCATTTTTACATCATTGATACGTCAATATTTAGTCAATTAAATTGAATTGTAAAACTTAATTAGAATAATTTTTAAAATCTAAATCAGAAATTATAATAAATTAAAACATAAAAACTAAAATGACATCCGCTTCATACTTTTAGACCATAGGTGCAATTTACTTTATTTCAATACTAATAACAACTATGGGAAAAAAATTGAGAGATCTAAAAAAAATTCCGGTCATACAATCCTTGGTGTTTAATCACAGAGCCTTTGCCTTCATTTGTAGTCTATTTTTTTTTTCTTTGTTGAAAAAATAATCACGAGACTTATTTTCTTATGAGTGATGCTAGATCTACAATTGAAAATAAATTATCTTTTGCTAGATCTACAATTCTAAGATTATCTTTTTTGCTCTGTTTATCTATTATGTATGTTTCCTTCTAACTAAGACAATAACGATAGGAACAAATGACATCAAACAATCTCTTCTTGCTTCACTTTTATCCCCTATGCTATTCTATTCTCATTCCAATTTTGGCAAAAGAATCTATACTAAATAGGAACCTATAATCATCACTTCTTTTTATGCCCCTATTTTTTTAAAAATCATAATTACTTTGTGTTCCTCTCTTTTCTCTGTTTATTATGAATGCATCGTTCTTACTCTAATCTTTTCTGCAAGTTTGCATTTCATATTGGCTTAAACTTGGATGAACAAATTATGCATGAGACAAAATATTATATCAGCATCTTACCTATTTTTATGCTGTCTTTTAATTGAACACAAGCATTTGGTTTCTTTGTCATCAGACGTATAAATTTGTATGTAATGTACTTGCAATGACATTAGTCTTTACTCTTTACTAAACAAACCATGAGAAAGAATTCATTCTACACATTCCCTGAAATCTATTAGTTGTTGGAATATCTACCCTTCTCGATAAAATAATGGAAAAATCATGTGAATCCTACTTTTGTTAACTCATGGTGAGCACACTTTGGATGGCGTGGCCTACACGTAGACGGTTGCTCTAATCTACCTTCATTTTCGCTCCTGTTTACAAAGTACTTTTTTCATCATTAAAGACTGGTTGTCTTTCTGATCTACCTTTATTTTCACTGCAGTTTACAAAATACTCTTTTCGGTAACCAATTGCTGCTTGCCCAATAATGATGCATGAAAAAAAAAATACTTTTGATTTCCTACTTTTTCTTTGGATTGAATAGAGAAATTATCTGAGCCTCATATTTTTACTCTCCTTTTTTTTTTAACCAAATGCAAGAGTTGGTATTTTTGTGAATCCGTGTTTTACCGTATTCCTATCTATATTGGTATCTAAATTTCAAATATAACATACTAAATGCATCCTCATTTCTCTTCCTCATTACTAAATGCATTCGACACCTAAGCACTTACTTTCTATATGTGTAGACTCCCAGGTCATACTTCTTAAGCAACAAATATATAGATAGCTTTTGGTAAGATTGATATATAAATATGTATGAGTGTGCACACACACGCAGGGTGCCCAGTGATGCCAAACAAATTCAATCTGGACAAAACGAAGGTGAAGGTAGAGAAATAACTCGATCCTCAATTCTTTACTTCTATACTTGCTAATTTCTATCTTTTCACCCAATCATTCGTCTTCAGTTGTTATGTGATGTATAATTTGGATTTTTTTATCTGAATTTCAGTCTTCTATTTACTTTTAGAATTGAACGAGGTTTACTATTTGTCCAGTTTCATATTTTTTTTTCTCTATTATTCTATAGTTTTTCTCTATTACTCTATAACTTACCGTGTTTAGATTTAATTCCTTCAGTTCTCCCTTTGAGTTACTATTTCTGTTTTCATGTCGAATTTTTGTATCCTGTGATGACTCTACTACAACCCTGATACTTCTTTTCCTGTAGAATTTAAGCTCTTTTTCATTTGCTTTGTTTTTTGGAGGGGTAATGATGATACATAAAAATGACAACAATTTTGGACTACGGATCCCCGGCTGCACGGGCAGTTCTACAAGGAGGAGATGGCGTGGATGCTGATCGTTGGCCTCAGCTGCAGCCACCCTGACAGCAAGAAAAGGCCGACAATGAGGAAGGCTATCAGAATACTGCACGGCACAGCGCCGCTGCCATCCCTACCAGCTCGGAAGCCGGCTGTCAAGCTGCTGTCTCAGCTGCCGCTGCAGGCTTCGTCGTCGACGACCGCCCAAGATACGTGCTCCCAATCATCCAGTGATGGCACTGCCTACTTCAGTTGCAGCTAATAGAGCACGTATATGGATGTATATTCCAATGGGATAAATAAATTGTCTGTTTAGCACTCAAACAATGAGGCCAGTGTGATATTCCACTGATACTTTAATATATTATAATTTTTTACTCAAATTTTTAAATTTACTATAATTAAATTTTATAATATAATTTAGTTTGACTAAATATTAATATTTTATTAATATAAAAATAATATAATAATATTGTGATTGCTAATGCGCGAATAATCAAAATATCATATTATTTTTATATTACTGATGCGTCAATAATTATTATGTCATGTCATTTTTACATTATCAATATATTAATATTTATTTAATTAAATTGAATTATAAAATTAAAAATAATTTTAAAAATTTAAATAAAAAATTACAATAAATTAAAATTTAAAAATTAAAATGACACATGCCTCATAGTTTTAGATCATAGGTGCTATTTATTTTATTCCAATATTTGTAACAACTACCAAAAATATTGATAGATCTTAAAAAAAAAAAAAAAACATTGGGTCAAACAGTATCTGATGTTCAATTACAGATTCTTTGCCTTTATTTGTAGTCTTTTTTGTTTTTTTGTTGAAGAAATAATTACGCCACATATTTTTTGATGAGTGATACAATCGAAATTAAATTGTAATTCCATAATATTCTCATCCAAAAGTTATTTTTTAAAACAAAAAAATTAGTTTTTTTTTATCGGATAATACCTAATGTTTAATCAAAAAGCTTATAATCTTTTTTGGTATATATATATATATATATATATATATATATATATATATATATATATATATATATATATATATATATATATTGAGAGAAAGATAGCATACTAAACTAGGCTTCGGACACTGTATCTCGGATATCAACCATCTCTTTTGCCACTTGCACTAGAAACGGTTAATTAAAAAATAAATAAAAAGATATTACTATTTTATCAAAAAATAAACGATTGACCAAAATAAATTATATTAATTCTGTAATACTCTTATTTGATAACTAATCTTTATCTACTATTTTATCATTAATTGTCCTTTTTTTTTTCAAACCAAATAGGTATTAGTACTTGGATGAGTGAGAGTAGAAATTACTTTAAAAAACAAAAAAAAAAATTCTTTTATCATAGACTTATGCTGCATTGCTGTGTTGTGTTTCATTGAATGAGTCAGCAAGGGGATGGTTTTCAAAACATGTAATCTTACTCTCTTGCGATGTGATCAATAGGTCGCTGACCATATTTGGCTAGTTATTCTATATTTTTGTAAAATAAAAAAAAACTAAAAATTGATTTTATATATATATATATATATATATATATAGAGAGAGAGAGAGAGAGAGAGAGAGAGAGAGAGAGAGAGAGAGAGGGGGTTAGAATACTATTAATAGCACCAAGTAATTGATGCTATCAAATTTTTAGCACTTGGATTAAGAAATATGCAGTTAGAAAAATAGTGGTACCCTAGGGTTTCGTTGGTTGGTTGAATAGTAAAAGTTCTAGGAGACCGCTATAATCTCAACCGCACATTCTTTCATTTAAAGGCTGAAAACTTTGGTAGTACTAATTGGTTGGTACTATCAATAGTATTCCAGCCGGACTCTCTCTAGAGAGAGAGAGAGAGAGTAGAGCTTATATACTTTTAAAAGTACAAGCCCAACTATGTTTGTGAATTTTTTTCCATTGGAATTGTATTAAGATTTGTGCTATTGTAAAGTCAACTAAAGAGAAAGAAAAAGAAAGTACAATAGCACAAATCTCAATACAAATTCAATGGTAAAAAATTTACAAATATAATTGAATTTGTGCTTTTAAAAGTAGATAAGCTCTACTATATATATATATAGTCCGACTTCATGTCCATACCAAGAAAAGGCACCCTCTAGACCAACACTCAAATGATCTAGCTAACTGGCGACGTCCTTGTCCCGTTCTCATGCCTCACCGGCGGTAGATGGCTCTGAAAAATAACGATCACAAAAAAATAGAAACTTAAAGTAAATTTTCAGTATGTGTGCAATCACCGAAATGGGGCTTTACATTCACTCGATCCAAAGAAGGAATTAGTAGAATAATCACAGTGAATAATTCATCTATTCCTACAATAAAAATGCAAGAAAGAAAGATACAATTACGATGCCTCATATGTATATACAATATGCCACAATACTACACCATGTCATTGGTTTACTTGCTTGCCCCAAATTAACTCATCTTTAACAACCTCTTAGTTTGGTTTTACTTCTTACAATATAATTCATGGAGAGACGAAGGCAATCAACATCCCTCCAATCGATAGGTACTTAATGTCGAAGGTTGTTGTAAAATGAGGGTGAAAAATATTAATGGCAATTTTACAAACACTTGATAGACAATTTTATAATTCGCACTCTAAACACCCAAATGGTGATCCAAGCACCAGAGCAATAGCAATAAAAATTAAACCACAAGAACACAATGATTTTACGTGGTTTAGTTATGCCTATATCCGCGGGAGAACAAACAAAGAAGTTTTCACTATCATATCATAAAGATTATAAGAGAGATGCAAATAGGAGAAATATCACCTTTCCTCAAAGATAAAAAGAAACCCCAACAATCTCTAATTCTATCGAAATGGTGCAAACCACACATCACAAGGAAGATCTCACATCATTCTTGATAGAACAAAGATAAAACCAAAACCCTAGGGTTTTCTCTTTTTCCCACTTCTTTTTCTCTCTATATATTTTTCTTAATATTCTAATCACCCATACTTTAGCTTTTAAAAGATAAAGCTATTAAATATGAGCCGTTGGATCAAAAAAATTATGATCCAAAGGTTTACAAGTAAGAGGCCCAAATATATAATCAGAAAATATAAAAAAATAGAAGATTTGACTTCACCAAATTATATAACCCAAATAATAAGGCACAATGTAATTAAATCAACAATCTCCCACTTGAAGACAAATATCCATCCATCAAATAAGCTTAATCACAATGCATTGTTCTCCAACCACTTCATCTACGTCTCGATCAATCCGTAGTGCTTCCTACAAATTTTGAGCTTTTTCGTAAGAATAACCTTTGTCAACATATCCGCAAGGTTTTTCTTTGTATCAATCTTTTCTACATCCAAATATCGACAATCTAATACCAGCCGATTAAAGTGAAAGCGAACTACAAATTTTGAGCTTTTTCGTAAGAATAACCTTTCTCAACATATCCGCAAGGTTTTTCTTTGTATCAATCTTTTCTACATCCAAATATCGACAATCTAATACCATCAGATTAAAGTGAAAGTGAACGTCAATATGCTTAGTTCGGGAGTGATACGCCGTATTCTTTGCAAGATGAATTGCACTTTGATTATCACAATGCACGACATATTTATTTTGCTTCACTTCGAATTATGCAAGTAATCACTTCAACCAAATCATTTCCTTCGCCGCTTCGGTCATGGCAATATATTCGGCTTCCGTAGAGAACAAAGCAGCAATGTCTTGCAATCTAGACATCCAACTAACCGCACTACCTACAAATGTGAAAACATATCCAGTAGTCGACTTTCTTGTCTTTCCACAACCAGCATGATCGGAATGAATATATCCATTCACCTCTAAAGAAGTTCCGCCAAAACACAAGCAAACATTTTGTGTGTCTTTTAAATACCGAAGAATCCACTTAATGGCTTGCCAATGCTCCCATCCCGGATCAGACATATATCGTGAAATAACTCCAACCGCATAAGCTATGTCTGGTTTTGTACAAACCATAGCATATATCAAACTCCCAACGACGGAATTATAAGAAACATTCTTCATTTTATCTCTTTCGATCTCATTCTGTGGAGAGTTTTTCTTGGATAACTTGAAATGTCCGGCTAATGGAGTAAAAATCGATTTACAATCGTTCATATCAAATCTTTCAAGCACCTTAGAAATATAGCCCGATTTACTAAGCTATATGCCATGCTCTCTATCCCTTTTAATTTGCATGCCCAAAATCTTCTTTGGTAGCAAACTTCTTCGACATGTCTAGCTTCAACTTTGCAATATCATTTTCATCATTACTAGCAATCAACATATCATCCACATATAGTAACAAAATAGTGAATGAATCATATGTTGAACCTTTAAAATAAACACAATGATCAAAATCACATCGTTTGTAGCCTTCATCTTGCATGAAAGAACCAAACTTCTTCTACCATTGTTTAGATGCTTGCTGTAAACCATACAATCCCTTCTTTAGCTTACATGCTGAATTAGGATTAACTTCATCAACAAAGCCTTCGGGTTGAAACATATAAATTTTTTCATCCAAATCACCATGCAAGAAAGCGGTTTTAATATCAAGTTGTTCAAGCTCAAGATCCAAATTTGCAACCCAGGATAAAATAACTCTAATTGAGCAATGCTTAACAACGAGAGCAAATATTTCATTGAAGTCAATACCTTGCTTTTGTCCATAGCCCTTAACAACAAGCCTTGCTTTTTGACTTTATACCACTTGGATCCATCGGCTTCATTCTTGATCACATAAACCCATCAATTTTTCAATGCTTTCTTTTCAATCGGAAGCTCTACTAACTCCCAAGTATGAATTTGATATAAGGAATCCATCTCATCCTCTATTGCCCTTTGCCACTTTGCTTTTTCTGGACAATATTTTGCTTCCTGAAAACACTCGGGCTCACCCGAATCAGTAAATAAAGCATAATATAAAGAATGAGAGTATCTTTGGGTGGGTTTATGTGGCCTAATTGATCTTCTCAATTCATGTGCCGATGGGGTAGACACATTATCTTCACTCTCTTGAGAATCGTATTGAATTTCAATGGATTGTGTGCTTTCTTCATGATTATCATTACCATCATGCCCAACATCACTATCATGAAGTGGAGGATGAACTTCATGTATATCTTGAGAAGAATGATCAACTTGTACATCAACAACAAGCTTATCCTTCTTTTGCTCTTCTTCCATGCCTTTTTTAAATATTTCATCCTCTCTAAACACAACATTCCGACTCCGAATAATTTTCTAACAACGGGAGCCCAAAGCCTATAACCCAACTCATTACCCCCATAGCCAAGAAATACACATTTTCTTGATTTCACATCAAGCTTTGTTCTACTTTCTTTCGGAATATGAACATAAGCTTCACACCCAAATGTTCTCAAGTGCCCATAGAAAATGTCTTTGCCACTCTATATAATTTCCGGAATGTCTCCATCCAATGCAACACTAGGTGATCTATTAATCAAGTAAACGACCGTATTTGCCGCTTCGGCCCAAAAAGGCTTTGATAGGCCAGAGTGAGACAACATACTTCGAATCCGCTCTATAATGGTTCGGTTCATTCTTTCAATAATCCCATTTTGTTGAGTATAGGGAACCGTCTTCACTCTTTTGATGCCATTTTCTAAGCAAAAATCATCAAAGGCACTAGAGGAAAATTCACGACCATTATCAGTTTGCAAGCACTTAATAAAATATTCACTTTCCTTTTCAACACGGGCTTTAAATTTTTTAAAAGTTTCAAAAACTTTATCTTTTGACGCCAAAAAATAAATCCAATACTTTCTGGAATAATCATCTAAGAAAGTAACAAAATAGTATGCGCCTCCAAGTGGCTTAACATTAAAAGGACAATAAACATCGGAATATACCAATTCCAATAGCTTGCCCTTTCTATGCATCTCATTTTTTTTGAAGTAAACCTTATGTTGTTTTTCCATAATGCAATGCCCGCAAAAATCAAAAAATGAATGCTCAAATGAAGGAATAAGATTATGTTCTTGTAATACCCTCATACCATGCTCACTTAGATGACCAAGCCGATTATGCCAAACTTGCATATCTTCGCCTTTACTTGTAGTAGCAACCACCAAATTTGAATCATCATCTTTTTGAGCTATTCCATGAAGTGTATAGAGACTTCCATCCTTTTGCCCTTTTAAAATAGTCATACTACCCTTTGATATCTTTCAAGAGCCCTTTTCGAAAGTGATAACAAAACCGAAAACATCCAATTGTCCCGCCGATATCAAATTCTTGGTGATCTCCGGAACATGGCGCACATTCGTCAATATATGTTTCTTGACATTTGTTTGTTCTATAACAATATTCCCAATGCCTATAATTTTACATGCCTGAGCATTATCAAGATAAACATATTCACCATCTACTTCTTTATAAATATGATCGATCCGGACATATATGAAAAGAAGTACCGAAATTTAAAACTCAAATGTTTGCACAAGAAGAGACCGCGCACGCAATACTTAATGTCACTCTACCTTCACCATCCGAAGCGTTGTTAGCTTCATTCTTGATGTCCTTGCGTTTACCTTTTTGCTTATTTTTCAAAGCATAACAATCTTTCCTGACATGACCCGCTTTCTTGCAATACCAATAAGTAAGCCTTTTACCTTGTGATTTTGACCTTCCTTTACTTTGAGATCTTTCTTTTGTGTTAAAAAATTGGCCTCGCTTCAATGACCTTCCTCTTTCATTAATAGTTAGCACTTGACTATACTAGACAATTGATTTGTGGCTTTACGAGTTTCCTCATTCAACAACGAACCAACAATATCATTCAACTTGAATTTGTTTCCCATTGTGTTCGCCACCATAGTAACAAGAGTATACCAACTTGAAGGTAAAGAACTCAAAAAGAGTAAACGAAGGACTTCTTCATCAAGATTGATTTTGAGAGACTTCAATTATGCTGCAATAGAGTTGAACTCACTCACATGCTTGCAAATAGTTGAACCTTCTTGCATCTTCAAGAGAAAAAGCCTCTTCATTGTATGCATCTTGTTCACACCGGAAGATTACTCAAATGATTGCTCCAATGTCTCCCATAACTCGGATGCAGTCTTGCATTGGTAAACAAAATCGATGGTTAAATGCATGGCCTAATTGCCGCCAAATATTTTCAGTCAAGTATGTCCCATTCATGATTATCCATAGTAGTGGGTTTTGCACCTTTTCCCAATATTGGTAAATCAAACTCTTTTGCAACCAAATAATCCTCTATAATGATTTTTCACATTGCCCAATTGCTCTCATTCAACTTCTCAATTTTCATTGTTTTCTCCATTAGAAAAATAAGTGAATGTACACAAGTGAATGCTTAGATAACCACCAATCAAGCTCTGATACCAATTATTGTAAAATGAGGGTGTATAATATTGATGGCAATTTTACAAACACTTGGTGGGCAATTTTGCAATTCACACCTTAAACACCCAAATAGAAATTCAAGCACCAGAACAATAACAACAAAAATTAATCCACAAAAATACAATAATTTTACGTGGTTTAGCTATGCCTACATCTACGGGAGAACAAGCAAAGAAGCTTTTATTATCAAATCATGCAGATTTCAAGAGAGATACAAATAGGAGAAATATCACCTTTCCTCAAAGATAAAGAGAAACTCCAACAATCTCTAATTCTATCTAAATGGTGCAAACCACACATCACAAGGAAGATCTCACCTCTTTCTTAATAGAATCAAGATGAAACTAAAACTCTAGGGTTTTCTCTTTTCTCACACTTTTTTTTCTCTCTCTATATTTTTCTTAATATTCTAATCACCCGTACTTTAGCCTTTAAAAGATTAAACTATTAAATATGAGCCGTTGCATTAAAAGAATTATGATCCAAACGCTTAAAGTAAGAGGCCCAAATATATAATCAAAAAATATAAAAAATAGAAGATTTAACTTCACCAAATTATATAGCCCAAATAACAATGTCCAATATAATTAAATCAACAATCTCCCACTTGAAGGCAAATATCCATCCATCAAGCAAGCTTAATCACAATGCATTGTTCTCCAACCACTCCATCTACGTCTCGATCAATCTAGAGTGCTTCCTACAAAATTTGAGAGGTAATTCGCATCATCGGATACTGTAGAGAGTCGAGAATAATCAACATCTCCCATTTTGACACTTCTGAAAGGTCGCGACATAAGGTCGCCACATGTCTCATATTTACACCCTAAGCATTTCATGACTTCTGTTGTGGTGTCCAGGAATCCCCGTACGACTTGACTGGGTGGTCGGCGGTGAGAAAATACTTATTATTGGTGTATCAAGACTGTTGTGCGTCAAACGGATGCCAAAAACGGACTCAATGCGCAAAAATGTTAAAACTTTTTTCGAGCCATTTTAAGCCCTTCTTCGACAGGGAGCTTCGTCTTCGAGTCTTCTTCGATATTTGGGATCTCGGAGATTTTTTGGAAGACGTTTCATCAGCCTCCTCCTCGACATTGCGAGCTTCGACGTGTCTTCGATACCGGGCTTTTCCATCGATGTTTCGTCCCTTGGGCTGATCCGAGAAAGTTTTTGGCCAATTTTTGTGGCCTCGTTTTCATGAGAGGTAGATCTTCGATTTATGTATTTACCGCTCCTCTCATTTTTGGGTTTTTGTTGGAATTTTCAGAGCACCTTTGAACCTCTTTCTTGCTGCTGGTTTCTCTGGACAGCAGGGCTTGTTTGATTTTTATCTTAAATCAAAAAATAATCCAATCAATTTGGTTCTAAAGTCCCAAGAATTCAAAAGTCCCCAAACTAACCTTAAAATTTTTTATTCTAAAAATCCTTTAAAATTTTTGGAGAATTTTCGATCGAATAGGCGTAAAAGGCTCAAGGGAACACGAGAATATCAATTTCAACGGATTTAACAAGAATCCTTACCATTTGCCAAAAATTCTTACCTTGGATGCGAGCTCCGTGAGCTCCCATGCACGCCAAAAGTTTGATCGGGCACTTCCACGCAATTTTTGAGGTCGAACTCTGCCAAGGCGACGAGTTTCGGGAAGAGAGAGGGATGAATGAGTGGGAGGGGAGAGAGGGTCCCTCTCTACTTCCCTCACTGTGTGTGTGTGTGTGTGTGTGTGTGTGTGTGTGTGTGTGTGTGTGTGTGTGTGTGTGTGTGTAGTGCGTGCATACAGAGAAAGGGGAATGAAGGGGTTCCCCTTAAAGGTCCCTCCCTGTGACACCTCTGAAATTTAAAATAGTCCTATATAAAAGATATAATAGGACTAAATCTTTTAACCTGGCTATAGCAAGTTGGAAGGTGGTTAAGTCAAAGAGGTTAAGAGGGTTAAGCATACTAGTACTAGAGTAGTTTTAGGATGGGTAATCCCCGTGGGAAGTGGGGTGGCTCCCCAATTAACGATTGCTGTAAATGAAGAGTGGCTCACCATTAGGTTGGTTAAGGCTAGTGAGACGAGTCTCACATTGTCTAGTGGTTGTAGTTGCGAGTTTCTTAATCTAGTTGTAGCATGTTGAGCGGTGGTTAAGCCCAAGAGGTTAGGACGGTTAAGCGTGCTAGAACAAGAGTACTTCTAGGATGGGTGACCTCCCCTGGGAAGTGAGGCGGCTACCTAATTAACGATCATTGTCGGTGGAGGGTAGCTCCCTGTAAGGTCGGTTAAGGCTAGTGAAACGAGTCTCACATTGCTTTGTGGTTGTGAGTTTCTTAACCCAACTATAGCATGCAAGTTGTGCGGTGGTTAAGCCCAGGAGGTTAAGATGGTTAAGTGTGCTGGAACTATAGTAGTTCTAGGATGGGTGACCTCTTGAGAAATGGGGCGGCTCCTTAGTTAACGATCGTTGTAGGTGGAGAGTGGCGCCCCATAAGGTCGGTTATGGCTAGTGAGACGAGTCTCACATTGCCTAATGGTTGTGAGTTTCTTAACCCGGCTATAGTATGTTGGGCGAGGGTTAAGCGTGTTAGAATTAGAGTAGTTCTAGGATAGGTGACCTCCCGGGAAGTGGGGCAGCTCTCCAGTTAACGATCGTTGCGGTGGAGAGTGGCTCCCCATAAGGTCGATTAAGGCTAGTGAGACGAGTCTCACATTGTCTGCTGGTTATGAGTTTCTTAACCCAGTTATAGCATTTTGAGCGATAGCTAGGCCCAATAGGTAAAAAGAGTTAAGCATGCTAGAACTAGAGTAGCTCTAGGATAGGTGACACTTTAGGAAATGCGACGTCAAACTCTCCAGTGAAATTACAAAAATGGCCTTACTGAGCATTTCTGCCGCAGAAGGTCCAAACCCTCCTCCAAGGTCCGATCCCCAAACGCCCCTCACGATCCCCCGCTGATGGTATGACCCTCCCACAAGGTCGGGTCCCCGAAAGGAGGGTTCGGACCTTATCCTCAAGATCCGGTCTTCACGGTTAGGGTCCGATCCTTCTCATCAAAGTTTGGACCCTGAACCTTTCTCAGCTCATATTTTATTTGTCGGAAATTTTTTAATTTTGCTCCTTGGAAGTCCAACACTTTTCTAATTATTCTAAAACCCTCAAAACCCAACTTGGACTTGTTCATAGTCGCCTCTTGACTATTTCTGGTCTATTGAATATAGTCCAATAATTTTTTAATTCTGTTTTCGCGCTTAACTCGTACTGAAAAAACTCCAACTAGCTTGGAAACTTCACCAGATCCATAGAAATAGTCCTTCATGCCAGTTTTCACCAAAACTTCGCTATTTGCAGAAGACCAGTTTATTACACAATATCTGCACCGTTAATGCAATATGTGATAATTGAACTCGTGCCATTGGTTTTGATACCACTTGTCAGTTCATTGGCGCTAACCATGATTTAAAAAGTTTGAATTATTAAAAAGATGCAACCATTTTTCTTAGTGGTACAAATACAATGTCCATAAGTCTCGATTGTAACTTTGCCCTATTGGCCTCCTGCCATTTTGATCAAGACTCTGCCCAATCCGATCTTTTGCTGTTTTCAACGGAACTCAGCTTGATCTAGCCTTTCGCTAAGAGGCAAGGCTCTGACGTTTTTAAGCCAGCGCTTCTGTCTTCTCTTTGTCTTCCTTTTTCTATTAGACCATGGTAAATCTATTGAACATAAGGTGTCAGACGAAATGAACACAAGATTTATTCCATTCATAATTCTTTTCAAACTATGTGCATGTATAGTCTGTAAGAAAAAAAGCTCTAGAACCACTTGAATTTTGCTATCATTGCAATTAGCGAACTAGAATTTAAGTGTGACCCAACAATTTATCAGCTACGACAACCAAATTCATTGCGTTGAGTTTTTTACAAATTTTACTAAGGTAGTGTTTAGCTGGGGAATAAAGCATGGAATAAAGCTTTGTTCTAGCCTAGTTAAAAATATATTTGGTTATGAATGAAAATTACGGTTCTCGTCTTTCTGAAAACAAGCCGGTTCAAGGTTGAAATTATTATTCCAATCGCTTATATACTTGTGAGTTCAAATTTATTTTTATATTTATTCTAAAAAAAAAAAAGTAATCGTCCTAAATATATTTTTTATAAAATCGACATTTTTTTTAAATATATCCTCAAAAATACTAAAAATAAGGGTATATATAAAAAAAATATATTCAAAAATACTCAAAAATATATCAAAATATATTTAAAATACTTAGAATCTGTTTAGCAAATTCCTAATATATATAAAAAATTTTACAAGTTTTAAGAAACATAACAAAAATTATTCTTTAATTTTTTTATATTTTTTTATAGCATGATCAAATATGTTTAAATTATTTTTATATTTTTACTTATAATATTTGACTATCATTAAAGGAAGCATCTTGGTACTTTCAAATGTATAATAATAATAATAATATAAACAATTTTACAAGTCTTTAGAAACATAATAAAAATTATTTTTTTATTTTTTTTTATAATTTTTTTTATAGCATGATTAAAGAGGCTTAATTTTTATATTTATATATATATATATATATATATATATATATATATATATATATATATATATATATATATATATATATATATATTTGACAATTATTAAAACGAAGATATTTATACTTTCAAATATATATAAAAATAATAATAATAATAATAATAATAATAATAATAATATATTTTATTTGTTTTTTTATTATTATTTTTTTAAGACTCTTGGCTTGAATTCAACGGGTATATATTCCGGACGCGACGATCGTTGGACGCAGTAAATCGTTTTCCTTCATTGCGCTTCTCCTTCAATCAAGCTCAAACCCTGCACTTCTTCTTCTTCTTCTTCTTTTTCAGTTTTTTTTTTTCTTGCTTTTCTGATCCTGCGACAGACGAAGAAAGAGAAATCGAACGAGATGGAGGAACCCTCTCGCACAGTCCGCACCCTCCCACATCGACTTCGACATCGACGTCGGGCGATTCTGCTGTGTCTCCACATCCTCGTGCTCTGCGCGTCCCCTGCAGCTTCCTCCGCCGACGCCGGGACGTCCATCTTGACGGGCGGCAGCGGCACCAGCCTCGGCCGCATCGCGTGGGACACCAACATCACCCTCCTCGGCGAGGCGTCCCTCAAGAACGGCAGCATCAGCCTCACCAGCGACACCCTCACCACCGGCATTGGCGCCGGCCGAGCCCTCTACTCCCGCCCCGTCCGCTTTCTTGATCCCGCAACCGGCGCCCCGGCCTCCTTCGCCACCTGCTTCTCCTTCTCCATCGTCCCCTCCCTCTCCGCCCAGCTCCCCTGCATCCCCTCCTTCGGCGACGGCCTCGCCTTCCTCCTCACCTCCGATTCCCACTTCCTCGGCGCCGCTCACGGCTTCTTGGGCCTCTTCTCATCCTCCACCGCCGCCGACGACGCCCACGGCCCCACCACCGTCGCCGTCGAGTTCGACACCAACCTCGACCCCCAGCTCGGCGACAAGAACGACAACCACGTCGGCGTCGACGCCGGCTCCATCTTCTCCACCGCCTCCGCCCCCGCGTCCCACGCCGGCGTCGACCTGAAGGAGGGCGTGCTGATGACGGCGTGGGTGGACTACCGCGCCACCCGGAAGAGGCTACGGGTGTGGCTTGGCTACTCGCGCTCGCGGCCCCCGCGCCCTCTCCTCGTCGCCACCGTCGACCTCTCCGCCCTCCTCCACGAGTTCATGTACGTCGGCTTCTCCGCCTCCAACGGCCGCGGCGCCGCCCTTCACCTCGTCGAGAGATGGAGCTTCCGCACCTTCGGCTTCTCCTCTTCGTCCGCTCCCCCATCATCTTCACCAGGCAACGTCAGCGGCCATGAATTCCAAAATCCTGGCGATGACATCAGTCCGCCTCCGCCTCCCTCTCCATTCGGCCTGCCAAGCCGACGGTAAATATCCGGTTGGGCCCGGTCTTCGGGGGCATTGCCGGCTTTCTTTTCTTGATAGCAGCGACCGCGGGGGCTCTATGGTGGCATTTCCGATGCAATGGGGAATGCGGCGGCTGCGACTGGGACTGGGACTGCGGCGCTGATGAGGAGGCCAGCAGCAGGAGCAGGAACCGGAGCCGGAGCCGGAGCGGAAGCAATTCGGTTAATGGCGAACCGGCGAGAGTGCCGACGAGGATCTCTCTGGACGAGGTAATGTCGGCGACCGGAGGATTCCACGACAGCAATATTCTTGACCATGGCGACTCTGCCACAGTGTACCAAGGAGTGCTCGGCTCCGGGTCGAAGGTCGCCGTCAAACGCTTCGGCCGCGTGGAGAATTTCACCAGCACGTTCGCCGCCGAGCAGGCCGCCGTCATCGCCAGCTGCCGGCACCAAAACCTGGTTCCCCTCGCAGGCTGGTGCTGCGAGAAGAACGAGCTCGTCTTGATCTACGAGTTCATGCCCAACGGCACCCTCGACCGCGCCCTGCATTATTCATCCGATCATCGCGCGGCGGCAGTACTCCCGTGGGGCGTCCGGAAGAACATCGTCCTCGGCGTCGCCTCCGCTCTCGCGTTCCTGCACGACAAATGCGAGAAAAAGATCGTGCACCGAGACGTTAAGGCGTGCAACATCCTCCTCGACGCCGACTTCAACGCCAAGCTCGGGGATTTCAGGCTCGCGCGACTCAACACCCGCAACAGCATCGACAGCAGCAACAACAGCAGCTGCACTCAGCAGGCGTCCCAGCCGGCCGGCACCGTTGGGTACATGGCCCCGGAGTACGTCCACACGGGCGTGGCCAGCGAGAAATCAGACGTGTACAGCTTCGGGGTGGTGGCGCTGGAGGTGGCGACGGGGCGGAGGCCGGTGGACAAAGGGTTGGTCCTAGCCGACTGGGTCTGGGAACTGTGGGGCCGTCGGAGGCTCATGGAGGCAGCGGATCCCCGGCTGCTCGGGCAGTTCTGCGAGGAGGAGATGGCGCGGATGCTGATTGTCGGCCTCAGCTGCAGCCACCCTGACAGCAAGAAAAGGCCGACAATGAGGAAGGCCATCAGAATGCTACACGGTAATGCGCCGCTGCCATCCTTACCAGCTCGCAAGCCGGCGCCTGTCAGGCTGCTGTCTCAGCTGCCGCCGCAGGCTTCGTCGTCCACGACCGCCCAAGGTACGTGCTCCCGATCATCCTGTGATGCTAGCACTGCGTACTTCAGTTGCAGCTAGCAGAGTAAGTATATATGTATATATATATTCCAGTAGGATAAATTGCATGTTTAGCACTCAAAAAGAGTGAGGCCAGCAAGTATATATATATTCCTATAGGATAAATTGCATGTTTAGCACTCAAAAGAATGAGGCTACTGTCACTTTGGATTCATATTTTAATTTGTTATAATATTTTATTCAAACTTTTGGAATGTTGTTCTAATTAAATTCTAGGCTAAATATTAATAAATGGCTAATCTAAAAGTGATATAACAATATTGTTATTGATGATGCGCCAATATTTAAGACATCATATTACTTTTCTATTACTGATACATTAATAATTAAGATGTCAGGTCATTTTTACATCATTGATACGTCAATATTTAGTCAATTAAATTGAATTGTAAAACTTAATTAGAATAATTTTTAAAATCTAAATCAGAAATTATAATAAATTAAAACATAAAAACTAAAATGACATCCGCGTCATACTTTTAGACCATAGGTGCAATTTACTTTATTTCAATACTAATAACAACTATGGGAAAAAAATTGAGAGATCTAAAAAAAATTCCGGTCATACAATACTTGGTGTTTAATCACAGAGCCTTTGCCTTCATTTGTAGTCTATTTTTTTTTTCTTTGTTGAAAAAATAATCACGAGACTTATTTTCTTATGAGTGATGCTAGATCTACAATTGAAAATAAATTATCTTTTGCTAGATCTACAATTCTAAGATTATCTTTTTAGCTCTGTTTATCTATTATGTATGTTTCCTTCTAACTAAGACAATAACGATAGGAACAAATGACATCAAACAATCTCTTCTTGCTTCACTTTTATCTCCTATGCTATTCTATTCTCATTCCAATTTTGGCAAAAGAATCTATACTAAATAGGAACCTATAATCATCACTTCTTTTTATGCCCCTATTTTTTTAAAAATCATAATTACTTTGTGTTCCTCTCTTTTCTCTGTTTATTATGAATGCATCGTTCTTACTCTAATCTTTTCTGCAAGTTTGCATTTCATATTGGCTTAAACTTGGATGAACAAATTATGCATGGGACAAAATATTATATTAGCATCTTACCTATTTTTATGCTGTCTTTTAATTGAACACAAGCATTTGGTTTCTTTGTCATCAGACGTATAAATTTGTATGTAATGTACTTGCAATGACATTAGTCTTTACTCTTTACTAAACAAACCATGAGAAAGAATTCATTCTACACATTCCCTGAAATCTATTAGTTGTTGGAATATCTACCCTTCTCGATAAAATAATGGAAAAATCATGTGAATCCTACTTTTGTTAACTCATGGTGAGCACACTTTGGATGGCGTGGCCTACACGTAGACGGTTGCTCTAATCTACCTTCATTTTTGCTCCTGTTTACAAAGTACTTTTTTCATCATTAAAGACTGGTTGTCTCTCTGATCTACCTTTATTTTCACTGCAGTTTACAAAATACTCTTTTCGGTAACCAATTGCTGCTTGCCCAATAATGATGCATGAAAAAAAAAATACTTTTGATTTCCTACTTTTTCTTTGGATTGAATAGAGAAATTATCTGAGCCTCATATTTTTACTCTCCTTTTTTTTTAACCAAATGCAAGAGTTGGTATTTTTGTGAATCCGTGTTTTACCGTATTCCTATCTATATTGGTATCTAAATTTCAAATATAACATACAATTGCATCCTCATTTCTCTTCCTCATTACTAAATGCATTCGACACCTAAGCACTTACTTTCTATATGTGTAGACCCCCAGGTCATACTTCTTAAGCAACAAATATATAGATAGCTTTTTGTAAGATTGATATATAAAAATGTATGAGTGTGCACACACACGCAGGGTGCCCAGTGATGCCAAACAAATTCAATCTGGACAAAACGAAGGTGAAGGTAGAGAAATAACTCGATCCTCAATTCTTTACTTTTATACTTGCTAATTTCTATCTTTTCACCCAATCATTCGTCTTCAGTTGTTATGTGATGTATAATTTGAATTTTTTTATCTGAATTTCAGTCTTCTATTTACTTTTAGAATTGAACGAGGTTTACTATTTGTCCAGTTTCATATTTTTTTTTCTCTATTATTCTATAGTTTTTCTCTATTACTCTATAACTTACCGTGTTTAGATTTAATTCCTTCAGTTCTCCCTTTGAGTTACTATTTCTGTTTTCATGTCAACTTTTTGTATCCTGTGATGACTCTACTACAACCCTAATACTTCTTTTCCTGTAGAATTTAAGCTCTTTTTCATTTGCTTTGTTTTTTGGAGGGGTGATGATGATACATAAAAATGACAACAATTTTGGACTGCGGATCCCCGGCTGCACGGGCAGTTCTACGAGGAGGAGATGGCGTGGATGCTGATCGTTGGCCTCAGCTGCAGCCACCCTGACAGCAAGAAAAGGCCGACAATGAGGAAGGCTATCAGAATACTACACGGCACAGCGCCGCTGCCATCCCTACCAGCTCGGAAGCCGGCTGTCAAGCTGCTGTCTCAGCTGCCGCTGCAGGCTTCGTCGTCGACGACCGCCCAAGATACGTGCTCCCAATCATCCGGTGATGCTAGCACTGCCTACTTCAGTTGCAGCTAATAGAGCACGTATATGGATGTATATTCCAATGGGATAAATAAATTGTCTGTTTAGCACTCAAACAATGAGGCCAGTGTGATATTCCACTGATACTTTAATATATTATAATTTTTTACTCAAATTTTTAAATTTACTATAATTAAATTTTATAATATAATTTAGTTTGACTAAATATTAATATTTTATTAATATAAAAATAATATAATAATATTGTGATTGCTAATGCGCGAATAATCAAAATATCATATTATTTTTATATTACTGATGCGTCAATAATTATTATGTCATGTCATTTTTACATTATCGATATATTAATATTTAGTTAATTAAATTGAATTATAAAATTAAAAATAATTTTAAAAATTTAAATAAAAAATTATAATAAATTAAAATTTAAAAATTAAAATGACACATGCCTCATAGTTTTAGATCATAGGTGCTATTTATTTTATTCCAATATTTGTAACAACTACCAAAAATATTGATAGATCTTAAGGAAAAAAAAAACATTGGGTCAAATAGTATCTGATGTTCAATTAGAGATTCTTTGCCTTTATTTATTGTCTTTTTTGTTTTTTTGTTGAAGAAATAATTACGCCACTTATTTTTTGATGAGCGATACAATCGAAAATAAATTGTAATTCCATAATATTCTCATCCAAAAGTTAATTTTTAAAACAAAAAAAATAGTTTTTTTTATCGGATAATACCTAATGTTTAATCAAAAAGCTTATAATCTTTTTTGTTGAAATATTTTGTAATCCAAAATAAATATATATATATATATATATATACTATATATTTGATATACTATATTTATATATATTTTATCATTAATTGTCCTTTTTTTTTTTTCAAACCAAATAGGTATTAGTACTTGGATGAGTGAGAGTAGAAATTACTTTGTAAAAATAAAAAGAAAATTCTTTTATCATAGACTTATGCTGCATTGCTGTGGAGTGTTTCATTGAATGAGTCAGCAAGGGGATATTTTTCAAAACATGTAATCTTACTCTCTTGCGATGTGATCAATAGGTCACTGACCATATTTG
>CM054937.1:4559197-4599197 GCA_029168755.2 Tillandsia fasciculata | reverse complement strand
TTTTGTGTGTCTTTTAAATACCGAAGAATCCACTTAATGGCTTGCCAATGCTCCCATCCCGGATCAGACATATATCGTGAAATAACTCCAACCGCATAAGCTATGTCTGGTTTTGTACAAACCATAGCATATATCAAACTCCCAACGACGGAATTATAAGAAACATTCTTCATTTTATCTCTTTCGATCTCATTCTGTGGAGAGTTTTTCTTGGATAACTTGAAATGTCCGGCTAATGGAGTAAAAATCGATTTACAATCATTTATATCAAATCTTTCAAGAACCTTAGAAATATAGCCCGATTTACTAAGCTATATGCCATGCTCTCTATCCCTTTTAATTTGCATGCCCAAAATCTTCTTTGGTAGCAAACTTCTTCGACATGTCTAGCTTCAACTTTGCAATATCATTTTCATCATTACTAGCAATCAACATATCATCCACGTATAGTAACAAAATAGTGAATGAATCATATGTTGAACCTTTAAAATAAACACAATGATCAAAATCACATCGTTTGTAGCCTTCATCTTGCATGAAAGAACCAAACTTCTTCTACCATTGTTTAGATGCTTGCTGTAAACCATACAATCCCTTCTTTAGCTTACATGCTGAATTAGGATTAACTTCATCAACAAAGCCTTCGGGTTGAAACATATAAATTTTTTCATCCAAATCACCATGCAAGAAAGCGGTTTTAATATCAAGTTGTTCAAGCTCAAGATCCAAATTTGCAACCCAGGATAAAATAACTCTAATTGAGCAATGCTTAACAACGAGAGCAAATATTTCATTGAAGTCAATACCTTGCTTTTGTCCATAGCCCTTAACAACAAGCCTTGCTTTTTACTTTATACCACTTGGATCCATCGGCTTCATTCTTGATCACATAAACCCATCAATTTTTCAATGCTTTCTTTTCAATCGGAAGCTCTACTAACTCCCAAGTATGAATTTGATATAAGGAATCCATCTCATCCTCTATTGCCTGTCACGCCCCGAGTTTAAAAATCAGGTCTGAATTTTTTTTTTTTTTTTTTTTGAATAAATCAGAGTTTGCAAAACGGGCGTAACAGACCGCCACACATATAGGAAATCCCCTATCCCAAAGGATAGAGTCTCTCCTATACATGCACGGCTAGGCGAATCCAATCATCAATCAGAGATCAATCAATCATGCATATCGAAATATCAACAATATATCGGCTAACAGGAATCAACAGGTATAATCCGATCATGACATCTATGTAATAGATATGGAAACTGACAAGTAGCTGTATATAGTGTGTCTCAAGAGAATCAAGATTTATCACGAATAATCATAGAGCATGAAACCATAATAATCCAAGCTAATCATGAACAGGTCTAATGAAGTCAATATCAATCAGGAGGATCAGGATATGTCAAAATAGGTCATATAGATCTAATCAGCAGGGCAATCAATAACAGGTGTCCGACTGGACTAAAGCAACCAGAGGGCCAAAGAGCTAAAGCTCGGATCGAAAGTAACCCACCTGAATGACGGCAGATCCTCGAACTCCTGCACAGCTACTGGGAGGCTGGTGCTGGACAGCTGGGCCCTGAATAATAAGATATGATCAGTAATACTCACAAAAACCGATCCCCGACGACATAACAACAACGCGACGCTAATACGGGCAATTTTCGTTGATTTATTGAACGGAAATCCTGTTCCCGATCAACGAGACCCTACGGAACTCTAACAAGATGTCTAGTAGGTGTGTCAACACTGTCTAAAGACAGCCATCAAGTCTAATTTACAACTTGGTCCATAAAAATTCTTAAATTGCATGAAAACACTATGTTGACGGCTTGTTTCGACTCGTTCTTGCAATCCGGGGGTCCAACGACGACGCCGTAAGTTCCAGCGCGTCACATTTGATGAGACAGACCCCGTGCTCACAACTTTGGGTCGACACGAAACCCGAGAGCAAAGTTAGCTCTTTAACTCTTTATGTTAATTGCACTATTTTGCCTTGATCTTAACATCTAGAAGTCCAGAAACTACGCGGCGAGTTTCAGCGTGTCCAGGGCGACAAGACAAAGCCCGTGCTCACTAACTTGGGCTGACAAGAGGCCCGTACAAAAAGTTGGCCCATAATTATCAACCCATACAATTACTACTTTGCTAACATTTATTTTACACCCAATTTTATCTGGATTTAAAGTGAGCATGGTACAGAGGGATGATCTAGAAGAGTGGTGCTCACCAGAAGTTGGCCGGAGAATGGCCGGGGAGGTCGCCGGAGCAAGGTGGTGCAACCTCAATAAGGACCAAGGCTCGGCTTGGGGCAACCTTGCACCAAACTGGGTTCCAACTTGGATCAGAGGGGAGCACTGGTTAGCTCCGGGTGCCAGATGATACTTGGGTCAGGCCGGGTCGAGCGCCGGCGGCCGGGACGGCGGCGGCCGAAGGCAAGGCCCGAAGTGGAGCGGCTCGGGTTGGACAACTGGACCAAAGAATAGAGTCACCCCGAGCCAAAAATAACATGCTGGGAATCATGAGAGGGGTCACTAACTGCTACCTGTGCAAGTGCCCGGAGTCCGGAGCGCCGGAGATGGCCGGAGGTGGAGCTTGAAGGCCGGAACGGGTGAAACTACAGAGGTTCCCATGCTCACGTTAGAACCTGCATGCAACCTTATGAAACGTCTTAAAAGGCTCAACCAAGCTTACCTGGGTCATGGTGCGGCGGCTGGGTGCAGCGGCGATCGCCTGCGGCCAAGCCAACCGAGCTCGGGCAAGGGGGAGGTGCTTCAATGGCGAAATTCTAGCTGAAGCTCGAGAGACCCTCAAACTTGGCCAGGATGCTTCCTCAGGTTCTGTGAGTCTTACCAGGGGTATGCCCGGCGGCGTCGGGTAGCGGCGGCGCCGGGCGGTGGGGTTCGGCCGTGAGGAAGACGATCCCCAAGCTAGGGCAGGCCCGATCCGGCACGATCCTCAACCACAAGCTCTCCAACTTTGTGGAAGGGTTGCAGTCGACCAGATGACACGATCCAACGGTGCTGATCTTGATCTTGATGGCCGGATGAAGCCCGCGTCCGCGGTTGTCCAAGAAGACGATAATCCGGTGGGGTGGCTCCCGTCGGAGATCGGGACGGAGGCGACGGCTCTGCCTGCACCTGGAAGTTCTTCTCGGTGTCAGGAGACACACCCACACATTCTTGACACAAAGTAATTAAATTTCCTCCAAAACTTACCTCGCCGGAAATTGTGGAAGAAGGAGAAGGTTGCCCGCAGCGGCGCGAGGCGCCGGGGCTGTTCGGCTCGAGTCCTGTAGGCACAGAGGCACATTCCGATGAAGCTTGGCGCAACCCCGGTCCTCGGGTAACTCCTTCCTTCCCAACCGGAATCGAGGGGGCTCCTTTGCTTTATTCTTTTTTTTTCCGGCGACGCGGTGGCAGCGGCGGCCGGCGCGCTGCCCCCGAGGAGTGCGGCAGAGGGGTGGAAGGTGGTTGTGCTGGCGGCTGGGGAAGAGGCTTCGGGTTTTAGGGTTTGGGGAGCTCTACCCTAGCTACATGTATACTTATACATGTGAGCATATTTACACTTTGGTCCCTCCACGATTTATAATCTGAGCCTAGTCCTTCACAGCAGCATATCTTCACACTTAAGTCCCTCCCTAATGCGTGGCATGCAAAACGAGGCAAGTTTTATAGGGATTTTTGTGTAAAAACCACACTTTTTGCTGTATTTTACGCTTTTCGAGACGATCCGGTTGTCAAATCGAGAAACAGACTTCGCCACAACGTCCGGCTCGACGAGACCTATCAGGTAGCGATTTCTGATTTTCGAGAAACTGCCCGGGTAAAAACTCAGTCCATAAAATACTGATCTGAAATACAGTTTTCGCATTTTTCGAGGCCTTAGAGTCGTCAAACGGAAATTCCGTCAGCGCCATTGCGTTCAGAACGACGAAACGTTCAAATCCACTATTTGAAGTGCTATGTTCGGCTTCCGGATAGCGAAATGGCTCAATGTTAGTGCTTAGGGTATTCGAATTATAGGGTTACTGTTCATTTACTGTTCCTGCACTGCGCAACTTAAGTCGCAGGTCCCGCCCGCTTCTTCTCTGATTTTTGGAAGATCCGACCGTCAGATCTGAACAAGCTTAATATGGTTTTCGATCAGTTCGTCGTGACGGTCGCACTCGTGGTCTCGGATCTTCGAGATCAGGCTCGGAATGAAAAGTGATATTTCTGGCCCACTAACTGTGCAATTTACACTGCAGAAAAGGGGCATTTAGACTATCTGTGCTTTTCATGGTCCAAATTCAACTTGGCTTTTATTATTTTCCCTTTTTATTTAAAGACAAAAATTCAAGTTCTTACATTGCCCTTTGCCACTTTGTTTCTTCTGGACAATATTTTGCTTCCTGAAAACACTCGGGCTCACCCGAATCAGTAAATAAAGCATAATATAAAGAATGGGAGTATCTTTGGGTGGGTTTATGTGGCCTAATTGATCTTCTCAATTCATGTGCCGATGGGGTAGACACATTATCTTCACTCTCTTGAGAATCGTGTTGAATTTCAATGGATTGTGTGCTTTCTTCATGATTATCATTACCACCATGCCCAATATCACTATCATGAAGTGGAGGATGAACTTCATGTATATCTTGAGAAGAATGATCAACTTGTACATCAACAACAAGCTTATCCTTCTTTTGCTCTTCTTCCGTGCCTTTTTTAAATATTACATCCTCTCTAAACACAACATTCCGACTCCGAATAATTTTCTAACAACGGGAACCCAAAGCCTACAGCCCAACTCATTACCTCCATAGCCAAGAAATACACATTTTCTTGATTTCACATCAAGCTTTGTTCTACTTTCTTTCGGAATATGAACATAAGCTTCACACCCAAATGTTCTCAAGTGCCCATAGAAAATGTCTTTGCCACTCTATATAATTTCCGGAATGTCTCCATCCAATGCAACACTAGGTGATCTATTAATCAAGTAAACGACCATATTTGCCGCTTCGGCCCAAAAAGGCTTTGATAGGCCGGAGTGAGACAACATACTTCGAATCCGCTCTATAATGGTACGGTTCATTCTTTCAATAATCCCATTTTGTTGAGTATAGGGAACCGTCTTCACTCTTTTGATGCCATTTTCTAAGCAAAAATCATCAAAGGCACTAGAGGAAAATTCACGACCATTATCAGTTTGCAAGCACTTAATAAAATATTCACTTTCCTTTTCAACACGGGCTTTAAATTTTTTAAAAGTTTCAAAAACTTTATCTTTTGACGCCAAAAGATAAATCCAATACTTTCTGGAATAATCATCTAAGAAAGTAACAAAATAGTATGCGCCTCCAAGTGGCTTAACATTAAAAGGACAACAAACATCGGAATATACCAATTCCAATAGCTTGCCCTTTCTATGCATCTCATTTTTTTTGAAGTAAACCTTATGTTGTTTTTCCATAATGCAATGCCCGCAAAAATCAAAAAATGAATGCTCAAATGAAGGAATAAGATTATGTTCTTGTAATACCCTCATACCATGCTCACTTAGATGACCAAGCCG
The DNA here is from genome assembly GCA_029168755.2 of Tillandsia fasciculata. NCBI lineage: Eukaryota > Viridiplantae > Streptophyta > Magnoliopsida > Poales > Bromeliaceae > Tillandsia > Tillandsia fasciculata. Next base: position 4,593,637 of record CM054937.1, on the reverse strand, counting down.
ATTATGCCAAACTTGCATATCTTCGCCTTTACTTGTAGTAGCAACCACCAAATTTGAATCATCATCTTTTTGAGCTATTCCATGAAGTGTATAGAGACTTCCATCCTTTTGTCCTTTTAAAATAGTCATACTACCCTTTGATATCTTTCAAGAGCCCTTTTCGAAAGTGATAACAAAACCGAAAACATCCAATTGTCCCGCCGATATCAAATTCTTGGTGATCTCCGGAACATGGCGCACATTCGTCAATATATGTTTCTTGACATTTGTTTGTTCTATAACAATATTCTCAATGCCTATAATTTTACATGCCTGAGCATTATCAAGATAAACATATTCACCATCTACTTCTTTATAAATATGATCGATCCGGACATATATGAAAAGAAGTACCGGAATTTAAAACTCAAATGTTTGCACAAGAAGAGACCGCTCACGCAATACTTAATGTCACTCTACCTTCACCATCCGAAGCGTTGTTAGCTTCATTCTTGATGTCCTTGCGTTTACCTTTTTGCTTATTTTTCAAAGCATAACAATCTTTCCTGACATGACCCGCTTTCTTGCAATACCAATAAGTAAGCCTTTTACCTTGTGATTTTGACCTTCCTTTACTTTGAGATCTTTCTTTTGTGTTAAAAAATTGGCCTCGCTTCAATGACCTTCCTCTTTCATCAATAGTTAGCGCTTGACTTATATCACTAGACAATTGATTTGCGGCTTTACGAGTTTCCTCATTCAACAACGAACCAACAATATCATTCAACTTGAATTTGTTTCCCATTGTGTTCGCCACCATAGTAACAAGAGTATACCAACTTGAAGGTAAAGAACTCAAAAAGAGTAAACGAAGGACTTCTTCATCAAGATTGATTTTGAGAGACTTCAATTATGCTGCAATAGAGTTGAACTCACTCACATGCTTGCAAATAGTTGAACCTTCTTGCATCTTCAAGAGAAAAAGCCTCTTCATTGTATGCATCTTGTTCACACCGGAAGATTACTCAAATGATTGCTCCAATGTCTCCCATAACTCGGATGCAGTCTTGCATTGGTAAACAAAATCGATGGTGAAATGCATGGCCTAATTGCCGCCAAATATTTTCAGTCAAGTATGTCCCATTCATGATTATCCATAGTAGTGGGTTTTGCACCTTTTCCTAATATTGGTAAATCAAACTCTTTTGCAACCAAATAATCCTCTATAATGATTTTTCACATAGCCCAATTGCTCTCATTCAACTTCTCAATTTTCATTGTTTTCTCCATTAGAAAAATAAGTGAATGTACACAAGTGAATGCTTAGATAACCACCAATCAAGCTCTGATACCAATTATTGTAAAATGAGGGTGAAAAATATTGATGGCAATTTTACAAACACTTGGTGGGCAATTTTGCAATTCACACCTTAAACACCCAAATAGAGATTCAAGCACCAGAACAATAACAATAAAAATTAATCCACAAAAATACAATAATTTTACGTGGTTTAGTTATGCCTACATCTACGGGAGAACAAGCAAAGAAGCTTTTATTATCAAATCATGCAGATTACAAGAGAGATACAAATAGGAGAAATATCACCTTTCCTCAAAGATAAAGAGAAACTCCAACAATCTCTAATTCTATCTAAATGGTGCAAACCACACATCACAAGGAAGATCTCACCTCTTTCTTAATAGAATCAAGATGAAACTAAAACTCTAGGATTTTCTCTTTTCTCACACTTTTTTTTCTCTCTCTATATTTTTCTTAATATTCTAATCACCCGTACTTTAGCCTTTAAAAGATTAAACTATTAAATATGAGCCGTTGCATTAAAAGAATTATGATCCAAACGCTTAAAGTAAGAGGCCCAAATATATAATCAAAAAATATAAAAAATAGAAGATTTAACTTCACCAAATTATATAGCCCAAATAACAATGTCCAATATAATTAAATCAACAATCTCCCACTTGAAGGCAAATATCCATCCATCAAGCAAGCTTAATCACAATGCATTGTTCTCCAACCACTCCATCTACGTCTCGATCAATCTAGAGTGCTTCCTACAAAATTTGAGAGGTAATTCGCATCATCGGATACTGTAGAGAGTCGAGAATAATCAACATCTCCCATTTTGACACTTCTGAAAGGTCGCGACATAAGGTCGCCACATGTCTCATATTTACACCCTAAGCATTTCATGACTTCTGTTGTGGTGTCCAGGAATCCCCGTACGACTTGACTGGGTGGTCGGCGGTGAGAAAATACTTATTATTGGTGTATCAAGACTGTTGTGCGTCAAACGGATGCCAAAAACGGACTCAATGCGCAAAAATGTTAAAACTTTTTTCGAGCCATTTTAAGCCCTTCTTCGACAGGGAGCTTCGTCTTCGAGTCTTCTTCGATATTTGGGATCTCGGAGATTTTTTGGAAGACGTTTCATCAGCCTCCTCCTCGACATTGCGAGCTTCGACGTGCCTTCGATACCGGGCTTTTCCATCGATGTTTCGTCCCTTGGGCTGACCCGAGAAAGTTTTTGGCCAATTTTTGTGGCCTCGTTTTCATGAGAGGTAGATCTTCGATTTATGTATTTACCGCTCCTCTCATTTTTGGGTTTTTGTTGGAATTTTCAGAGCACCTTTGAACCCCTTTCTTGCTGCTGGTTTCTCTGGACAGCAGGGCTTGTTTGATTTTTATCTTAAATCAAAAAATAATCCAATCAATTTGGTTCTAAAGTCCCAAGAATTCAAAAGTCCCCAAACTAACCTTAAAATTTTTTATTCTAAAAATCCTTTAAAATTTTTGGAGAATTTTCGATCGAATAGGCGTAAAAGGCTCAAGGGAACACGAGAATATCAATTTCAACGGATTTAACAAGAATCCTTACCATTTGCCAAAAATTCTTACCTTGGCTGCGAGCTCCGTGAGCTCCCATGCACGCCAAAAGCTTGATCGGGCACTTCCACGCGATTTTTGAGGTCGAACTCTGCCAAGGCGACGAGTTTCGGGAAGAGAGAGGGATGAATGAGTGGGAGAGGGAGAGAGGGTCCCTCTCTACTTCCCTCACTGTGTGTGTGTGTGTGTGTGTGTGTGTGTGTGTGTGTGTGTGTAGTGCGTGCATACAGAGAAAGGGGAATGAAGGGGTTCCCCTTAAAGGTCCCTCCCTGTGACACCTCTGAAATTTAAAATAGTCCTATATAAAAGATATAATAGGACTAAATCTTTTAACCTGGCTATAGCAAGTTGGAAGGTGGTTAAGTCAAAGAGGTTAAGAGGGTTAAGCATACTAGTACTAGAGTAGTTTTAGGATGGGTAATCCCCGTGGGAAGTGGGGTGGCTCCCCAATTAACGATTGTTGTAAGTGAAGAGTGGCTCACCATTAGGTTGGTTAAGGCTAGTGAGACGAGTCTCACATTGTCTAGTGGTTGTAGTTGCGAGTTTCTTAATCTAGTTGTAGCATGTTGAGCGGTGGTTAAGCCCAAGAGGTTAAGAGGGTTAAGCGTGCTAGAACAAGAGTAGTTCTAGGATGGGTGACCTCCCCTGGGAAGTGAGGCGGCTACCTAATTAACGATCATTGTCGGTGGAGGGTAGCTCCCTGTAAGGTCGGTTAAGGCTAGTGAAACGAGTCTCACATTGCTTTGTGGTTGTGAGTTTCTTAACCCAACTATAGCATGCAAGTTGTGCGGTGGTTAAGCCCAGGAGGTTAAGATGGTTAAGTGTGCTGGAACTATAGTAGTTCTAGGATGGGTGACCTCTTGAGAAATGGGGCGGCTCCTTAGTTAACGATCGTTGTAGGTGGAGAGTGGCGCCCCATAAGGTCGGTTATGGCTAGTGAGACGAGTCTCACATTGCCTAATGGTTGTGAGTTTCTTAACCCGGCTATAGTATGTTGGGCGAGGGTTAAGCGTGTTAGAATTAGAGTAGTTCTAGGATAGGTGACCTCCCGGGAAGTGGGGCAGCTCTCCAGTTAACGATCGTTGCGGGTGGAGAGTGGCTCCCCATAAGGTCGATTAAGGCTAGTGAGACGAGTCTCACATTGTCTGCTGGTTATGAGTTTCTTAACCCAGTTATAGCATTTTGAGCGATAGCTAGGCCCAATAGGTAAAAAGAGTTAAGCATGCTAGAACTAGAGTAGCTCTAGGATAGGTGACACTTTAGGAAATGCGACGTCAAACTCTCCAGTGAAATTACAAAAATGGCCTTACTGAGCATTTCTGCCGCAGAAGGTCCAAACCCTCCTCCAAGGTCCGATCCCCAAACGCCCCTCACGATCCCCCGCTGATGGTATGACCCTCCCACAAGGTCTGGTCCCCGAAAGGAGGGTTCGGACCTTATCCTCAAGATCCGGTCTTCACGGTTAGGGTCCGATCCTTCTCATCAAAGTTTGGACCCTGAACCTTTCTCAGCCCATATTTTTTTTGTCGGAAATTTTTTAATTTTGCTCCTTGGAAGTCCAACACTTTTCTAATTATTCTAAAACCCTCAAAACCCAACTTGGACTTGTTCATAGTCGCCTCTTGACTATTTTCGGTCTATTGAATATAGTCCAATAATCTTTTAATTCTGTTTTCGCGCTTAACTCGTACTGAAAAAACTCCAACTAGCTTGAAACTTCACCAGATCCATAGAAATAGTCCTTCATGCCAGTTTTCACCAAAACTCCGCTATTTGCAGAAGACTAGTTTATTACACAATATCTGCACCGTTAATGCAATATGCGATAATTGAACTCGTGTCATTGATTTTGATACCACTTGTCAGTTCATTGGCCCTAACCATAATTTTAAAAGTTTGAATTATTAAAAAGATGCAACTATTTTACTTAGTGGTACAAATACAATGTCCATAAGTCTCGATTGTAACTTTGCCCTATTGGCCTCCTGCCATTTTGATCAAGACTCTGCCCAATCCGATCTTTGGCTATTTTCAACGGAACTCAGCTTAATCTAGCCTTCCGCTAAGAGGCAAGGCTCTGACGTTTTTAAGCCAGCGCTTCTGTCTTCTATTTGTCTTCCTTTTTCTATTAGAGCATGGTAAGTCTATTGAACTTAAGGTGTTCGACGAAATGAACACAAGATTTATTCCATTCATAATTCTTTTCAAACTGTGTGCATGTATAGTCTGTAAGAAAAAAAGCTCTAGAACCACTTGAATTTTACTATCATTGCAATTAGCGAACTAGAATTTAAGTGTGACCCAACAATTTATCAGCTACGACAACCAAGTTCATTGCGTTGAGTTTTTTACAAATTTTACTAAGGTAGTGTTTAGCTGGGGAATAAAGCATGGAATAAAGTTTTGTTCGAGCCTAGTTCTCTAAAAGGTATTTGGGATTGGGTATAAGAGGGGGAGAAAGGGGTTATCCACCCTTATACCCAAATACATATTGGGGGGGGTGGGAACAGTTGTTTCCACCCCAAGCGGGTAGGTGGAACAACTCCACCGGTGGAGTAGTTGCACCTGCTGTTTTATTTTTTTTTTTCTTTCTTTTTTTTTAATTAAAAGATTTTAAATAATAAGATATTTAAATTTATAAAATTTAAAATTTATTTTTTTATTTTATAAATTTTAAATTTTTTAACTTACTTTTTAATAAATCTAAAAATATAATTTTTTTATATTTTTTTAAAAATTTATTAATTTTAAAATTTTTAAATTTATGCAAATTTTTTTATAAATTTTTTTAAAATTTATACTAATTTTAAAAATAAAATTTTTGCTTCTACTTTTGTAATTTTTTGAGATAATTAAAATTAAAATTTTTAACATTTATAAATTTTTAAATTTTAAATTTTATAGCTTTTAAAATTTTTAACGTTAATTTTTAATACATTTATCAATTTATAAAAATTTAAATTTTATTATTTTTACAATTTATACAAATTTTTAAATTTTTAATTTTAATTTTTAATAAATTTATATCAATTTTTTATAATTTTTAAATTTATAAATTTATACCTATTTTTATATACAAACTTTTGAATTTTAAAAAAATTATAAATTTTCAAAAACCAAAATTTTTTTAATAATTATATATATATATATATATATATATATATATATATATATATATATATATATATATATATATATATATATATATATATATATATAAGTAAAATATAAATTTTAATAAATTTTTTAATAAATATTTTAAATTAAATATTTAAAATCATATTAGTAAAATTTTTATCTTAAATTAAAATTTTAGTCCTCTCTATTTTTTTTATTCCTTTTTAATTTACCAAAAATAATTTTTCTTATCCCCGGTATAACTCTAATATTCAACCAAACACAAAATTATTTTAATTTCTGCTTATACTTGAACTTATATATATTACAGGAATAACCAATTTTTGCTTATACCCGAATCAAATGCAGCCTAAAAATGCATTTGGTTATGAATGGAAACTACGGTTCTCGTCTTTCTGAAAACAAGCTGGTTCAAGGTTGAAATTATTGTTCCAATCGCTTATATACTTGTGAGTTCAAATCTATTTTTATATTTATTCTAAAAAAAAAAAGTAATCATCTTAAATATATTTTTTATAAAATCGACAACTTATCCTGAGGTGGGTATTATTCCACTCGTCACATCGAGTGACGAGTAGAATTCATCCTACCTCAGAATGGAGTCTGGTGTAAGATATAAACCCCTAAAGAGGTGTATACTTATATATACCTTTTTTTTTAAATATATCCTCAAAGATACTAAAAATAAGGGTATATATATATATAAAAAAAAATCTTATCAAAATATATTTAAAAGACTTAGAATCTGTTTAGCAAATTCCTAATATATAAAAAAAATTTTACAAGTTTTAAGAAACATAACAAAAATTATTCTTTAATTTTTTTTTTTTTTTTATAGCACGATCAAATATGTTTAAATTATTTTTATATTTTTACTTATAATATTTGACACTCATTAAAGGAAACATCTTGGTACTTTCAAATGTATAATAATAATAATAATAATATAAACAATTTTACAAGTCTTTAGAAACATAATAAAAATTACTTTTTTATTTTTTTTATAATTTTTTTTATAGCATGATTAAAGAGGCTATATATATATATATATATATATATATATATATATATATATATATATATATATATATATAATATTTGACAATTATTAAAACGAAGATATTTATACTTTCAAATATATATAAAAATAATAATAATAATAATAATAATAATATATTTTATTTGTTTTTTTATTATTATTTTCTTAAAACTCTTGGCTTGAATTCAACGGGTATATATTCCGGACGCGACGATCGTTGGACGCAGTAAATCGTTTTCCTTCATTGCGCTTCTCCTTCAATCAAGCTCAAACCCTGCACTTCTTCTTCTTCTTCTTCTTCTTTTTCAGTTTTTTTTCTTGCGATCCTGTGACAGAGGAAGAAAGAGAAATCGAACGAGATGGAGGAACCCTCTCGCACAGTCCGCACCCTCCCACATCGACTTCGACATCGACGTCGAGCGATTCTGCTGTGTCTCCACATCCTCGTGCTCTGCGCGTCCCCTGCAGCTTCCTCCGCCGACGCCGGGACGTCCATCTTGACGGGCGGCAGCGGCACCAGCCTCGGCCGCATCGCGTGGGACACCAACATCACCCTCCTCGGCGAGGCGTCCCTCAAGAACGGCAGCATCAGCCTCACCAGCGACACCCTCACCACCGGCATTGGCGCCGGCCGAGCCCTCTACTCCCGCCCCGTCCGCTTTCTTGATCCCGCAACCGGCGCCCCGGCCTCCTTCGCCACCTGCTTCTCCTTCTCCATCGTCCCCTCCCTCTCCGCCCAGCTCCCCTGCATCCCCTCCTTCGGCGACGGCCTCGCCTTCCTCCTCACCTCCGATTCCCACTTCCTCGGCGCCGCTCACGGCTTCTTGGGCCTCTTCTCATCCTCCACCGCCGCCGACGACGCCCACGGCCCCACCACCGTCGCCGTCGAGTTCGACACCAACCTCGACCCCCAGCTCGGCGACAACAACGACAACCACGTCGGCGTCGACGCCGGCTCCATCTTCTCCACCGCCTCCGCCCCCGCGTCCCACGCCGGCGTCGACCTGAAGGAGGGCGTGCTGATGACGGCGTGGGTGGACTACCGCGCCACCCGGAAGAGGCTACGGGTGTGGCTTGGCTACTCGCGCTCGCGGCCCCCGCGCCCTCTCCTCGTCGCCACCGTCGACCTCTCCGCCCTCCTCCACGAGTTCATGTACGTCGGCTTCTCCGCCTCCAACGGCCGCGGCGCCGCCCTTCACCTCGTCGAGAGATGGAGCTTCCGCACCTTCGGCTTCTCCTCTTCGTCCGCTCCCCCATCATCTTCACCAGGCAACGTCAGCGGCCATGAATTCCAAAATCCTGGCGATGACATCAGTCCGCCTCCGCCTCCCTCTCCAATTCGGCCTGCCAAGCCGACGGTAAATATCCGGTTGGGCCCGGTCTTCGGGGGCATTGCCGGCTTTCTTTTCTTGATAGCAGCGACCGCGGGGGCTCTATGGTGGCATTTCCGATGCAATGGGGAATGCGGCGGCTGCGACTGGGACTGGGACTGCGGCGCTGATGAGGAGGCCAGCAGCAGGAGCAGGAACCGGAGCCGGAGCCGGAGCGGAAGCAATTCGGTTAATGGCGAACCGGCGAGAGTGCCGACGAGGATCTCTCTGGACGAGGTAATGTCGGCGACCGGAGGATTCCACGACAGCAATATTCTTGACCATGGCGACTCTGCCACAGTGTACCAAGGAGTGCTCGGCTCCGGGTCGAAGGTCGCCGTCAAACGCTTCGGCCGCGTGGAGAATTTCACCAGCACGTTCGCCGCCGAGCAGGCCGCCGTCATCGCCAGCTGCCGGCACCAAAACCTGGTTCCCCTCGCAGGCTGGTGCTGCGAGAAGAACGAGCTCGTCTTGATCTACGAGTTCATGCCCAACGGCACCCTCGACCGCGCCCTGCATTATTCATCCGATCATCGCGCGGCGGCAGTACTCCCGTGGGGCGTCCGGAAGAACATCGTCCTCGGCGTCGCCTCCGCTCTCGCGTTCCTGCACGACAAATGCGAGAAAAAGATCGTGCACCGAGACGTTAAGGCGTGCAACATCCTCCTCGACGCCGACTTCAACGCCAAGCTCGGGGATTTCAGGCTCGCGCGATTCAACACCCGCAACAGCATCGACAGCAGCAACAACAGCAGCTGCACTCAGCAGGCGTCCCAGCCGGCCGGCACCGTTGGGTACATGGCCCCGGAGTACGTCCACACGGGCGTGGCCAGCGAGAAATCAGACGTGTACAGCTTCGGGGTGGTGGCGCTGGAGGTGGCGACGGGGCGGAGGCCGGTGGACAAAGGGTTGGTCCTAGCCGACTGGGTCTGGGAACTGTGGGGCCGTCGGAGGCTCATGGAGGCAGCGGATCCCCGGCTGCTCGGGCAGTTCTGCGAGGAGGAGATGGCGCGGATGCTGATTGTCGGCCTCAGCTGCAGCCACCCTGACAGCAAGAAAAGGCCGACAATGAGGAAGGCCATCAGAATGCTACACGGTAATGCGCCGCTGCCATCCTTACCAGCTCGGAAGCCGGCGCCTGTCAGGCTGCTGTCTCAGCTGCCGCCGCAGGCTTCGTCGTCCACGACCGCCCAAGGTACGTGCTCCCGATCATCCTGTGATGCTAGCACTGCATACTTCAGTTGCAGCTAGCAGAGTAAGTATATATGTATATATATATTCCAGTAGGATAAATTGCATGTTTAGCACTCAAAAGAATGAGGCTACTGTCACTTTGGATTCATATTTTAATTTGTTATAATATTTTATTCAAACTTTTGGAATGTTGTTCTAATTAAATTCTAGGCTAAATATTAATAAATGGCTAATCTAAAAGTGATATAACAATATTGTTATTGATGATGCGCCAATATTTAAGACATCATATTACTTTTCTATTACTGATACATTAATAATTAAGATGTCAGGTCATTTTTACATCATTGATACGTCAATATTTAGTCAATTAAATTGAATTGTAAAACTTAATTAGAATAATTTTTAAAATCTAAATCAGAAATTATAATAAATTAAAACATAAAAACTAAAATGACATCCGCGTCATACTTTTAGACCATAGGTGCAATTTACTTTATTTCAATACTAACAACAACTATGGGAAAAAAATTGAGAGATCTAAAAAAAATTCCGGTCATACAATACTTGGTGTTTAATCACATAGCCTTTGCCTTCATTTGTAGTCTATTTTTTTTTTCTTTGTTGAAAAAATAATCACGAGACTTATTTTCTTATGAGTGATGCTAGATCTACAATTGAAAATAAATTATCTTTTGCTAGATCTACAATTCTAAGATTATCTTTTTGCTCTGTTTATCTATTATGTATGTTTCCTTCTAACTAAGACAATAACGATAGGAACAAATGACATCAAACAATCTCTTCTTGCTTCACTTTTATCCCCTATGCTATTCTATTCTCATTCCAATTTTGGCAAAAGAATCTATACTAAATAGGAACCTATAATCATCACTTCTTTTTATGCCCCTATTTTTTTAAAAATCATAATTACTTTGTGTTCCTCTCTTTTCTCTGTTTATTATGAATGCATCGTTCTTACTCTAATCTTTTCTGCAAGTTTGCATTTCATATTGGCTTAAACTTGGATGAACAAATTATGCATGAGACAAAATATTATATCAGCATCTTACCTATTTTTATGCTGTCTTTTAATTGAACACAAGCATTTGGTTTCTTTGTCATCAGACGTATAAATTTGTATGTAATGTACTTGCAATGACATTAGTCTTTACTCTTTACTAAACAAACCATGAGAAAGAATTCATTCTACACATTCCCTGAAATCTATTAGTTGTTGGAATATCTACCCTTCTCGATAAAATAATGGAAAAATCATGTGAATCCTACTTTTGTTAACTCATGGTGAGCACACTTTGGATGGCGTGGCCTACACGTAGACGGTTGCTCTAATCTACCTTCATTTTCGCTCCTGTTTACAAAGTACTTTTTTCATCATTAAAGACTGGTTGTCTTTCTGATCTACCTTTATTTTCACTGCAGTTTACAAAATACTCTTTTCGGTAACCAATTGCTGCTTGCCCAATAATGATGCATGAAAAAAAAAATACTTTTGATTTCCTACTTTTTCTTTGGATTGAATAAAGAAATTATCTAAGCCTCATATTTTTACTCTCTTTTTTTTTAACCAAATGCAAGAGTTGATATTTTTGTGAATCCGTGTTTTACCGTATTCCTATCTATATTGGTATCTAAATTTCAAATATAACATACAATTGCATCCTCATTTCTCTTCCTCATTACAAAATGCGTTCGATACCTAAGCACTTACTTTCTATATGTGTAGACTCCCAGGTCATACTTCTTAAGCAACAAATATATAGATAGCTTTTTGTAAGATTGATATATAAATATGTATGAGTGTGCACACACACGCAGGGTGCCCAGTGATGCCAAACAAATTCAATCTGGACAAAACGAAGGTAGAGAAATAACTTGATCCTCAATTCTTTACTTCTATACTTGCTAATTTCTATCTTTTCACCCAATCATTCGTCTTCAGTTGTTATGTGATGTATAATTTGGATTTTTTTATCTGAATTCCAGTCTTCTATTTACTTTTAGAATTGAACGAGGTTTACTATTTGTCCAGTTTCATATTTTTTTTTCTCTATTATTCTATAGTTTTTCTCTATTACTCTATTACTTACCGTGTTTAGATTTAATTCCTTCAGTTCTCCCTTTGAGTTACTATTTCTGTTTTCATGTCGAATTTTTGTATCCTGTGATGACTCTACTACCACCCTGATACTTCTTTTTCTGTAGAATTTAAGCTCTTTTTCATTTGCTTTGTTTTTTGGAGGGGTAATGATGATACATAAAAATGACAACAATTTTGGACTACGGATCCCCGGCTGCACGGGCAGTTCTACAAGGAGGAGATGGCGTGGATGCTGATCGTTGGCCTCAGCTGCAGCCACCCTGACAGCAAGAAAAGGCCGACAATGAGGAAGGCTATCAGAATACTGCACGGCACAGCGCCGCTGCCATCCCTACCAGCTCGGAAGCCGGCTGTCAAGCTGCTGTCTCAGCTGCCGCTGCAGGCTTCGTCGTCGACGACCGCCCAAGATACGTGCTCCCAATCATCCGGTGATGCTAGCACTGCCTACTTCAGTTGCAGCTAATAGAGCACGTATATGGATGTATATTCCAATGGGATAAATAAATTGTCTGTTTAGCACTCAAACAATGAGGCCAGTGTGATATTCCACTGATACTTTAATATATTATAATTTTTTACTCAAATTTTTAAATTTACTATAATTAAATTTTATAATATAATTTAGTTTGACTAAATATTAATATTTTATTAATATAAAAATAATATAATAATATTGTGATTGCTAATGCGCGAATAATCAAAATATCATATTATTTTTATATTACTGATGCGTCAATAATTATTATGTCATGTCATTTTTACATTATCAATATATTAATATTTATTTAATTAAATTGAATTATAAAATTAAAAATAATTTTAAAAATTTAAATAAAAAATTACAATAAATTAAAATTTAAAAATTAAAATGACACATGCCTCATAGTTTTAGATCATAGGTGCTATTTATTTTATTCCAATATTTGTAACAACTACCAAAAATATTGATAGATCTTAAAAAAAAAAAAAAAAACATTGGGTAAAACAGTATCTGATGTTCAATTAGAGATTCTTTGCCTTTATTTGTAGTCTTTTTTGTTTTTTTGTTGAAGAAATAATTACGCCACTTATTTTTTGATGAGTGATACAATCGAAATTAAATTGTAATTCCATAATATTCTCATCCAAAAGTTATTTTTTAAAACAAAAAAATTAGTTTTTTTTTATCGGATAATACCTAATGTTTAATCAAAAAGCTTATAATCTTTTTTGGTAATATATATATATATATATATATATATATATATATATATATATATATATATATATATATATATATATATATATATATATATATTGAGAGAAAGATAGCATACTAAACTAGGATTCGGACACGGTATCTCGGATATCAACCATCTCTTTTGCCACTTGCACTAGAAACGGTTAATTAAAAAATAAATAAAAAGATATTACTATTTTATCAAAAAATAAACGATTGACCAAAATAAATTATATTAATTCTGTAATACTCTTATTTGATAACTAATCTTTATCTACTATTTTATCATTAATTGTCCTTTTTTTTTTCAAACCAAATAGGTATTAGTACTTGGATGAGTGAGAGTAGAAATTACTTTAAAAAAAAAAAAAAAAAATTCTTTTATCATAGACTTATGCTGCATTGCTGTGTTGTGTTTCATTGAATGAGTCAGCAAGGGGATGGTTTTCAAAACATGTAATCTTACTCTCTTGCGATGTGATCAATAGGTCGCTGACCATATTTGGCTAGTTATTCTATATTTTTGTAAAATAAAAAAAAACTAAAAATTGATTTTATATATATATATATATATATAGAGAGAGAGAGAGAGAGAGAGAGAGAGAGAGAGAGAGAGAGAGAGAGGGGGGTTAGAATACTATTAATAGCACCAAGTAATTGATGCTATCAATTTTTTAGCACTTGGATTAAGAAATATGCAGTTAGAAAAATAGTGGTACCCTAGGGTTTCGTTGGTTGGTTGAATAGTAAAAGTTCTAGGAGACCGCTATAATCTCAACCGCACATTCTTTCATTTAAAGGCTGAAAACTTTGGTAGTACTAATTGGTTGGTACTATCGATAGTATTCCAGCCGGACTCTCTCTAGAGAGAGAGAGAGAGTAGAGCTTATATACTTTTAAAAGTACAAGCCCAACTATGTTTGTGAATTTTTTTCCATTGGAATTGTATTAAGATTTGTGCTATTGTAAAGTCAACTAAAGAGAAAGAAAAAGAAAGTACAATAGCACAAATCTCAATACAAATTCAATGGTAAAAAATTTACAAATATAATTGAATTTGTGCTTTTAAAAGTAGATAAGCTCTACTATATATATATATAGTCCGACTTCATGTCCATACCAAGAAAAGGCACCCTCTAGACCAACACTCAAATGATCTAGCTAACTGGCGACGTCCTTGTCCCGTTCTCATGCCTCACCGGCGGTAGATGGCTCTGAAAAATAACGATCACAAAAAAATAGAAACTTAAAGTAAATTTTCAGTATGTGTGCAATCACCGAAATGGGGCTTTACATTCACTCGATCCAAAGAAGGAATTAGTAGAATAATCACAGTGAATAATTCATCTATTCCTACAATAAAAATGCAAGAAAGAAAGATACAATTACGATGCCTCATATGTATATACAATATGCCACAATACTACACCATGTCATTGGTTTACTTGCTTGCCCCAAATTAACTCATCTTTAACAACCTCTTAGTTTGGTTTTACTTCTTACAATATAATTCATGGAGAGACGAAGGCAATCAACATCCCTCCAATCGATAGGTACTTAATGTCGAAGGTTGTTGTAAAATGAGGGTGAAAAATATTAATGGCAATTTTACAAACACTTGATAGACAATTTTATAATTCGCACTCTAAACACCCAAATGGTGATCCAAGCACCAGAGCAATAGCAATAAAAATTAAACCACAAGAACACAATCATTTTACGTGGTTTAGTTATGCCTATATCCGCGGGAGAACAAACAAAGAAGTTTTCACTATCATATCATAAAGATTATAAGAGAGATGCAAATAGGAGAAATATCACCTTTCCTCAAAGATAAAAAGAAACCCCAACAATCTCTAATTCTATCGAAATGGTGCAAACCACACATCACAAGGAAGATCTCACATCATTCTTGATAGAACAAAGACAAAACCAAAACCCTAGGGTTTTCTCTTTTTCCCACTTCTTTTTCTCTCTATATATTTTTCTTAATATTCTAATCACCCATACTTTAGCTTTTAAAAGATAAAGCTATTAAATATGAGCCGTTGGATCAAAAAAATTATGATCCAAAGGTTTACAAGTAAGAGGCCCAAATATATAATCAGAAAATATAAAAAAATGGAAGATTTGACTTCACCAAATTATATAACCCAAATAATAAGGCACAATGTAATTAAATCAACAATCTCCCACTTGAAGACAAATATCCATCCATCAAATAAGCTTAATCACAATGCATTGTTCTCCAATCACTTCATCTACGTCTCGATCAATCCAGAGTGCTTCCTACAAATTTTGAGCTTTTTCGTAAGAATAACCTTTGTCAACATATCCGCAAGGTTTTTCTTTGTATCAATCTTTTCTACATCCAAATATCGACAATCTAACACCAGCCGATTAAAGTGAAAGCGAACTACAAATTTTGAGCTTTTTCGTAAGAATAACCTTTCTCAACATATCCGCAAGGTTTTTCTTTGTATCAATCTTTTCTACATCCAAATATCGACAATCTAATACCATCAGATTAAAGTGAAAGCGAACGTCAATATGCTTAGTTCGGGAGTGATACGCCGTATTCTTTGCAAGATGAATTGCACTTTGATTATCACAATGCACGACATATTTATTTTGCTTCACTTCGAATTATGCAAGTAATCACTTCAACCAAATCATTTCCTTCGCCGCTTCGGTCATGGCAATATATTCGGCTTCCGTAGAGAACAAAGCAGCAATGTCTTGCAATCTAGCCATCCAACTAACCGCACTACCTACAAATGTGAAAACATATCCAGTAGTCCACTTTCTTGTCTTTCCACAACCAGCATGATCGGAATGAATATATCCATTCACCTCTAAAGAAGT
Source organism: Tillandsia fasciculata (assembly GCA_029168755.2). Classification (NCBI taxonomy): domain Eukaryota; kingdom Viridiplantae; phylum Streptophyta; class Magnoliopsida; order Poales; family Bromeliaceae; genus Tillandsia; species Tillandsia fasciculata. Next base: position 4,577,806 of record CM054937.1, on the reverse strand, counting down.
TCCGCCAAAACACAAGCAAACATTTTGTGTGTCTTTTCAATACCGAAGAATCCACTTAATGGCTTGCCAATGCTCCCATCCCGGATCAGACATATATCGTGAAATAACTCCAACCGCATAAGCTATGTCTGGTTTTGTACAAACCATAGCATATATCAAACTCCCAACGACGGAATTATAAGAAACATTCTTCATTTTATCTCTTTCGATCTCATTCTGTGGAGAGTTTTTCTTGGATAACTTGAAATGTCCGGCTAATGGAGTAAAAATCGATTTACAATCGTTCATATCAAATCTTTCAAGCACCTTAGAAATATAGCCCGATTTACTAAGCTATATGCCATGCTCTCTATCCCTTTTAATTTGCATGCCCAAAATCTTCTTTGGTAGCAAACTTCTTCGACATGTCTAGCTTCAACTTTGCAATATCATTTTCATCATTACTAGCAATCAACATATCATCCACATATAGTAACAAAATAGTGAATGAATCATATGTTGAACCTTTAAAATAAACACAATGATCAAAATCACATCGTTTGTAGCCTTCATCTTGCATGAAAGAACCAAACTTCTTCTACCATTGTTTAGATGCTTGCTGTAAACCATACAATCCCTTCTTTAGCTTACATGCTGAATTAGGATTAACTTCATCAACAAAGCCTTCGGGTTGAAACATATAAATTTTTTCATCCAAATCACCATGCAAGAAAGCGGTTTTAATATCAAGTTGTTCAAGCTCAAGATCCAAATTTGCAACCCAGGATAAAATAACTCTAATTGAGCAATGCTTAACAACGAGAGCAAATATTTCATTGAAGTCAATACCTTGCTTTTGTCCATAGCCCTTAACAACAAGCCTTGCTTTTTGCTTTATACCACTTGGATCCATCGGCTTCATTCTTGATCACATAAACCCATCAATTTTTCAATGCTTTCTGTTCAATCGGAAGCTCTACTAACTCCCAAGTATGAATTTGATATAAGGAATCCATCTCATCCTCTATTGCCCTTTGCCACTTTGTTTCTTCTGGACAATATTTTGCTTCCTGAAAACACTCGGGCTCACCCGAATCAGTAAATAAAGCATAATATAAAGAATGGGAGTATCTTTGGGTGGGTTTATTTGGCCTAATTGATCTTCTCAATTCATGTGCCGATGGGGTAGACACATTATCTTCACTCTCTTGAGAATCGTGTTGAATTTCAATGGATTGTGTGCTTTCTTCATGATTATCATTACGATCATGCCCAATATCACTATCATGAAGTGGAGGATGAACTTCATGTATATCTTGAGAAGAATGATCAACTTGTACATCAACAACAAGCTTATCCTTCTTTTGCTCTTCTTCCGTGCCTTGTTTAAATATTACATCCTCTCTAAACACAACATTCCGACTCCGAATAATTTTCTAACAACGGGAACCCAAAGCCTATAGCCCAACTCATTACCTCCATAGCCAAGAAATATACATTTTCTTGATTTCACATCAAGCTTTGTTCTACTTTCTTTCGGAATATGAACATAAGCTTCATACCCAAATGTTCTCAAGTGCCCATAGAAAATGTCTTTGCCACTCTATATAATTTCCGGAATGTCTCCATCCAATGCAACACTAGGTGATCTATTAATCAAGTAAACGACCGTATTTGCCTCTTCGGCCCAAAAAGGCTTTGATAGGCCAGAGTGAGACAACATACTTCGAATCCGCTCTATAATGGTACGGTTCATTCTTTCAATAATCCCATTTTGTTGAGTATAGGGAACCGTCTTCACTCTTTTGATGCCATTTTCTAAGCAAAAATCATCAAAGGCACTAGAGGAAAATTCACGACCATTATCAGTTTGCAAGCACTTAATAAAATATTCACTTTCCTTTTCAACACGGGCTTTAAATTTTTTAAAAGTTTCAAAAACTTTATCTTTTGACGCCAAAAAATAAATCCAATACTTTCTGGAATAATCATCTAAGAAAGTAACAAAATAGTATGCGCCTCCAAGTGGCTTAACATTAAAAGGACAATAAACATCGGAATATACCAATTCCAATAGCTTGCCCTTTCTATGCATCTCATTTTTTTTGAAGTAAACCTTATGTTGTTTTTCCATAATGCAATGCCCGCAAAAATCAAAAAATGAATGCTCAAATGAAGGAATAAGATTATGTTCTTGTAATACCCTCATACCATGCTCACTTAGATGACCAAGCCGATTATGCCAAACTTGCATATCTTCGCCTTTACTTGTAGTAGCAACCACCAAATTTGAATCATCATCTTTTTGAGCTATTCTGTGAAGTGTATAGAGACTTCCATCCTTTTGCCCTTTAAAATAGTCATACTACCCTTTGATATCTTTCAAGAGCCCTTTCTCTGAGATCATACAAAACGAAAGACATCCAATTGTCCCCGCCCTTTTAAAATAGTCATACTACCCTTTGATATCTTTCAAGAGCCCTTTTCGAAAGTGATAACAAAACCGAAAACATCCAATTGTCCCGCCGATATCAAATTCTTGGTGATCTCCGGAACATGGCGCACATTCGTCAATATATGTTTCTTGACATTTGTTTGTTCTATAACAATATTCCCAATGCCTATAATTTTACATGCCTGAGCATTATCAAGATAAACATATTCACCATCTACTTCTTTATAAATATGATCGATCCGGACATATATGAAAAGAAGTACCGGAATTTAAAACTCAAATGTTTGCACAAGAAGAGACCGCTCACGCAATACTTAATGTCACTCTACCTTCACCATCCGAAGCGTTGTTAGCTTCATTCTTGATGTCCTTGCGTTTACCTTTTTGCTTATTTTTCAAAGCATAACAATCTTTCCTGACATGACCCGCTTTCTTGCAATACCAATAAGTAAGCCTTTTACCTTATGATTTTGACCTTCCTTTACTTTGAGATCTTTCTTTTGTGTTAAAAAATTGGCCTCGCTTCAATGACCTTCCTCTTTCATCAATAGTTAGCGCTTGACTAATTATATCACTAGACAATTGATTTGTGGCTTTACGAGTTTCCTCATTCAACAACGAACCAACAATATCATTCAACTTGAATTTGTTTCCCATTGTGTTCGCCACCATAGTAACAAGAGTATACCAACTTGAAGGTAAAGAACTCAAAAAGAGTAAACGAAGGACTTCTTCATCAAGATTGATTTTGAGAGACTTCAATTATGCTGCAATAGAGTTGAACTCACTCACATGCTTGCAAATAGTTGAACCTTCTTGCATCTTCAAGAGAAAAAGCCTCTTCATTGTATGCATCTTGTTCACACCGGAAGATTACTCAAATGATTGCTCCAATGTCTCCCATAACTCGGATGCAGTCTTGCATTGGTAAACAAAATCGATGGTTAAATGCATGGCCTAATTGCCGCCAAATATTTTCAGTCAAGTATGTCCCATTCATGATTATCCATAGTAGTGGGTTTTGCACCTTTTCCCAATATTGGTAAATCAAACTCTTTTGCAACCAAATAATCCTCTATAATGATTTTTCACATTGCCCAATTGCTCTCATTCAACTTCTCAATTTTCATTGTTTTCTCCATTAGAAAAATAAGTGAATGTACACAAGTGAATGCTTAGATAACCACCAATCAAACTCTGATACCAATTATTGTAAAATGAGGGTGTATAATATTGATGGCAATTTTACAAACACTTGGTGGGCAATTTTGCAATTCACACCTTAAACACCCAAATAGAGATTCAAGCACCAGAACAATAACAACAAAAATTAATCCACAAAAATACAATAATTTTACGTGGTTTAGTTATGCCTACATCTACGGGAGAACAAGCAAAGAAGCTTTTATTATCAAATCATGCAGATTTCAAGAGAGATACAAATAGGAGAAATATCACCTTTCCTCAAAGATAAAGAGAAACTCCAACAATCTCTAATTCTATCTAAATGGTGCAAACCACACATCACAAGGAAGATCTCACCTCTTTCTTAATAGAATCAAGATGAAACTAAAACTCTAGGGTTTTCTCTTTTCTCACACTTTTTTTTCTCTCTCTATATTTTTCTTAATATTCTAATCACCCGTACTTTAGCCTTTAAAAGATTAAACTATTAAATATGAGCCGTTGCATTAAAAGAATTATGATCCAAACGCTTAAAGTAAGAGGCCCAAATATATAATCAAAAAATATAAAAAATAGAAGATTTAACTTCACCAAATTATATAGCCCAAATAACAATGTCCAATATAATTAAATCAACAATCTCCCACTTGAAGGCAAATATCCATCCATCAAGCAAGCTTAATCACAATGCATTGTTCTCCAACCACTCCATCTACGTCTCGATCAATCTAGAGTGCTTCCTACAAAATTTGAGAGGTAATTCGCATCATCGGATACTGTAGAGAGTCGAGAATAATCAACATCTCCCATTTTGACACTTCTGAAAGGTCGCGACATAAGGTCGCCACATGTCTCATATTTACACCCTAAGCATTTCATGACTTCTGTTGTGGTGTCCAGGAATCCCCGTACGACTTGACTGGGTGGTCGGCGGTGAGAAAATACTTATTATTGGTGTATCAAGACTGTTGTGCGTCAAACGGATGCCAAAAACGGACTCAATGCGCAAAAATGTTAAAACTTTTTTCGAGCCATTTTAAGCCCTTCTTCGACAGGGAGCTTCGTCTTCGAGTCTTCTTCGATATTTGGGATCTCGGAGATTTTTTGGAAGACGTTTCATCAGCCTCCTCCTCGACATTGCGAGCTTCGACGTGTCTTCGATACCGGGCTTTTCCATCGATGTTTCGTCCCTTGGGCTGATCCGAGAAAGTTTTTGGCCAATTTTTGTGGCCTCGTTTTCATGAGAGGTAGATCTTCGATTTATGTATTTACCGCTCCTCTCATTTTTGGGTTTTTGTTGGAATTTTCAGAGCACCTTTGAACCTCTTTCTTGCTGCTGGTTTCTCTGGACAGCAGGGCTTGTTTGATTTTTATCTTAAATCAAAAAATAATCCAATCAATTTGGTTCTAAAGTCCCAAGAATTCAAAAGTCCCCAAACTAACCTTAAAATTTTTTATTCTAAAAATCCTTTAAAATTTTTGGAGAATTTTCGATCGAATAGGCGTAAAAGGCTCAAGGGAACACGAGAATATCAATTTCAACGGATTTAACAAGAATCCTTACCATTTGCCAAAAATTCTTACCTTGGATGCGAGCTCCGTGAGCTCCCATGCACGCCAAAAGTTTGATCGGGCACTTCCACGCAATTTTTGAGGTCGAACTCTGCCAAGGCGACGAGTTTCGGGAAGAGAGAGGGATGAATGAGTGGGAGGGGGAGAGAGGGTCCCTCTCTACTTCCCTCACTGTGTGTGTGTGTGTGTGTGTGTGTGTGTGTGTGTGTGTGTGTGTGTGTGTGTGTGTGTGTAGTGCGTGCATACAGAGAAAGGGGAATGAAGGGGTTCCCCTTAAAGGTCCCTCCCTGTGACACCTCTGAAATTTAAAATAGTCCTATATAAAAGATATAATAGGACTAAATCTTTTAACCTGGCTATAGCAAGTTGGAAGGTGGTTAAGTCAAAGAGGTTAAGAGGGTTAAGCATACTAGTACTAGAGTAGTTTTAGGATGGGTAATCCCCGTGGGAAGTGGGGTGGCTCCCCAATTAACGATTGCTGTAAATGAAGAGTGGCTCACCATTAGGTTGGTTAAGGCTAGTGAGACGAGTCTCACATTGTCTAGTGGTTGTAGTTGCGAGTTTCTTAATCTAGTTGTAGCATGTTGAGCGGTGGTTAAGCCCAAGAGGTTAGGACGGTTAAGCGTGCTAGAACAAGAGTACTTCTAGGATGGGTGACCTCCCCTGGGAAGTGAGGCGGCTACCTAATTAACGATCATTGTCGGTGGAGGGTAGCTCCCTGTAAGGTCGGTTAAGGCTAGTGAAACGAGTCTCACATTGCTTTGTGGTTGTGAGTTTCTTAACCCAACTATAGCATGCAAGTTGTGCGGTGGTTAAGCCCAGGAGGTTAAGATGGTTAAGTGTGCTGGAACTATAGTAGTTCTAGGATGGGTGACCTCTTGAGAAATGGGGCGGCTCCTTAGTTAACGATCGTTGTAGGTGGAGAGTGGCGCCCCATAAGGTCGGTTATGGCTAGTGAGACGAGTCTCACATTGCCTAATGGTTGTGAGTTTCTTAACCCGGCTATAGTATGTTGGGCGAGGGTTAAGCGTGTTAGAATTAGAGTAGTTCTAGGATAGGTGACCTCCCGGGAAGTGGGGCAGCTCTCCAGTTAACGATCGTTGCGGTTGGAGAGTGGCTCCCCATAAGGTCGATTAAGGCTAGTGAGACGAGTCTCACATTGTCTGCTGGTTATGAGTTTCTTAACCCAGTTATAGCATTTTGAGCGATAGCTAGGCCCAATAGGTAAAAAGAGTTAAGCATGCTAGAACTAGAGTAGCTCTAGGATAGGTGACACTTTAGGAAATGCGACGTCAAACTCTCCAGTGAAATTACAAAAATGGCCTTACTGAGCATTTCTGCCGCAGAAGGTCCAAACCCTCCTCCAAGGTCCGATCCCCAAACGCCCCTCACGATCCCCCGCTGATGGTATGACCCTCCCACAAGGTCGGGTCCCCGAAAGGAGGGTTCGGACCTTATCCTCAAGATCCGGTCTTCACGGTTAGGGTCCGATCCTTCTCATCAAAGTTTGGACCCTGAACCTTTCTCAGCTCATATTTTATTTGTCGGAAATTTTTTAATTTTGCTCCTTGGAAGTCCAACACTTTTCTAATTATTCTAAAACCCTCAAAACCCAACTTGGACTTGTTCATAGTCGCCTCTTGACTATTTCTGGTCTATTGAATATAGTCCAATAATTTTTTAATTCTGTTTTCGCGCTTAACTCGTACTGAAAAAACTCCAACTAGCTTGGAAACTTCACCAGATCCATAGAAATAGTCCTTCATGCCAGTTTTCACCAAAACTTCGCTATTTGCAGAAGACCAGTTTATTACACAATATCTGCACCGTTAATGCAATATGTGATAATTGAACTCGTGCCATTGGTTTTGATACCACTTGTCAGTTCATTGGCGCTAACCATGATTTAAAAAGTTTGAATTATTAAAAAGATGCAACCATTTTTCTTAGTGGTACAAATACAATGTCCATAAGTCTCGATTGTAACTTTGCCCTATTGGCCTCCTGCCATTTTGATCAAGACTCTGCCCAATCCGATCTTTTGCTATTTTCAACGGAACTCAGCTTGATCTAGCCTTTCGCTAAGAGGCAAGGCTCTTACGTTTTTTAGCCAGCGCTTCTGTCTTCTCTTTGTCTTCCTTTTTCTATTAGACCATGGTAAGTCTATTGAACATAAGGTGTCAGACGAAATGAACACAAGATTTATTCCATTCATAATTCTTTTCATACTGTGTGCATGTATAGTCTGTAAGAAAAAAAAGCTCTAGAACCACTTGAATTTTACTATCATTGCAATTAGCAAACTAGAATTTAAGTGTGACCCAACAATTTATCAGCTACGACAACCAAGTTCATTGTGTTGAGTTTTTTACAAATTTTACTAAGGTAGTGTTTAGCTGGGGAATAAAGCATGGAATAAAGTTTTGTTCGAGCCTAGTTCTCTAAAAGGTATTTGGGATTGGGTATAAGAGGGGGAGAAAGGGGTTATCCCCCCTTATACCCAAATACATATTTGGGGAGGGGGGGTGGGGGTGGGAACAGTTGTTTCCACCCCAAGCGGGTAGGTGGAACAACTCCACCGGTGGAGTAGTTGCACCTGCTGTTTTATTTTTTTTTCTTTCTTTTTTTTTTTTTAATTAAAAGATTTTAAATAATAAGATATTTAAATTTATAAAATTTAAAATTTATTTTTTTATTTTATAAATTTTAAAATTTTTAACTTACTTTTTAATAAATCTAAAAATATATTTTTTTTTATATTTTTTTAAAAATTTATTAATTTTAAAATTTTTAAATTTATGCAAATTTTTTTTATAAATTTTTTTAAAATTTATACTAATTTTAAAAATAAAATTTTTGCTTCTACTTTTGTAATTTTTTGAGATAATTAAAATTAAAATTTTTAACATTTATAAATTTTTAAATTTTAAAATTTATAGCTTTTAAAATTTTTAACGTTAATTTTTAATAAATTTATCAATTTATAAAAATTTAAATTTTATTATTTTTACAATTTATACAAATTTTTAAATTTTTAATTTTAATTTTTAATAAATTTATACCAATTTTTTATAATTTTTAAATTTATAAATTTATACCTATTTTTATATACAAAATTTTGAATTTTAAAAAAATTATAAATTTTCAAAAACCAAAATTTTTTTAATAATTATATATATATATATATATATATATATATATATATATATATATATATATATATATATATATATATATATATATATATATATATATATATATATATATATATAAGTAAAATATAAATTTTAATAAATTTTTTAATAAATATTTTAAATTAAATATTTAAAATCATATTAGTAAAATTTTTATCTTAAATTAAAATTTTAGTCCTCTCTATTTTTCTTATTCCTTTTTAATTTACCAAAAATAATTTTTCTTATCCCCGGTATAACTGTAATATTTAACCAAACACAAAATTATTTTAATTTCTGCTTATATTTGAACTTATATATATTACAGGAATAACCAATTTTTGCTTATACCCGAATCAAATGCAGCCTATAAATGCATTTGGTTATGAATGGAAACTACGGTTCTCGTCTTTATGAAAACAAGCTGGTTCAAGGTTGAAATTATTGTTCCAATCGCTTATATACTTGTGAGTTCAAATCTATTTTTATATTTATTCTAAAAAAAAAAAATAATCGTCTTAAATATATTTTTTATAAAATCGACAACTTATCCTGAGGTGGGTATTATTCCATTCGTCACATCGAGTCTTATCCTGAGGTGGGTATTATTTCACTCGTCACATCGAGAGACGAGTAGAATTCATCCTACCTCAGAATGGAGTCTGGTGTAAGATATACATCCCTAAAGAGGTGTATACTTATATATACCTTTTTTTTAATATATCCTCAAAGATACTAAAAATAAGGGTATATATATATAAAAAAAAAAATCTTATCAAAATATATTTAAAAGACTTAGAATCTGTTTAGCAAATTCCTAATATATAAAAAGAATTTTACAAGTTTTAAGAAACATAACAAAAATTATTCTTTAATTTTTTTTATTTTTTTTATAGCATGATCAAATATGTTTAAATTATTTTTATATTTTTACTTATAATATTTGACAATCATTAAAGGAAACATCTTGGAACTTTCAAATGTATAATAATAATAATAATAATAATAAAAATAATTTTACAAGTCTTTAGAAACATAATAAAAATTACTTTTTTATTTTTTTTATAATTTTTTTTATAGCATGAGTAAAGAGGCTTAATATATATATATATATATATATATATATATATATATATATATATATATATATATATATATAATATATAATATTTGACAATTATTAAAGCGAAGATCTTTATACTTTCAAATATATATAATAATAATAATAATAATAATAATAATAATAATATATTTAATTTTTTTTTTTTTTATTATTGACTCTTGGCTTGAATTCAACGGGTATATATTCCGGACGCGACGATCGTTGGACGCAGTAAATCCTTTTCCTTCACTGAGCTTCTCCTTCAATCAAGCTCACTTCTCTTCTTCTTCTTCTTCTTCTTCTTCAGTTTTTTTTCTTGCGATCCTGTGACAGAGGAAGAGAGAGAAAGCGAACGAAATGGAGGAACCCTCTCGCACAGTCTGCAGCCTCCCACATCGACTTCGACATCGACGTCGGGCGATTCTGCTGTGTCTCCACATCCTCGTGCTCTGCGCGTCCCCTGCAGCTTCCTCCGCCGACGCCGGGACGTCCATCTTGACGGGCGGCAGCGGCACCAGCCTCGGCCGCATCGCGTGGGACACCAACATCACCCTCCTCGGCGAGGCGTCCCTCAAGAACGGCAGCATCAGCCTCACCAGCGACACCCTCACCACCGGCATTGGCGCCGGCCGAGCCCTCTACTCCCGCCCCGTCCGCTTTCTTGATCCCGCAACCGGCGCCCCGGCCTCCTTCGCCACCTGCTTCTCCTTCTCCATCGTCCCCTCCCTCTCCGCCCAGCTCCCCTGCATCCCCTCCTTCGGCGACGGCCTCGCCTTCCTCCTCACCTCCGATTCCCACTTCCTCGGCGCCGCTCACGGCTTCTTGGGCCTCTTCTCATCCTCCACCGCCGCCGACGACGCCCACGGCCCCACCACCGTCGCCGTCGAGTTCGACACCAACCTCGACCCCCAGCTCGGCGACAAGAACGACAACCACGTCGGCGTCGACGCCGGCTCCATCTTCTCCACCGCCTCCGCCCCCGCGTCCCACGCCGGCGTCGACCTGAAGGAGGGCGTGCTGATGACGGCGTGGGTGGACTACCGCGCCACCCGGAAGAGGCTACGGGTGTGGCTTGGCTACTCGCGCTCGCGGCCCCCGCGCCCTCTCCTCGTCGCCACCGTCGACCTCTCCGCCCTCCTCCACGAGTTCATGTACGTCGGCTTCTCCGCCTCCAACGGCCGCGGCGCCGCCCTTCACCTCGTCGAGAGATGGAGCTTCCGCACCTTCGGCTTCTCCTCTTCGTCCGCTCCCCCATCATCTTCACCAGGCAACGTCAGCGGCCATGAATTCCAAAATCCTGGCGATGACATCAGTCCGCCTCCGCCTCCCTCTCCCATTCGGCCTGCCAAGCCGACGGTAAATATCCGGTTGGGCCCGGTCTTCGGGGGCATTGCCGGCTTTCTTTTCTTGATAGCAGCGACCGCGGGGGCTCTATGGTGGCATTTCCGATGCAATGGGGAATGCGGCGGCTGCGACTGGGACTGGGACTGCGGCGCTGATGAGGAGGCCAGGAGCAGGAGCAGGAACCGGAGCCGGAGCCGGAGCGGAAGCAATTCGGTTAATGGCGAACCGGCGAGAGTGCCGACGAGGATCTCTCTGGACGAGGTAATGTCGGCGGCCGGAGGATTCCACGACAGCAATATTCTTGACCATGGCGACTCTGCCACAGTGTACCAAGGAGTGCTCGGCTCCGGGTCGAAGGTCGCCGTCAAACGCTTCGGCCGCGTGGAGAATTTCACCAGCACGTTCGCCGCCGAGCAGGCCGCCGTCATCGCCAGCTGCCGGCACCAAAACCTGGTTCCCCTCGCAGGCTGGTGCTGCGAGAAGAACGAGCTCGTCTTGATCTACGAGTTCATGCCCAACGGCACCCTCGACCGCGCCCTGCATTATTCATCCGATCATCGCGCGGCGGCAGTACTCCCGTGGGGCGTCCGGAAGAACATCGTCCTCGGCGTCGCCTCCGCTCTCGCGTTCCTGCACGACAAATGCGAGAAAAAGATCGTGCACCGAGACGTTAAGGCGTGCAACATCCTCCTCGACGCCGACTTCAACGCCAAGCTCGGGGATTTCAGGCTCGCGCGACTCAACACCCGCAACAGCATCGACAGCAGCAACAACAGCAGCTGCACTCAGCAGGCGTCCCAGCCGGCCGGCACCGTTGGGTACATGGCCCCGGAGTACGTCCACACGGGCGTGGCCAGCGAGAAATCAGACGTGTACAGCTTCGGGGTGGTGGCGCTGGAGGTGGCGACGGGGCGGAGGCCGGTGGACAAAGGGTTGGTCCTAGCCGACTGGGTCTGGGAACTGTGGGGCCGTCGGAGGCTCATGGAGGCAGCGGATCCCCGGCTGCTCGGGCAGTTCTGCGAGGAGGAGATGGCGCGGATGCTGATTGTCGGCCTCAGCTGCAGCCACCCTGACAGCAAGAAAAGGCCGACAATGAGGAAGGCCATCAGAATGCTACACGGTAATGCGCCGCTGCCATCCTTACCAGCTCGGAAGCCGGCGCCTGTCAGGCTGCTGTCTCAGCTGCCGCCGCAGGCTTCGTCGTCCACGACCGCCCAAGGTACGTGCTCCCGATCATCCTGTGATGCTAGCACTGCATACTTCAGTTGCAGCTAGCAGAGTAAGTATATGTGTATATATATATTCCAGTAGGATAAATTGCATGTTTAGCACTCAAAAAGAGTGAGGCCAGCAAGTATATATATATTCCTATAGGATAAATTGCATGTTTAGCACTCAAAAGAATGAGGCTACTGTCACTTTGGATTCATATTTTAATTTGTTATAATATTTTATTCAAACTTTTGGAATGTTGTTCTAATTAAATTCTAGGCTAAATATTAATAAATGGCTAATCTAAAAGTGATATAACAATATTGTTATTGATGATGCGCCAATATTTAAGACATCATATTATTTTTCTATTACTGATACATTAATAATTAAGATGTCAGGTCATTTTTACATCATTGATACGTCAATATTTAGTCAATTAAATTGAATTGTAAAACTTAATTAGAATAATTTTTAAAATCTAAATCAGAAATTATAATAAATTAAAACATAAAAACTAAAATGACATCCGCTTCATACTTTTAGACCATAGGTGCAATTTACTTTATTTCAATACTAATAACAACTATGGGAAAAAAATTGAGAGATCTAAAAAAAATTCGGTCATACAATCCTTGGTGTTTAATCACAGAGCCTTTGCCTTCATTTGTAGTCTATTTTTTTTTTCTTTGTTGAAAAAATAATCACGAGACTTATTTTCTTATGAGTGATGCTAGATCTACAATTGAAAATAAATTATCTTTTGCTAGATCTACAATTCTAAGATTATCTTTTTTGCTCTGTTTATCTATTATGTATGTTTCCTTCTAACTAAGACAATAACGATAGGAACAAATGACATCAAACAATCTCTTCTTGCTTCACTTTTATCCCTATGCTATTCTATTCTCATTCCAATTTTGGCAAAAGAATCTATACTAAATAGGAACCTATAATCATCACTTCTTTTTATGCCCCTATTTTTTAAAAATCATAATTACTTTGTGTTCCTCTCTTTTCTCTGTTTATTATGAATGCATCGTTCTTACTCTAATCTTTTCTGCAAGTTTGCATTTCATATTGGCTTAAACTTGGATGAACAAATTATGCATGAGACAAAATATTATATCAGCATCTTACCTATTTTTATGCTGTCTTTTAATTGAACACAAGCATTTGGTTTCTTTGTCATCAGACGTATAAATTTGTATGTAATGTACTTGCAATGACATTAGTCTTTACTCTTTACTAAACAAACCATGAGAAAGAATTCATTCTACACATTCCCTGAAATCTATTAGTTGTTGGAATATCTACCCTTCTCGATAAAATAATGGAAAAATCATGTGAATCCTACTTTTGTTAACTCATGGTGAGCACACTTTGGATGGCGTGGCCTACACGTAGACGGTTGCTCTAATCTACCTTCATTTTCGCTCCTGTTTACAAAGTACTTTTTTCATCATTAAAGACTGGTTGTCTTTCTGATCTACCTTTATTTTCACTGCAGTTTAGAAAATATTCTTTTCGGTAACCAATTGCTGCTTGCCCAATAATGATGCATGAAAAAAAAATACTTTTGATTTCCTACTTTTTCTTTGGATTGAATAAAGAAATTATCTAAGCCTCATATTTTTACTCTCTTTTTTTTTAACCAAATGCAAGAGTTGATATTTTTGTGAATCCGTGTTTTACCGTATTCCTATCTATATTGGTATCTAAATTTCAAATATAACATACAATTGCATCCTCATTTCTCTTCCTCATTACAAAATGCGTTCGATACCTAAGCACTTACTTTCTATATGTGTAGACTCCCAGGTCATACTTCTTAAGCAACAAATATATAGATAGCTTTTTGTAAGATTGATATATAAATATGTATGAGTGTGCACACACACGCAGGGTGCCCAGTGATGCCAAACAAATTCAATCTGGACAAAACGAATGTGAAGGTAGAGAAATAACTCGATCCTCAATTCTTTACTTTTATACTTTTTGTATCCTGTGATGTCTCTACTACAACCCTAATACTTCTTTTCTTATAGAATTTAAGCTCTTTTTCATTTGCTTTGTTTTTTGGAGGGGCGATGATGATACATAAAAATTACAACAATTTTGGACTGCGGATCCGCGGCTGCACGGGCAGTTCTGCGAGGAGGAGTGCGTGGATGCTGATCGTCGGCCTCAGCTGCAGCCACCCTGACAGCAAGAAAAGGCCGAGAATGAGGAAGGCCATCAGAATACTGCACGGCACAGCGCCGCTGCCATCCCTACCAGCTCGGAAGTCGGCTGTCAGCTGCTGTCTCAGTAGCCGCTGCAGGCTTCGTCGTCGACGACCGCCCAAGATACGTGCTCCCAATCATCCGGTGATGCTAGCACTGCCTACTTCAGTTGCAGCTAATAGAGCACGTATATGAATGTATATTCAAATGGGATAAATAAATTGCCTGTTTAGCACTCAAACAATGAGGCCAATGTGATATTCCACTGATACTTTAATATATTATAATTTTTTACTCAAATTTTTAAATTTACTATAATTAAATTTTATAATATAATTTGGTTGCACTAAATATTAATATTTTATTAATATAAATATAATATAATAATATTGTGATTGATAATGCGCGAATAATCAAAATATCATATTATTTTTATATTACTGATGCGTTAATAATTATTATGTCATGTCATTTTTACATTATCGATATATTAATATTTAGTTAATTAAATTGAATTATAAAACTTAAAAATAATTTTAAAAATTTAAATAAAAAATTATAATAAATTAAAATTTAAAAATTAAAATGACACATGCCTAATAGTTTTAGATCATAGGTGCTATTTATTTTATTCCAATATTTGTAACAACTACCAAAAATATTGATAGATCTTAAAAAAAAAAAAAAAAAACATTGGGTCAAATAGTATCTGATGTTCAATTAGAGATTCTTTGCCTTTATTTATTGTCTTTTTTGTTTTTTTGTTGAAGAAATAATTACGCCACTTATTTTTTGATGAGCGATACAATCGAAAATAAATTGTAATTCCATAATATTCTCATCCAAAAGTTAATTTTTAAAACAAAAAAATTAGTTTTTTTTATCGGATAATACCTAATGTTTAATCAAAAAGCTTTATAATCTTTTTTGTTGAAATATTTTGCAATCCAAAATAATATTATATATATATATATATATATATATATATATATATATATATATATATATATATATATATATATATATTGAGAGAAAGATAGCATACTAAACTAGGCTTCCAACACGGTATCTCGGATATCAACCATCTCTTTTGCCACTTGCACTAGAAACGATTGATCAAAAAATAAATAAAAAGATATTACTATTTTATCAAAAAATAAACGATTGTCCAAAATAAATTATATTAATCCTGTAATACTCTTATTTGATAACTAATCTTTATCTACTATTTTATCATTAATTGTCCTTTTTTTTTTCAAACCAAATAGGTATTAGTACTTGGATGAGTAAGAGTAGAAATTACTTTAAAAAAAAAAAAAAAAAAAAAATATTCTTTTATCATAGACTTATGCTGCATTGCTGTGGTGTGTTTCATTGAATGAGTCAACAAGGGGATGGTTTTCAAAACATGTAATCTTACTCTCTTGCGATGTGATCAATAGGTCACTGACCATATTTGGCTAGTTATTCTATATTGTTGTAAAAAAAAAAAAAAACTAAAAATTGATAATATATATATATATATATAGAGAGAGAGAGAGAGAGAGAGAGAGAAAGAGAGAGTTAGGTTGGAATATTATTAATAGCACCAAGTAATTAGTGCTATTAATTTTTTAGCACTTGGATTAAGAAATATGCAGTTAGAATAATAGTGGTACCCTAGGGTTTCGTTGGTTGGTTGAATAGTGAAAGTTCTAGGAGACCGCTATAATCTCAACCGCACATTCTTTTATTCAAATGCTGAAAACTTGGTAGTACTAATTGTTTGGTACTATCGATAGTATTCCAACCGGACTCTCTAGAGAGAGAGAGTAGAGCTTAATTATATATAAAATTACAAGCCCACTATGTTTGTGAATTTTTTACCATTAGATTTATATTAAGATTTGTGCTATTGTAAAGTCAACTAAAAAGAGAGAAAAAGAAAGTACAATAGCACAAATCTCAATACAAATTCAATGGTAAAAAATTTACAAACATAATTGAATTTGTGCTTTTGAAAATATATAAGCTCTACTATATATATATAGTCCGACTTCATGTCCATACCAAGAAAAGACACCCTCTAGACCAACACTCAAATGATCTAGCTAACTGGCGACGTCCTTGTCCCGTTCCCATGCCTCACCGGCGGTACATGGTTCTGAAAAGTAACGATTCACAAAAAAATAGAAACTTAAAGTAAATTTTCAGTATGTGTGCAATCACCGAAATGGCGCTTTACATTCACTCGATCCAAAGAAGGAATTAGTAGAATAATCACAGTAAATAATACATCTATTCCTACAATAAAAATGCAAGAAAGAAAGATACAATTACGATGCCTCAGATGTATATACAATATGCCACAACACTACACCATGT
The DNA here is from genome assembly GCA_029168755.2 of Tillandsia fasciculata. Classification (NCBI taxonomy): domain Eukaryota; kingdom Viridiplantae; phylum Streptophyta; class Magnoliopsida; order Poales; family Bromeliaceae; genus Tillandsia; species Tillandsia fasciculata. Next base: position 4,561,195 of record CM054937.1, on the reverse strand, counting down.
CATTGGTTTACTTGCTTGCCCCAAATTAACTCATCTTTAACCAACCTCTTAGTTTGGTTTTACTTCTTACAATATAATTCATGGAGAGACGTAGGCAATCAACATCCCTCCAATCGATAGGTACTTAATGTCGAAGGTTGTTGTAAAATGAGGGTGAAAAATATTAATGGCAATTTTATAAACACTTGATGGGCAATTTTATAATTCACACTCTAAACACCCAAATGGTGATCCAAGCACCAGAGCAATAGCAATAAAAATTAAACCACAAGAACACAATAATTTTACGTAGTTTAGTTATGCCTATATCCGCGGGAGAACAAACAAAGAAGTTTTCACTATCATATTATAAAGATTATAAGAGAGATATAAATAGGAGAAATATCACATTTCCTCAAAGATAAAAAAAAACTCCAACAATCTCTAATTCTATCGAAATGGTGCAAACCACATATCACAAGGAAGATCTCACCTCCTTCTTGATAGAACAAAGATAAAACCAAAACCCTAGGGTTTTCTCTTTTTCCCACTTCTTTTTCTCTCTATATATTTTTCTTAATATTCTAATCACCCGTACTTTAACTTTTAAAAGATAAAGCTATTAAATATGAGTCGTTGGATCAAAAATATTATGATCCAAAGGTTTACAAGTAAAAGGCCCAAATGTATAATCATAAAATATAAAAAAATAGAAGATTTGACTTCACCAAATTATATAGCCCAAATAATAAAGCCCAATGTAATTAAATCAACAATCTCCCACTTGAAGACAAATATCCATCCGTCAAATAAGCTTAATCACAATGCATTGTTCTCCAACCACTCCATCTACGTCTCGATCAATCCGGAGTGCTTCCTACAAATTTTGAGCTTTTTCGTAAGAATAACCTTTGTCAACATATCCGCAAGGTTTTTTTTTGTATCAATCTTTTCTACATCCAAATATCGACAATCTAATACCATCTGATTAAAGTGAAAGCGAACTACAAATTTTGAGCTTTTTCGTAAGAATAACATTTGTCAACAAGAGTGCAACCAGCACACATTTCTCTCAAACAAGATGGCAATAGGATGGCAACAAAATGGCAACAGGGTTTCAACCAGCTCAAAAATTTATACCTTTTTGAAGTATTCCGAACCTGAGAAGAAGCAAAGGAGGGGCACAGATGGGCCGGTCGCGGAGAGGGTTCCGGTGAAGCGCAGTGCTCCGAGCAAGATTCCTCGGTTAGCGTGCCGCGGCGGGGAAGTAGCTCGCTCGGATCGGAGCAAGAGGGGGAAAGAGGGAGCTGGGCCGGATGCCGAGATGGAGGCGGAGAGGGTTCCGGTGGCGCGCGGTCCTCCGATCTAGCTTTCTCAGTTAGCGTGCCGCGCCGAGGAAGTAGCTCGCTCGGATCGACGCATGAGGGGGAAAGAGGGAGTTGGACCGGATGCCGAGATGGAGGCGGAGAGGGTTCCGATGACGCGCGGTCCTCCAATCTAGCTTCCTCGGTTAGCGTGCCGCGCCGAGGAAGTATCTCGCTCGGATCGGAGCAAGAGGGGGAAAGAGGGAGTTGAGCCGGATGCCGAGATGGAGGCGGAGAGGGTTCCGGGGATGCGCAGATCTCCGATCTAGCTTCCTTGGTTAGCGTGCCGCGCCGGGGAAGTAGCTCACTCGGATCGAAGCAAGAGGGGGAAAGGGAGCTGGGCCAGATGCTGAGATGGAGGCGGAGAGGGTTCCGGAAGGAGGGGGCCTCCGATCTTGCTTCGGTGGAGGCAGATGGGAAAAGGGAGCTCGGTGGGGTGTTTGGTTCGGTGGAGGCAGAGAAGGAGATGGGCAAGCTTGATGGAGGAAGATGGGAGAGAGAGAGGTGGGTTTACTGCTTTGCCCACGTGATGCATGGGAAACCGTGCATGGTTATACCGGGTTTGCTTATTCACGCTGGGGGTGGGAACCCCTGTTCCTACCCCCAAGCCTAAAAATTGTACATAATTTATCTCTATAACTTTTTATTTTATTTT
>CM054937.1:4551697-4554197 GCA_029168755.2 Tillandsia fasciculata | reverse complement strand
TGGTATATATACAAATTTATATACTTGTGCAGAAAATATTGAATAAGATTCACTAATAATTTCAAATAAGATTCACTAATAATTTCAAAAGAGAGAAGAAATTTTTGCTTACATATGGTGCATACCAATATTCTATACACCGTATATAATATTAAATAATTAATGAAATATTTGATAATTAATATTATAAAGTAAAATATAATATAATATATAATATGGAATATTTAAATAATTTATTGTATTATAAAAATTTATTTTAGACACATATTTTAAACTTGGTTTACGGTACAACGGGCGCATCCAAATTTTTTTACTAATACGTGGCAAATGTTTATTGGATTGTATCTTTAATTAGCCGCAAAGAGAAATCTCTCAAAACTATCAAATGTTGTATCAAATGTTGTAGAGAATGTTGAATAGGATTCGCTTATAATTTTAAAAGAGAGAAAAAAAATTGTTTGCACCTGGTGCATAACAATATTATATACACCGCATATAATATTAGATAATTAATAAAATATTTGATAATTAATATTATAAGTAAAATATAATATAATATATATAATATGAAATATTTATATAATTTATTGTATTATAAAAATATATTTTAGATATTTATTTTAAACTTGGTTTACAGTACAACGGGCGCATCCAAATTTTTTTTAAACTTTCAAATATATATATATATATATATATATATATATATATATATATATATATATATATATATATAGAGAGAGAGAGAGAGAGAGAGAGAGCGCTAGGCTGGAGTATTATTAATAATACCAAATCATTAGTACTATTAAGTTTTTAACCTTTGAATAAAAAGATATCTGGTTGAGATGATAAGTGGGCCCCTTGGTTTTAATAGGTAGTCAGAAAATAGTAACATTTAATGAGTGAAAATGATCAAAGGGGTTGATCTAAGGGTAGAAAACTTGATAGCACCAATAACTTGGTACTATTGATAGTATAGTAGCCGGACTATATATATATATATATATATATATATATATATATATATATATAAGATGTGTGGTTGAGATGATAGTGGGCCCCTTGGATTTAATAGGTGGTTGGAAAAATAGTAATATCTAACGGGTGAAAAAAATGATCAAAGGGGTTGATCTAAGGATAGAAAACTTGATGGCACCAATAACTTGGTACTATTAATAGTATAGTAGCCGGACTCTATCTCTATATATATAAGCCGGACTCTCTCTATATATATAGAGAGAGAGAAAGAGAATCCGGCTACTATACTATTAATAGTACCAAGTTATGGTGCTATCAAATTTTCTACCCTTTATTTCAACCCTTTGAGCATTTTCATCCGTTAGATATTATAGAGAGTTCGGCTACTATACTTAATAGTACCAAGTTATTGGTGCTATCAAGTTTCTACCCTTAGATCAACCCCTTGATTATTTTCACCCGTTAGATGTTACTATTTTTCCAACCACATATTTTATAATCCAAGAGTTAAAAACTTGATAGTACCAATGACTTGGTACTATTAATAGTATTCCATCCTAGCTATATATATATATATATATATATATATATATATATAGGGAGAGAGATATAGGACGAGAGAGGTGAGAGAGAGAGAGAGAGAGAGAGAGAGAGAGAAAGAAAGGGAAGCTTATGTTTGTGAATTTTTTACCATAGAATTTAATTTGTATTGAGATTTGTGCTGTTGGTAATTTAACTAAAGAGAGAGAAAGAGAAAATACAATAGCACAAATCTCAATGCAAATCAATAGTAAAAAATCCACAAACATAAATGGGCTTGTGCTTTTGAAAATATATAAGCTCAACTATATATTATATATATAATATATATATATATATATATATATATATATATATATATATATATTATATATATATATAGTATATATTTATATATATATGAGTCCGGCTACTATACTATTAATAGTACAAGTTATTGGTGCTATCAAGTTTTCTACCCTTAATCAAGACACTTTGAACATTTCACCCGTTAGATTTACTATTTCCCAACACTTATTAAAACCAAAGGGCCCACTATCATCTCAACCACACATAGTTTAATCCAAATGTTAAAAATTAATAGCACAATGACTTGGTACTATTAATAGTATTCCCGGCCTAGCTTCTCTCTCTCTCTCTCTCTCTCTCTCTCTCTGTTCTCTCTCTCTCTCTCTCTCTCTCTCTCTCTATATATATATTATATATATATATAATATATATATCATATATATATATATACTATATATATATATATATATATATATATATATATATCAAGTTATGGTGCATATAAATTTAGCCCTTTGATGAAAAAATGTGTAGATAGAATAATAATGGGCTATTTGGGTTTAGTGGGGTGGTTGGTAGAATAGTATGATCTAAGAGGTGAAATTAATTAAAAGAAAGATTGATGGTAAAAAAACTACAAGAACTAATTGTTGAGCTTTTATAAGCATAGTAGCCAGACTATTATATATATAGTAGA
>CM054937.1:4468911-4551597 GCA_029168755.2 Tillandsia fasciculata | reverse complement strand
TCGGCCTTTTCTGCTGTCAGGGTGGCTGCAGCGAGGCCAAACGATCAGCATCCACGCCATCTCTCCTCGTAGAACTGCCCGTGCAGCCGGGGATCCGCAGTCCAAAATTGTTGTCATTTTTATGTATCATCATCACCCTCCAAAAAACAAAGCAAATGAAAAAGAGCTTAAATTCTACAAGAAAAGAAAGTATCAGGGTTGTAGTAGAGTCATCACAGGATACAAAAAGTCGACATGAAAACAGAAATAGTAACTCAAAGGGAGAACTGAAGGAATTAAATCTAAACACGGTAAGTTATAGAGTAATAGAGAAAAACTATAGAATAATAGAGAAAAAAAAATATGAAACTGGACAAATAGTAAACCTCGCTCAATTCTAAAAGTAAATAGAAGATTGAAATTCAGATAAAAAATCCAAATTATACATCACATAACAACTGAAGAAGAATGATTGGGTGAAAAGATAGAAATTAGCAAGTATAAAAGTAAAGAATTGAGGATCGAGTAATTTCTCTACCTTCACCTTCGTTTTGTCCAGATTGAATTTGTTTGGCATCACTGGGCACCCTGCGTGTGTGTGCACACTCATACATTTTTATATATCAATCTTACAAAAAGCTATCTATATATTTGTTGCTTAAGAAGTAAGTCTACACATATAGAAAGTAAGTGCTTAGGTGTCGAATGCATTTAGTAATGAGGAAGAGAAATGAGGATGCAATTGTATGTTATAATTGAAATTTAGATACCAATATAGATAGGAATACGGTAAAACACGGATTCACAAAAATACCAACTCTTGCATTTGGTTAAAAAAAAAGGAGAGTAAAAATATGAGGCTCAGATAATTTCTCTATTCAATCCAAAGAAAAAGTAGGAAATCAAAAGTATTTTTTTTTTCATGCATCATTATTGGGCAAGCAGCAATTGGTTACCGAAAAGAGTATTTTGTAAACTGCAGTGAAAATAAAGGTAGATCAGAGAGACAACCAGTCTTTAATGATGAAAAAAGTACTTTGTAAACAGGAGCGAAAATGAAGGTAGATTAGAGCAACCGTCTACGTGTAGGCCACGCCATCCAAAGTGTGCTCACCATGAGTTAACAAAAGTAGGATTCACATGATTTTTCCATTATTTTATCGAGAAGGGTAGATATTCCAACAACTAATAGATTTCAGGGAATGTGTAGAATGAATTCTTTCTCATGGTTTGTTTAGTAAAGAGTAAAGACTAATGTCATTGCAAGTACATTACATACAAATTTATACGTCTGATGACAAAGAAATCAAATGCTTGTGTTCAATTAAAAGACAGCATAAAAATAGGTAAGATGCTGATATAATATTTTGTCTCATGCATAATTTGTTCATCCAAGTTTAAGCCAATACGAAATGCAAACTTGCAGAAAAGATTAAAGTAAGAACGATGCATTCATAATAAACAGAGAAAAGAGAGGAACACAAAGTAATTATGATTTTTAAAAAAATAGGGGCATAAAAAGAAGTGATGATTATAGGTTCCTATTTAGTATAGATTCTTTTGCCAAAATTGGAATGAGAATAGAATAGCATAGGAGATAAAAGTGAAGCAAGAAGAGATTGTTTGATGTCATTTGTTCCTATCGTTATTGTCTTAGTTAGAAGGAAACATACATAATAGATAAACAGAGCTAAAAAGATAATCTTAGAATTGTAGATCTAGCAAAAGATAATTTATTTTCAATTGTAGATCTAGCATCACTCATAAGAAAATAAGTCTCGTGATTATTTTTTCAACAAAGAAAAAAAAAATAGACTACAAATGAAGGCAAAGGCTCTGTGATTAAACACCAAGTATTGTATGACCGGAATTTTTTTTAGATCTCTCAATTTTTTTCCCATAGTTGTTATTAGTATTGAAATAAAGTAAATTGCACCTATGGTCTAAAAGTATGAAGCGGATGTCATTTTAGTTTTTATGTTTTAATTTATTATAATTTCTGATTTAGATTTTAAAAATTATTCTAATTAAGTTTTACAATTCAATTTAATTGACTAAATATTGACGTATCAATGATGTAAAAATGACCTGACATCTTAATTATTAATGTATCAGTAATAGAAAAGTAATATGATGTCTTAAATATTGGCGCATCATCAATAACAATATTGTTATATCACTTTTAGATTAGCCATTTATTAATATTTAGCCTAGAATTTAATTAGAACAACATTCCAAAAGTTTGAATAAAATATTATAACAAATTAAAATATGAATCCAAAGTGACAGTAGCCTCATTCTTTTGAGTGCTAAACATGCAATTTATCCTATAGGAATATATATATACTTGCTGGCCTCACTCTTTTTGAGTGCTAAACATGCAATTTATCCTACTGGAATATATATATATACATATATACTTACTCTGCTAGCTGCAACTGAAGTATGCAGTGCTAGCATCACAGGATGATCGGGAGCACGTACCTTGGGCGGTCGTGGACGACGAAGCCTGCGGCGGCAGCTGAGACAGCAGGCTGACAGGCGCCGGCTTGCGAGCTGGTAAGGATGGCAGCGGCGCATTACCGTGTAGCATTCTGATGGCCTTCCTCATTGTCGGCCTTTTCTTGCTGTCAGGGTGGCTGCAGCTGAGGCCGACAATCAGCATTCGCGCCATCTCCTCCTCGCAGAACTGCCCGAGCAGCCGGGGATCCGCTGCCTCCATGAGCCTCCGACGGCCCCACAGTTCCCAGACCCAGTCGGCTAGGACCAACCCTTTGTCCACCGGCCTCCGCCCCGTCGCCACCTCCAGCGCCACCACCCCGAAGCTGTACACGTCTGATTTCTCGCTGGCCACGCCCGTGTGGACGTACTCCGGGGCCATGTACCCAACGGTGCCGGCCGGCTGGGACGCCTGCTGAGTGCAGCTGCTGTTGTTGCTGCTGTCGATGCTGTTGCGGGTGTTGAGTCGCGCGAGCCTGAAATCCCCGAGCTTGGCGTTGAAGTCGGCGTCGAGGAGGATGTTGCACGCCTTAACGTCTCGGTGCACGATCTTTTTCTCGCATTTGTCGTGCAGGAACGCGAGAGCGGAGGCGACGCCGAGGACGATGTTCTTCCGGACGCCCCACGGGAGTACTGCCGCCGCGCGATGATCGGATGAATAATGCAGGGCGCGGTCGAGGGTGCCGTTGGGCATGAACTCGTAGATCAAGACGAGCTCGTTCTTCTCGCAGCACCAGCCTGCGAGGGGAACCAGGTTTTGGTGCCGGCAGCTGGCGATGACGGCGGCCTGCTCGGCGGCGAACGTGCTGGTGAAATTCTCCACGCGGCCGAAGCGTTTGACGGCGACCTTCGACCCGGAGCCGAGCACTCCTTGGTACACTGTGGCAGAGTCGCCATGGTCAAGAATATTGCTGTCGTGGAATCCTCCGGTCGCCGACATTACCTCGTCCAGAGAGATCCTCGTCGGCACTCTCGCCGGTTCGCCATTAACCGAATTGCTTCCGCTCCGGCTCCGGCTCCGGCTCCGGTTCCTGCTCCTGCTGCTGGCCTCCTCATCAGCGCCGCAGTCCCAGTCCCAGTCGCAGCCGCCGCATTCCCATTGCATCGGAAATGCCACCATAGAGCCCCCGCGGTCGCTGCTATCAAGAAAAGAAAGCCGGCAATGCCCCCGAAGACCGGGCCCAACCGGATATTTACCGTCGGGTTGGCAGGCCGAATAGGAGAGGGAGGCGGAGGCGGACTGATGTCATCGCCAGGATTTTGGAATTCATGGCCGCTGACGTTGCCTGGTGAAGATGATGGGGGAGCGGACGAAGAGGAGAAGCCGAAGGTGCGGAAGCTCCATCTCTCGACGAGGTGAAGGGCGGCGCCGCGGCCGTTGGAGGCGGAGAAGCCGACGTACATGAACTCGTGGAGGAGGGCGGAGAGGTCGACGGTGGCGACGAGGAGAGGGCGCGGGGGCCGCGAGCGCGAGTAGCCAAGCCACACCCGTAGCCTCTTCCGGGTGGCGCGGTAGTCCACCCACGCCGTCATCAGCACGCCCTCCTTCAGGTCGACGCCGGCGTGGGACGCGGGGGCGGAGGCGGTGGAGAAGATGGAGCCGGCGTCGACGCCGACGTGGTTGTCGTTCTTGTCGCCGAGCTGGGGGTCGAGGTTGGTGTCGAACTCGACGGCGACGGTGGTGGGGCCGTGGGCGTCGTCGGCGGCGGTGGAGGATGAGAAGAGGCCCAAGAAGCCGTGAGCGGCGCCGAGGAAGTGGGAATCGGAGGTGAGGAGGAAGGCGAGGCCGTCGCCGAAGGAGGGGATGCAGGGGAGCTGGGCGGAGAGGGAGGGGACGATGGAGAAGGAGAAGCAGGTGGCGAAGGAGGCCGGGGCGCCGGTTGCGGGATCAAGAAAGCGGACGGGGCGGGAGTAGAGGGCTCGGCCGGCGCCAATGCCGGTGGTGAGGGTGTCGCTGGTGAGGCTGATGCTGCCGTTCTTGAGGGACGCCTCGCCGAGGAGGGTGATGTTGGTGTCCCACGCGATGCGGCCGAGGCTGGTGCCGCTGCCGCCCGTCAAGATGGACGTCCCGGCGTCGGCGGAGGAAGCTGCAGGGGACGCGCAGAGCACGAGGATGTGGAGACACAGCAGAATCGCTCGACGTCGATGTCGAAGTCGATGTGGGAGGGTGCGGACTGTGCGAGAGGGTTCCTCCATCTCGTTCGATTTCTCTTTCTTCCTCTGTCACAGGATCGCAAGAAAAAAAAACTGAAAAAGAAGAAGAAGAAGAAGAAGTGCAGGGTTTGAGCTTGATTGAAGGAGAAGCGCAATGAAGGAAAACGATTTACTGCGTCCAACGATCGTCGCGTCCGGAATATATACCCGTTGAATTCAAGCCAAGAGTTTTAAGAAAATAATAATAAAAAAACAAATAAAATATATTATTATTATTATTATTTTATATATATTTGAAAGTATAAATATCTTCGTTTTAATAATTGTCAAATATTATATATATATATATATATATATATATATATATATATATATATATATATATATATATATAAATAAATTAAGCCTCTTTAATCATGCTATAAAAAAAATTATAAAAAAAATAAAAAAATAATTTTTATTATGTTTCTAAAGACTTGTAAAATTGTTTATATTATTATTATTATTATTATACATTTGAAAGTACAAAGATCTTCCTTTAATGATAGTCAAATATTATAAGTAAAAATATAAAAATAATTTAGACATATAAAACAATATAAAAAAAATTAAAGAATAATTTTTGTTATGTTTCTTAAAACTTGTAAAATTTTTTATATATATTAGGAATTTGCTAAACAGATTCTAAGTATTTTAAATATATTTTGATATATTTTTGAGTATTTTTGAATATATTTTTTTTATATATACCCTTATTTTTAGTATTTTTGAGGATATATTTAAAAAAAAAATGTCGGTTTTATAAAAAATATATTTAAGACGATTACTTTTTTTTTTTAGAATAAATATAAAAATAAATTTGAACTCACAAGTATATAAGCGATTGGAACAATAATTTCAACCTTGAACTAGCTTGTTTTCAGAAAGACTAGAATCGTAGTTTTTATTCATAACTAAATACATTTTTAACTAGGCTGTAATAAAGCTTTATTCCATGCTTTATTCCCCAGCTAAACACTACCTTAGTAAAATTTGTAAAAAACTCAACGCAATGAACTTGGTTGTCGTAGCTGATAAATTGTTGGGTCACACTTAAATTCTAGTTTGCTAATTGCAATGATAGTAAAATTCAAGTGGTTCTAGAGCTTTTTTTCTTACAGACTATACATGCACACAGTTTGAAAAGAATTATGAATGGAATAAATCTTGTGTTCATTTCGTCGAACACCTTAAGTTCAATAGACTTACCATGCTCTAATAGAAAAAGGAAGACAAATAGAAGACAGAAGCGCTGGCTTAATAACGTCATAGCCTTGCCTCTTAGCGAAAGGCTAGATCAAGCTGAGTTCCGTTGAAAACAGCAAAAGATCGGATTGGGCAGAGTCTTGATCAAAATGGCAGGAGGCCAATAGGGCAAAGTTACAATCGAGACTTATGGACATTGTATTTGTACCACTAAGTAAAATGGTTGCATCTTTTTAATAATTCAAACTTTTTAAATCATGGTTAGCGCCAATGAACTGACAAGTGGTATCAAAACCAATGGCACGAGTTCAATTATCACATATTGCATTAACGGTGCAGATATTGTGTAATAAACTAGTCTTCTGCAAATAGCGAAGTTTTGGTGAAAACTGGCATGAAGGACTATTTCTATGGATCTGGTGAAGTTTCAAGCTAGTTGGAGTTTTTTCAGTACGAGTTAAGCGCGAAAACAGAATTAAAAAATTATTGGACTATATTCAATAGACCGGAAATAGTCAAGAGGCGACTATGAACAAGTCCAAGTTGGGTTTTGAGGGTTTTAGAATAATTAGAAAAGTGTTGGACTTCCAAGGAGCAAAATTAAAAAAATTTCGACAAATAAAATATGGGCTGAGAAAGGTTCAGGGTCCAAACTCTGATGAGAACGATCGGACCCTAACCGTGAAGACCGGATCTTGAGGATAAGGTCCGAACCCTCATTTCGGGGACCGGACCTTGTGGGAGGGTCATACCATCAGCGGGGGATCCTGAGGGGCGTTTGGGGATCGGACCTTGGATGAGGGTTTAGACCTTCTGCGGCAGAAATGCCCAGTAAGGCCATTTTTGTAATTTCACTGGAGAGTTTGACGTCGCACTTCCTAGAGAGTTACCTATCCTAGAGCTACTCTAGTTCTAGCACGCTTAACTCTCTTAACCTATTGGGCCTAGCTATCGCTCAAAATGCTACAACTGGGTTAAGAAACTCATAACCACCAGACAATGTGAGACTCGTCTCACTAGCCTTAATCGACCTTATGGGAAGCCACTCTCCACCTGCAACGATCGTTAACCGGAGAGCTGCCCCACTTCCCGGGGGGTCACCTATCCTAGAACTCTCTAATTCTAACACGCTTAACCTCTTAATCTTTTGGGCTTAACCATCGCCCAACATACTATAGCCGGGTTAAGAAACTCACAACCATTAGGCAATGTGAGACTCGTCTCACTAGCCATAACCGACCTTATGTGGCGCCACTCTCCACCTACAACGATCGTTAACCAAGGAGCCGCCCCATTTCTCAAGAGGTCACCCATCATAGAACTACTCTAGTTCTAGTACACTTAACCATCTTAACCTCTTGGGCTTAACCACCGCACAACTTGCATGCTATAGCTGGGTTAAGAAACTCACAACCACAAAGCAATGTGAGACTCGTTTCACTAGCCTTAACCGACCTTACGGGCTACCCTCCACCGATAATGATCGTTAATTAGGTAGCCGCCTCATTTCCCAGAGGAGGTCACCCATCCTAGAACTACTCTTGTTCTAGCACGCTTAACTCTCTTAACCTCTTGGGCTTAACCACCGCTCAATATGCTACAACTAGGTTAAGAAACTCACAACCACAACCACTAGACAATGTGAGACTCGTCTCACTAGCCTTAACCAACCTGATGGTGAGCCACTCTCCACTTACAACAATCGTTAATTGGGGAGCCATCCCACTTCCCACGGGGATTACCCATCATAAAACTACTCTAGTACTAGTATGCTTAACCCTCTTAACCTCTTTGACTTAACCACCTTCCAACATGCTATAGCCAGGTTAAGAGATTTAGTCCTATTATATCTTTTATATAGGACTATTTTAAATTTCAGGGGTGTCACAGGAGGGGCCTTTAAGGGGAACCCCTTCATTCCCCTTTCTCTGTATGCACGCACTACACACACACACACACACACACACACACACAGTGAGGGAAGTAGAGAGGGACCCTCTCTCCCTCTCCCACTCGTTCATCTCTCTCTCTTCCCGAAACTCATCTCCTTGGCAGAGTTCGACCTCGAAAATCTCGTGGAAGTGCCAGATCAAGCTTTTGGCGTGCATGGGAGCTCACGGAGCTCACAGTCAATGTTAGAATTTTTGGCAAATGGTAAGGATTCTTGTTAAATCCTTTAAAATTGATATTCTCGTGTTCCCTTGAGCCTTTTACGCCTATTTGATCGAAAATTCTCCAAAAATTTTAAAGGATTTTTAGAATAAAAAATTTTAAGGTTAGTTTGGGGGCTTTTGAATTCTTGGGACTTTAGACACAAATTGATTGGATTATTTTCTGATTTAAGATTAGAGAAGTGCCCCAGGCAAATTTGATTGGAAGAGCGATGAGCGTCGGCGAGCAATTTCGAGGAACGACCCAAAATAGGCGTTTTATGTTTGTTAGTCGCGAAAGAACATCGGAACGACCTCGAAAGCTCAATTGCAAGTGTCTAAAAGGAATTGAGGGTAAAATGAGGTGGGTTAGTGCTCTACCGATGCAAATTGGTCACCTCTCATGTCTTGAGGGAAAAGTCACTAAATTTAGTATTATTTTATTGATACAGGTAATGTTAGGTTAATTTGGTAAAATAAATAGGCATAATATGTATGTTACTTAGGGTAAATTAACAAGCAATGAACATGGAATATAGGCATAGAAAAATATATATGATATATATGTATTCATAGATTGAGACAGATATGTAGACTATATACGGACTAGTAAAGTAAGTTGACTTGTTTTATGAATTAGAGGACTCAACTTTGAACTAGTAAATATAATGTCATCAAGTTTAGGATGGAACAACAATATAGTGGTAGGTTGGTCACTCAGATAAATTAAATATAGAATCTAGTGTTATTAAATATTGGTTGGAAAAACAAATGAGTCTAAGAGTCATGTGAACCTAGGTGGCAAAGACATTGGACCTAGTGTCGTTGAATATAGGTCGTGGAACATAAGTGATAGGTTGACCATGTGATTTGAAAAGTCATGAATCTAGAAAGGTTGGCTTAATAATGAAAAAAATATGCAAAATTAAATAATTAAAATAATAATGACATCCCCGACCCTTCGCCATTCAATGATTGGGAGTTTGGGGTATGCGATGTACTATAGCTCCGGACAAGGTTAGGAAAGAATGGTGACTGTGAGTTAGGGTATGCGACGTACTGCAGCCCCAGGATGAGGTTAGTAAAAAAGGGTGACCGTGAATTAGGGATATGTGACGTACTGCAGTCTTGGCGCATTGTCAGGGCTAGAATGGTTATCAAAAATTATAAGTATGGATTGACTCAAGACCGTGTCAGGAATATAGCTAAGGTAAAGGAGCCTTAGGCTAGTTGTGGTATAGAAATGGATAGTGAAATCAAAGTATATGCGTAATTCCTACTTGCTTAGATTTTATGATCGTATTTGCATTGAGGCATAGCATATGATTATATAGCATATCGTGTAGATTTATATTCCAACATATTATCTATTTATATGCTTACTTTGCCTCTTTTGGATACAGTGCGTCGAGCTTTTCACTTAGGTAGTTGTACCAATGGGAACTATCTTTATAGTTATCACTCCTTTATTTTGCAGGTTATTCCGTGAGCGGCGCGGTAGCACAAGGTAACGGCGTAGCTCAGTAGATAGTCCTATCAGGTTGAGACCCAAATTCTCCTTCTAAGCTATCCATCAAACACCATTATCACTGCACCAATCCTCTCCAACAAATCATATATCTCTAACATCAATGGGTGCTTAACATCACCTACCAAGAACTTAACCACTTCCCCATTCACCTCAAACGCCTACGCTGGTGCATCAGAGGAGCGCGGTCACAAGCATGTCGGCATTGGGGGTGCGGCTGGAGGAAAGCAAGCTGGAGAAGTGGAGGAGGTCGTGGGTGTGGGTTCGATGGTCGGAGTTCCTAGCGAGGTGGAAGAGGAGGGTGTTGAAGGTGACGATAGAATAGCGGGCATTTTGTCGAACAGTTGGAGGGCGGGGAAGGAGGAGGTTTTTACAACTCATCCAAGGGCTTAGAGTTTAGTTGAAAGTTTTTTTTTTTGAGAGAAAGGTAGCATGCTACCGCTTCGTTTATTTTTTAAATAAACTTAGCTGAAAATGTGAAGCAACTAGGCTTCGAACTCGGGTCACGGGTATCAACCACCAAGTCCTTTGCCACTTGCACTAAGGACGGTTGATTGAAAGTTATATTTTAATTTTAAATTAAGAAAATAAATTTGGTGCATGTTATATTCTTGTAGACAAGGTGCATACAAATTTTTTGAGAGTACCTCCAAACGTCTTGATGTGACCAAACTCACCTTTAGGGTATGTATGGTTGAAAGAATTTAAGGCTTGTAACGAGAATCAGAATTAGTCATTCTCATTGTTGGTGTTTAGTTTGAGAGATTAGAATTTTCATTTCTATTTCGGAGGGAATCAAATTTGTGAGATATTGGACTTTTGCAAATTGCAAAGTCGTAGTACAGTTGGTTGTTTAACAAGTTGAGAGAGTGTTGGACTGAGTCAGGATCATTTTAGTACAAAACGGTGCAAAAAACAAAGCTAAGGTACATTTTGGGAGGCTTTAGAGTGTGTGTTTGTGTGTGTGTGTGTGTGTGTGTGAGGCGGTAGGTGGGCACGCTTCGTGAGGTGCACAGCAGTTGAGGGAGGTGGCAGGTGCGCGGGGAAGAGGTGGGCGACGTGCCTGGCGCCTCGTTGGGCGCGAGCGATGTACCTGGTGCCTCGTTGGGCACGGGCGCGACGCGACCGCGTGGTGCGACGCGATGTGATGCGTGCGCTTACGTGGGCGCGGAGGCGTGGTGGCCTCGGAGTGGAGCGGATGTGCAAACGGGTGCTCGCTCGCGGCACAGTAGCGGCCCGAGTGGTTCGGGCCGCTTCCTGTGCATCCGGGTGGCCCGAACTGGGTGTTTCGGGCACTCGAATTCCCCGTTTTGACCTATTTAATGCACATAGACCTCTTTCTTTCTTTTTTTTTTTTATTCTCACATTCGAGGGGTTTTAGAAAGAGAAGCAAAGAGCAAGGGAGAGGGAGAGGAAGGTCATGCGCGCGCGGGGAGTGTCGTGGAGCGTGTCGTTCATCCGAGGAGTCGAGCACGAGCGCGTGCGTGAGTTTTGATGGAGTGTCAACTTTGGGGTAGGTTCTTTTATTTTATTAGTATTTGTTGTATTTTTCAGTATGGTTTTTGGGGTTGTTATAGGATTAGCCTGTTAGAGTTTTGGATTTTGAACTTTGTGCCTTTTTAACTATTCGGATCTAGTCTTCTGTGTTTTGTTGTTGTGCGGGGTGCCACCAGATTTTTCGGGACTGTGCCATTTGCTCATTGTGATCATCATCGAGCGTGCAATTTGTCCGCCAACCGAGTTCTACCAGGAGGTGCATTCCAATTGGGTTCCGTGTCACCGAGAATAGCGGATTACTAATGATATATGCATGCTAGATGCAGAGATTTTGCCTGCTTTATTATTATTTGTTAGATATAGAAAATGCATGATTTATCTATATTTGGACTGTTTAGATTAGACGACTAGAAATATTATTATTTTATTACTATAGAGTTTATGGGGGTCTTTTGGGTGCACGAATTTTGAGGTAGGCTTTATTTTAGCATGTTTGGGTTTATCTATTATTATGGGATCCATATTAGTAATTTAGGGTGTTTTGTGTTTTTGTGTGGACTTTCGAGATAGATGTTATTTTTATATCATGATTGGATTAGTCTGATTGTCAGGGGAACTATATTATCTATCTGAGTTGACCATTCATTTGTATTGTTGAATATTAGAGATGGGTAGTACTTAGATAGTGATATTTGTGCCATGTCATGCTAACATAGTGGTTGCATTGTCTTGTAGTTTCGTGGGCCTTAGGCCAGTGCAAGTGGTTGTGTGTGCCTAGGGCACGGGTTTTGAGACGTGCGGTACTTTTGTGTTTGAGATGCGTGAGTTGATCTTGGGGTTTGTGTCTGGTGTCATCGGTGATCGGAGGAATCACCGTTTGATCATAACCTGCATTCCACATCGAGCTTTACGAGGGACTTATCAGCACTGGGGGGGGGGTTCGGATGATTGGTGCTTGGAGGGTAGCTAGGCTAGCATCTACTACTGACGGTCCACTATCTGGGGTGCAACTCGAACATTAGGGAGAGACTATTAATGACCTATTTATAGGCAGCGCAGGTTTGACCGGGCTATTGAGACGGTCAGTTCAGGATTGGGTCCGGTGTACTGTTGGAACGGTTAGTGTTAGGTTTTCATTGTGCTCGGGTATAGGTAGAGATATTTAGGATTTTGATGTAGAGGCAAGATAGCGTAGTATTGTATTTTATTTTATTTTCTATTATACTCTGTTACTTGCTTTTTTTTTACAGTTTCACTATCTTGCCTCTGATAGATCTAGTGGGTAGGCGGTGATTATCGCTGACCGTACCCACTAGGAACTCTTATTTTGTAGTTCTCACACCCGCTTGTGGTCTACTTTTCAGGACCTTCCAAACCAGCTCCGGACCGAGATAAGGGGATTGTACCGTAGATAGTAGCCCCTATCTAACATTATTTTGATAGAGGTAGTCAACCTTGTCAGTGGTTTATTAGCACTCTACATCTGGATCTTGTATGTATCTTGTAAAGTGATAGATGTTAGTATAATTTTATTTCCGCTCTGATACATATTTAGCTATAGATTATAGTTCTTTTGCAGGTTAGTTTTGGACGCTTAGCGTGTGTGGGTACGTCCTCGCACACGTGGTGGGTCTGTTGCGTGCCCGAGGGCTTCCGTTGTGGGGTCGGGATGTGATAGAATCTCTCCAAAATGACTTCCAACATAGAGATAAGAGTCAATTTTGATTTTGGAAGAATTAAGAAAAGAACTCTTTTTTTTTCAATAATAATTATTTAAATTCAAATATATATATATATATATATATATATATATATATATATATATATATATATATATATATATATATATATATATATATATATAAATTTAGATTTATATTAAATTATAATTTTAAATTTAAATTTAACATATAAATTTAGGATTTATTAACTTTTAAATTTTAATTTTAATTTTAATTTTAATTTCAATATAAGTTTGATATTTAAATTTTAGAATAGTTTAACATTTTGATTTTGAACTCAAATTTAAATTTAAATTTAAATTATAAATTTCAATTTTAATTACAAATTTAGATGATAGATTAAATTTATCTTATTTAAATAATAGTAATAAGGTGGTGATTATGATTTCAAATTTTATTGTTGTAACGACCCGGCCCACTAGCAATAATAATTCGTTGGGCCCAAACCACATCCCAAAATGCTTAAGCCCAGTTATTATTACTAGTGTCCAATGTGGGACTATTAGAGGCGTCACAGACTCCCCCAGTTTAGGCCTGACGTCCTCGTCAACCCAAACACACACACAGCAGGCCAAGATCACCAGGCGGTGTGAGACTTGTCTCGCTAGCCCTGCCATCTAGACCCAGGCTCAGCCGAGACTCGCCGCACACTTCCGGATGGTTATTGGCTCTGATACAAAATGTAACGACCCGGCCCACTAGCAATAATAACTTGTTCGGCCAAACCACAGCCCAAAATGCTTAAGCCCAGTTATTATTACTAGTGTCCAATGTGAGACTATTGGAGGCGTCACAATTGTGAACCAAATAAATTAAGAAATTCACCATTCCATTTTCTATTCCGGTCCATTCCAATTTTTATTTTGATTTTGATTCCATTTTGACGTAAACATGCCCATAATGTAGAAGAATAGAAGTATAGATTTAATTATAATTCTTATCTTAAAGAAAAATATTATTGTTTACACCTAGTTCATCGAGTGTTTGTACACCATAACTTTCTATTCTTTATTCAACTAAAGCATCTATCTATAGTATAGTTAGGGATGTCAATGGGTATGGATACTCAAAATTTTATCCGAACTTGAATTCCAACAGAGCGGATTTATTTGATATTAAGGGTGCGTTTGGTAACAGGGATAAGAGGGGAATAACCCCCTTATCCCTGTTACCACTCCCAAACGGGAACCGGGTTTGTAGGAATTGGAATTCCTACGAACCCGGAATAAGGGGAATGGGGGTGGGAATACAAATTCCCACCCCCATGGAATTAACTGGGTTTCAAAAAGTGGCACGGGGATCGAGGCCTCTCTCTCTCTCCACGCTTTTTTTTTTTTCTTTTTTCTTTTTTTTATTTCTTTTCCATACACTAATAATAAAAATTAGTTTTTTTATTTTTTAAAATTAGAATTTTTAAATTTTAAAAATTTAAAAATTTAAAAATTTAAAATCTAAAATCTAAAATTTAAAATTTAAAATTTAAAATTTAAAATTTAAAATTTAAAATTTAATTTTAAAATTTAAAATTTAAAATTTTAAATTTTTAAATTTTAAAAATTTAAATTTTTTTCTCTCTTGCACCTCCTCTCTCTCTCTCTCTCTCTCTCTCCTCCACGGCACTTTTTTTTTTTTTTTTCTTTTTTTTTTCCTTTCTTTTCCATCCATACACTATAATAATAAAAATTAGTTTTTTTTATTTTTTTAACTTAGAATTTTTTAAAAGATATTTAAATTTATAAATTTTAAAATTTAAAATTTTTTATTTAATAAATATTATTTTTTTAACTTATTTTTTAATAAATCTAAAAATTTTATTTTATTTCATTTTTGAAAAAATAAAATTATTAATTTAAAATTTATAAAATTTATACAATTATTTTATAAATTTTTTAAAATTTATATAAATTTAAAAATTAAAATTTTTACTCCCATTTAAACTTTATTTTAAAGGGCAAATAGTCAAAACACATAATTATCCCCTCTCAATTCTTCTTATTCCTCTATACTCAACCAAACGCAATTTTTTCTTATTTATCTTATTCTTCTTATTCCTATATAAATTACCAAACACAATTTTCTTTAAACCCGGTATAACTCATAAATCCAACCGAACGTAAATTTACACTAATTCCTGCTAATACCATAATCTATACCTATCCCCGGTATAACAAAATTTTTCTTATTCCCGAACCAAACGGTAACTAAACGGATATGATTTTGAAAACGGATATAGAAAACAAAAACTCGATGGATTTGAATTCGGGTATGAATTTTGACTGTATCTGATTCGAACCTGAACTCGACTCGAACTCGAAATAATTTTATAATATATATATATATATATATATATATATATATATATATATATATATATATATATATATATATATATATATATATATATATGTGTGTGTGTATATATTCAAGCGCAACTGTCGAGCGCTTTAGCATGGCGCGGGCGCCCGAAAGTGGATATTTTAGCTGAGGTACCCTTTTGGCTTATTTTGGTCTGAGAGTGCATTATACACCATGGAATTTAGCTTTTAAGCACTCTTTACGACCCTGAGAAGCCTTTCTTCCCTATCCGTCACCTTGAGTTGGATTTTAGCAGAGTTTGGAGCTTTTTCTTTATTTTCTTCCTCCATTGGTGACCTTGGAGCTTACTTTGAGCTGCTGGCAGCATAGACACCTTGGCTTCTTCTTCCTCCCCTGAGCTCTAAGAGTGAAGTTTGGACTTGAAACTTTTTGGTGAGCTTCACAACTGAGAGATCTCGAAGTTTGGTGCTTGTAGAAGGTCTTCCTACAAGCCAACAATATGTATTTTAAGTTTTCCTGCAGCTTTTGCTTGCATGTTGAGATTTTCGTGCATGTTGAGGTTTTGATAGGATTTCTTTGGTTTTTTCTCATGGATCTGAGATTGGAACTTCATGGGGATGTTCTTGACTCTTTTGTGAACAAGTGAGGACCCTTTTTTAGAGATTTTAAAGGTATGTTGATGGTGATATTTAGTTTCTTCTTGGCTCAACAAGCCAAAATCTGCATGCAGTTTTCTTTGGTGTTTTTGAGAACTTTGTCACATATAGATGTAATTTGGTGGTATTTATTGAGTTTTTATGATGGATTAGAAGATTGCATGTGTTCTCCTGTCGTGAGCATTTTTATTTTTTGTTTCACCTTTAGATTACATTGGATTTGAGACCTACAACATGGAAAACCTTGCATGCTGAAATTGTTATAGTTTCTGGATAGTATTGAAGAGATTGATTGTTTTCTTTGATTTTGGACTTGGGGGCTGTGATCCAGAGGTTCTCGTGTGTTCCTAGGTTGGAGAGGAACCTAGGAATTAATTATTAGCCTTCCATTTGATGTGTGTATAATGGATTCTCCATCTTTCCCATCATATGTTACTTGTTGGAATTTCTAGGCTGAAGTTGTTAGAATTGCAATTTTGCTCGATCCGATAGGGATCTTTGAGACTTTAAGGATTTGTTTGAACGGTGGGATCCAGAGGAACGTGCATGCCAAGTTTCAGCTCGATCAAATTTATCATCGTGTTTCTGGTAGGTTTTGTTGTGATCATCGAAACTTGTCCTGCTTGCTAAGTTTGCCAATTCTAGCATTATTGTATATGTTTCCCTTGCTAGTAAATCTTGTTTAATTATATTTAAACTTATTGATTAGCATTTAAATTGAACTTATCTTATTTAGGACCTTTGCATGAGTTGTATGGCCATCTAGATAGGTTATTTCTATCATGTTACACTATCTTGTTGGAATTGAACCTAGGAAAAACCCTTTTCCTTCTCGCATTGTGGTTCATGTTTGCTCAGGTTTTGGAGCATGGGCTAGAGATAGTGTACGTGGTTGTTTTCCAGTCGGGGTGGGATAGTATCGGATTACAGTATGTGGTGTCTCATTTTTCCTGTGTGGCTTGACCGTGTGGTTGGCGACGAGAAAACACCTATTTTGGTGTATCGAGTGCATTGCGCATCAAACGAACGCCAAAACCGGACTCAGTGCGCGAAAATAGTGAAAATGGCTATTTTCGGGCGAAAATAGGCTAACGGGCCCATTTCGGTCGCGGGCCAGCTCATGGCCCACAGTCGTGCACCGGGAGCAGCGAACCCGCGCCATGCCACGTGTCGAGCAGGGGTTGGCTGGACTCGGGCGTAGGCGCGGCAGTCGAGGGCCCTGGCTCGGGGCGTGGGCGCACGTGGGTGGAGCCACATGGCGGCGCTGCAGTGGGCGCGGCGGCTGAGGGCACTGGCGCGAGGCGTGGGCGCGCGTGGAGCGGCCACATGGCGGTGCCCCGTTGGCCCCGTTCCGTGCGACGCCATGCGCATTGACGCGGGAGGGCTCCCGTGCTACCACGTGGAGGCCTCTGGTTGGTCACGCGCGGAAGCGGGCGCCCGTGCCGCCACGTGTCGTCCTCTGGTTGGCTGCGCGGGATTGAGAATTTCGGTGGGGTTACTGTAGCGCGCCCAATGGGGGATTTCGGGCGCCCGAATGTGGAATTCGGGCACCCAAAACTTGTTGTTTCGGCTATATAAAGTCCGAAACGTCCTATTTTTCCTCCTTTTCTCTTTTGCTCCATCCGTGGGTGCATAGGGGAGAGAGAGGGGGCACGTGGGGGAGTTCATGAGGTGTCGCAAGCACGCCGTTTGTGCCGTGGAGCGCGCACGAGGTGTTCCTTGTAGCTAGGCGGACGTGCGTGCGCTAGTTTGAAGGCGTGCGGACGTTAAGGGAGATTTCACCTCGTGTTTTTCTGTGTTTTTCGACATAATTCTTGGGTTTTGCTTTCGAAATTTTTGTCGTTGAACTTTGTGCCTTTTTTTTTCTGTCAGGGACCGTTGTTAGAGGTGCTGTTTGCCACACAGTTTACCGCCAGACTTTTCAGGGTGTACCGTTCACGCGTGGAGCGTGTTGCCGCGGGAGCCCAATTGCAAGTGTCTACAAGCAATTGGCGGCAAAAAAGGTGGGTTGGATTTTCCTCCAAGTCTGCGGACTTCCTTCTAATTCTAGTGTTGTAGATCTCAGCATGCTAGAATAGGTGTTGCTATTGATGTTTATAGAATTATTGGACTTTAACTAGCAACTTGACATATGATTGCATGTATTTAACCAGACAGCTAGAAAACTCTCACTTGGGCTAAGTTCTTTTATGTTCTAGTTTCCACCCTTGCAT
Source organism: Tillandsia fasciculata (assembly GCA_029168755.2). Taxonomy (NCBI): domain Eukaryota; kingdom Viridiplantae; phylum Streptophyta; class Magnoliopsida; order Poales; family Bromeliaceae; genus Tillandsia; species Tillandsia fasciculata. The sequence goes on along the minus strand of CM054937.1, from coordinate 4,533,618 downwards.
TTCTTTCCTGGACATAGAGCTTTTCCCCGCCCGGGTAGTAGGCCGAGTGGTCGGGATAGTGTGGGATGCATGTTGCACTCATGCCTCGGGTCGAGTAGAGTCTGGTAGCTGTGGCTAGTGTTGTGCTAGTGTTGGGAGCCGTTTGGGTAAACGGTGGTCCCGGGTCGTCGGGTATTCTCCGTTTTGTTGTCATTACCGAGTTTGTGGCAATGGTGTGCTTGTGATATCAGGACCTTGAACCCAGAATATTTCTGGACACTCATGATTTTAGTAAACCAGTGTTTTTTCCTTTTGAATTTTTAGGGGTCGCCGGAACCTGTTCTTATTTGATTGGGCGAAGGCATTAGCCTTTCGGGGTTCGAAAAATAAACTTATTTTTAATCGATCTTCTCAAGAACTAAAATCTATAAAAGTTGGTTTTCTCAAATCAAGACGATTTTCTAAAAAGGGAGCTATTTTTATCCTCAACCCGAGAGGGTTTGAGTGGAAATGGTATTTAGTAATAAAGATCATCTTTTCTTACAAACTTCCTCACCCGAAAGGGTTGAGTGATCTGGGTTCTAAGTGCTGTTTTTATTTTCGAGTCGAGAACAATGGAAGGCTATGCCTATACCCTGTTCTTGTTTGATTGGGGTTGTAGGTATTAGTCTTCCGAAATTTTCGGACCCTTCGTTATTGTGGCTGTAGAGTATCTCCAGCCAGTGGGTTTAGTGTGTTGAGTTGGACTTGGTCGACTCTGGTTGGTTCCCTCCGGATCGATGTTTTATCCGTGGAGGAGTTGATCTCTCCAAACTGTAAGGGGTCGAGAAGTTTGAAAGGTTGAGCCTGTAAGCTATTCTTATTTGATTGGGGTTCTAGACACCGGCCTTTCGGGATCCTCAGACCCTTGCTGTGTCGGTTGGTTTTTTCTCGTTTGTGAGTTGGATGTCCTATTTTGGGAGCTGTTGGGCTGACAGTGGTCCCGGTCGTTGAGTACCTCCGGCCAGTGGGTTAGTGTTGTGAGTTGGACATTGTCGATCTGATTGATCGTGGATTTGGATTATAGCCTGCATGAGCCGTATGGAGCTCGACAGAGATGCACGAATACTTTCCTCGATGGAGTCTCTCCCCTCGAGTGCTGCTCTGGAGCTGGGCCTGTTACTTTGCTATCGCAACTTGTCGATGCTGACCTCGTTGACTGGGCCCTTTTTGGGCAGTCATAGACGCCCTACGTAAATCCAGTTCTCCATGAATGTAATGACAGTAGGTGGGCGTAGGTTTGACTGGACTCTGTGAGGCAGTCAATGTGATTGGGTTGATTGAGTATACTGGGTTAGAGTGGTTGCATATTACCATCTGTTTCACCCTTTGAACATCGTAGATAGAGGCATGATAGATGTAGATTTCTTTCCAGCTGATCTATTCCTGTTTACAGTATTTCCTGTTATCTTATGCCTCTAGTAGACTTAGTGGGCAGACCGTTGGGTTGGAGACGGTACCAATTGAGAACTACAGTTGGATGTAATTCTCACACCCTCTGTTGGTGACAGTTTTGTGGAGGCTTTCCTTTTCGTCCCTACTTCAGTTGGCTCGACGGATCGTGGTGAGGGAGTCGCGTGATAGATCCCTACCAGTGTTGTCTTCTTGGTGAGATAAATGTACCAACCCAGATTGTGGATTTTACTGTACACTGTTGTATTTATGATTTTAGTTTACCTCTTTTTTTGGATTCATAAATGATGTATAGGTGGATTCTACTTTTACTTTGTTTCGATGGACCAGATTGTTGTATTATTATCTTGGGAGATGGATATTATACCTTTTTATTTCAGTTGTACAGTGGTTTCAGACTTTTATTACAGCAGTTATTTTCGGTTCTGATATCTGTTTATTTGCTAGTTGATACTTTTTTCAGGTTGGACGCTTCGCCTATGCGGGAATTCCCATATGGGTGGCAGATCTGTTGGCGAGCTCGGGTCGTAGTTTCGACACCGGAGCGTGACACGGTAGCAGCGGATTTTGGGTGGTTGGACCGAGTAGTTGTTATGCATCGGTTTGGGCCGGGATTTATATCTTAGTGGTTAGGGTCATACACTTTGATCATAAGTTTGACTTTAGCTTTCTACATACTCAACCTGGTTACCTTTCTCGAGCCGGTTGCTCCTCTTGAGTGCCACTCCGGAGATAGGCGGCTTGATTTACTTTGGGTATGGTTCCAGGTCGGCGATCCATGGCTTTTGGTGTGATAAGATGTGATGGTTGTGCGGGCGTGACAAGGCCTCGTGCCGATCGGTTGATTAGGTTACTATCGGCAATTGTACAATTGATGCATACATCCCTTTTATACTATTCATACACAGCATTAGAGACATAATAGTGGTAGATTTATATTCAGTAGTTTACTTTTTCCTTGTTCATACTCCTCTCCTATTTTTTGACTCTGGTAGACTTAGAGCGCATGTCGGAGTTTTCGATGACATGCCCACTAAGAACTACTGGCTTTTAGTAGTTCTCACGCTCTCTGTTGACTCTCTTTTTGCAGAGTCCTCCGCGGTTGTAGCTATGCCAGCGGATCGAGGTAAAAAGATCGCGGAATAAATAGATCTCCTTCCATTTACTTTTATATTGGACTGTAGCTGTGAACTCTTTATTGTATTTATTTTAGACTACTGTACTTGGGCCTGGCTTTTTGTCAGCTGGTTGTATTTTTATTTATTTTACTCATCGGAGATGTATCTTGTATTTCGGAGTTTTATGGTATAATTTTTTTGTCTGATTTTTATGACGCTTCGTGTGTGTGGGCCATTTTGTGTATACGGCGGATTTGTTGACGAGTCCGAATTCTGATTTATTTTCGGAACATGACATATGGATTTTTTAAATCCGTCGGATTCGGATTCGGATTTCGAATTTGATAGTCTAGTTCTGATTCGGATTCGAATTCGAATTTTTGAAAACGCCCTGAATCCAATCCATTGACATCCCAGATAAAAAGAAAACAAGTGGATAAATAAAACATAAAAAAATTTATGGTACATACGGTATATATATGACTGTACTAATGATGCACGAGGTATAAACAACAATTTACTCCCAATAAAAAAATATATATAATGAGTAAAATTAAAATGTTTCTAGAAGATAACATCAAATTTAAAGTTTAAGGATCAAAATAAAACGTCCCTGAAAGCTTGACCACTGTTGGTGAAATTTGTAAGAGAAATTTTAAATTAATTAAAGTTGTAAATGTTTCTATTTTATCAAATGATATATGAAACTTATTCGATTTGGCCTAAAAAACAACGGCTATTTTTTGAATGCATGCATGGTTGGATGTATTTAATAAATCGGTTTGATGGCATTTATGTGCTTGATTTGAAACCTTAAATTAAATACACATTGGATGCACCTATTTAGTAGGAACGTTATTATGAAATTAATGGAGGTTATTTAATTATCGATTTGTTAAATATAAGAACATTAAGTGAAAATAACATAAATTTTAAAAATACATAAAAAAAAAAAAGGGCGCCGTATTTGTTGTTGAGGGAAAGTGTACGTTCTAATAACTCACGTGGAATGAAAATGATATTTGATTGGTTAGATAATAATAATTATCGAATTTAAATATTTTAAATCCGTGGTTGGACTCAATTAATTATTATTGCTAGCGGGTCGAATTATATCATTATATTTATTACTGCTAGCGGGTCGAATTATATCATTATATTTAGTACTAGAATCAATTACCAACCGAAAGATATAATTAGTCTCGGATGATAGAATCAATTACCAACGGAAAGATATAATTAGTCTCGGATGAATCAGGATCTAAATGACAAAGTGGTATGTTAGGTATGTAATTTCCTAATAGATTAGAATAATAGCTGGGCTATTTTGGGCCAGTAGTTATGTCCATCAAATTATTAATACTAGCGAGTTGGATCGTTACACTTTATGGGTCAAAATAATTCTTTCTAAACAAAACTAATGTTGTCTTATATGTCACGAAATACTAATTTAATTGACTCCAACGTATCGTAATACTTGATTTGTAAATTATACTAAATCTTAATAGTTGATTTTTTAATATAATTTTGTTGGTAGATCTGTGAAGCATTATTATTTTAAGAGTAAAACAACTACACTTTATTTAAAAAAAAAAATATTAAAAACTTAAAAATTAATAAATAAATATAAATAATTTTTTTATTAATATTTTTTAAAAAATTTTAATATTTTTTGTATAATATATTTTTGACCTCCTGGAATTCAAATTCTGATTTCATCTTCCAGAGGGTTCAGAGGTTTCTTGACAAATATTCTTTCAAAAATAAATATTATTTGTATATTGTAAATAGGATATAAATTTTACACCCTATTATTTTATAATAAAATAAATTTACTAGTCACATCAATATAACTAGTAAAGAAATTCTCACTCTTGGATGAATAAAGTGTATATCATATATTTTATTTGGGATGTATTGTAGTATTGCTCAAATTGTAAATATCAATATTATTTCTATAAATTCATAATAAATAATGTCGCAAATATTTTTTTGGGTAGAATTTTATTGTGAGTTCATGCTACAGACTAAGATTTCCATAATAGAGTATCAGATTTTATGTTAAATATAATCTAAAGTATTTAAATATTTAAGAAATTAAATTTTGTGGTTTTTGAAGTTAATATTGATCTTTTTCTAGTTGCTTGAAAGAATTTTTAATAAAAAATTTAATTAATTTGAATTATATTTACACTGGCCAATAAAAAAAATATCTCATATTTTCAATTAGAGTAGGTTTTTATTTTTTATACTCATAATCGAAATTATGTTTGTTTAGTATCGATTAAATCTGCACCGTTCAAATTCACGTTCTGTAAAATCTCGAATATTTTATACATATTGATATTCCTAATTAAGAGATATAGTTTTCGTATTTAAAAATAAAACTGTAGCTCAATAAGGAATAGGATTGAAATTTGCAATAGAGAAATAGCTCAAAAAGTATTGAATCTGACCCGACTATTTAGACCAAAATTTGAATTCGAATATGGAACCAACGAGTTTTGAAAATTCATTTTCAAAAGCACAAAGGACCAAATTGAAGTTTGTCCTAGATATTTTATATTTCGGTCATAGATTCGAGTTCACGTTGGAGCTGGGTACAGATAAAAATTATATTTTAATCCAAACCGATCGGATTCTCGATTTTTATAGATAAAATTATATAAAATTGGTCTGAATGATGATTTATTTAGATTTGACTATCTAATCTTCAAAATTTTAATTTTATTATTTAATTTTTTAATTTATTTGACTTAAACAATTTAGCGACTCTATAACTTCAAAATATAAAAGCGTAGTTAGTTTTTACATAATTACTTAGTATATATTTTATGTAATTTATATAACTATAAATTTATTAAAATTAATAATTAACTTAAATTTTATATTCAAAAATTCATCAAATTATTTAAATTAAATAAATTAAAAATTGAATAAGAAAATCACAATTTAAGAATTGAATATTTAAATCAAAATAGTCTATAATGCACGAAAGTTCTTTATATTTTTACATCAGATAAACCAGTTTCCATTGGATTCGAGATAGAAATGCTAATAAATCCGGATTGGTGGAGCTCCCCCACAAAAACCCTCGAATGGAAGGATAAACAGAGCCTTAAAAATAAAAATAAATAAATAAATAAATAAATAAATCTGCTTCGTTATATGCTTCGAATCCATTCATATTAATTATAAAAAGTTGTGGGATATGGAGAATCCCTTCTTTCTTTGAATCGGTCCAATTCGTTAAAGATTTGTCAAAATTCACTTCCTCCTAGTTCATTTGAAAAAAAAAAAAAAAAAAAAAAAAAAAAAAAAATCTGAATCTGCCTGACCCGACCCGTTAAGGAAAGGCCTCGGATTCGGATATCCGTAAACGTCGGCATGCTAGCGGTGCAAGTTACCGCCTCTATCTGCGCCAGCGTGGCTGGGCCCCACCGATATTTCCAGAATTAGCCATCAATCACACAATCACACACAAACCATCCTACAAAATCCTTCCCTGACACTCCAATTCCCTTCTCCTTTTTTCTCTCTCCCCCTCTCTCCTCCCTGTTTCTCTTTTCGGGCGATTCGAGACGAATCCCAGTGTCCGTGCCAACCCTAAGGTAAGGGCTCCAGCATTTTCCCCCTCAATTACCCATTTGGGTACACGCTCGATTCATGAGTAAGCGAATTCATTTTTAGATTGTTCTCTTTGATTCGATCTTTTTCTTGTTGTTTACATAGAATGATTACATGCTTTTGTAGTTTCTTTGTTGAGAATTGTGGTTTAGTTTTCTAAGACTATGTTTAGTTGGAAGATAAAGAGGGATAACGCCTTTATTCTTCTTTTATTCTCCAAACATAATATAAAAAAAGAAAAATTTGTTATCCCTCTAGAATAGCCCCTTAAGAAGGAGAATAATAATTCCTCCAATTTGTGAGAATAAGGTTGTTTCCATCTGGAAACAACTTGTTTCCATCTTTTTTTTCGTTTTTTTTTATTTAAATTAAAATTTATAAAATTTTAAATTTAGTTTTTTTTTATTTTATAAATTTTAAAATTTTTAACTTTAATTTTTTATAAATTTAAAAAATTAAAAAAATTAAAAATTAAAAAATGTATACAAATTTTGTATATATAAATTTTTAAATTTTTTATAAAAATATTTTAATTTATACAAATTTAAAAATTAAAATTTTTGCATCATCTTTTACATATTTTTCGAGATAATTAAAATTTAAAATTTTGAATTTAGAGAAATTTTAAATTTTATAACTTTTTAAATTTATAACTTTAATTTTTAATAAATTTATAAATATTTATTAAAATTTTAAAATTTATACAAATTTTAAAATTTTTAACTTTAATTTTTAAAAAGTTAAACGATATTATTTACTAAAATATAAACTTTAATTTATACAAATATTAATTATTATTTAATTAATATTTTATATTAATTAATTAGATAAAATATTATTATTTTAAAATTATAATTACTCTTATTTTTTTACTATTCTAACTTATTCCAATAAATGAACCAAACACAATTTCAGCTATTCCTAAGAATAACAGTTTTACAAGCCAAACACTATTTTTCTTTTATCCCTGACTATTCCATAATAGCAAGCTATCCCAAGGATAAAAAAATTTATCCCCAAGCTCATAATCCCCGAACCAAACGGTACCTAAATGTTTATGCGCGCGTAATGTAGGAGAATTTGATGCATTTGATTAGGCCTCGTTTGAATAATTGTAGAATTGGAGCTGTGTATGGAACACCTGAATCCTGATTGCAGGGATATCCTGATTAAAGTCCATGGTCTATATGATCTTCGACATGCATGTAGATAGAGAAAAAGGGGGTGGGTGTGTGCTAGGTGTTGTTAAGGTTATTTGCGGATGTTTCTTAAGGCTAATTTTACTATTATGTATTTGTGCGACAGGGTACCAAGGTTGAAATTCTTGAGAATTGTTTTGTACTCTCCGAATGTGCCTTATTGAGATTGTGGAACCTAAAAATGATCGAATTGAGGTGGCATTAGCTTTTCCAAGTGTCTCCGGAATGTTGCATTTGAAGTTCATTTTCAAGTGGCCTCAATTTGCAATTTCAAATTTATATAATCCCAAGTCCTCCCATTTCTTTAGGCCGGCACGCCACTCTCCAATCAACCAAGCAATGTACACCCTTGATTGAATTAAGTAAACTCTTCTAGTCTTTTTGTGGCCCAATTCGGAATCATGAAGATTGAAAGAAAGTAAGGGGGGATTGAGGAGAGGGATGAATTGCTAAGTGCTAATAGTCCGCATCTTCAGAAGAGTAGCTTTGCTTGCCATTTGGCAAGGTGCGTTTCTGTTTTGTCAATAAGGGGAAGATGCTGTTACTTGTTTACTACATGAAGGGAAAAGGGGAGCCCAGTTTAGGATATGAGGAACTACTCCTGCAACCAAATATGTTTGCCAAAAGTTCACCCGGTTTATTAATTCTTCCAATTGGTGGTATAATAGGTTTTTAAGAACTTAATAGCTAAGCCCGAGCAATTACAAAATCCTAGTAGTAGCAGTTTGGCGTTCTCGCAAGCTTCTGGAGTGCCGGGGAGGAAAGGAGTGAGTTGTTGGCGAACAGTAGGAGCACTGTTATTTCCTGTCGGACCCACATTTGTGATACCGCCCAAGCTTACAGCTTAGATTTATATTTTTGGGACCGCATTCACAACAAGGATGAATAGGAAAGGTAATAGTTTGAGTTGTTGGGGAACTGTAGGACCACTGTGTTGTTTCCTGTCGGACCCACGGTTGTGATACAGCCCAAGCTTACAGCACATCCACAACAAAGATGAATAAGAAAGGTAACAGTTGATTCCCTTGCCGCAGTCCTCTCTTACTATAGAAATATGTTCCCAGACGCCATTTAAAAGGATGGAAGTTAGCTCTGAATGTAGTAGTGTTGCGACCCAATTGATCCATCGTTGTCCAAAGCCACGAGGTAATAGGAGATCTAGTAAGAATCTCCATGAGACCATATCAAAAGCCTTTTCCAAGTCCAATTTAAGCAGTATAGCATGTTTTTTCCTTGTCAAACAATGATGTAGGAGCTCATGAGTTGACAGGGAATTGTCTATTATATATCACTTCTTAACAATAGCACTCGTTGATGGCGGTCGATTAGTTGTTTCAAAAATGGTTGAATTTTTGTAGCCAATAATTTGGAGATAATAATTGAGAGAGAAAGCATGTAGCCAATAATTTTATATTTTTTCAAGTAAAGGGGACAAGGAGTTGTAGATGTTATCTTTTTAGTTATTAACTTAACCCATTTCGTTATAGTTTATAGTAATAAAAAGACTCGTAGAATTCTTTTCCCATTTTTGTTATTTTCTCCTGGTAGAAAGAATTGATTGACGTATTTCTACTCGCAAGTATAGAAAGCAATTGTCCATGTCTTTCTAAGTGCATAATGTTCTCTTAGAAATGTATTCATGATTATTTCAAGCTACTTGATGTTTTGATACTGATTCCTAATGAACAGGAAAAGGGGTTTCCAGCTTATATTTACTGGAGCCATGAAAACCTGCCTTTGTGCAATAGATGGCTATCTAAACAAACTGAATGGCTGATCTTATTGAAGGGGCCCTTTGTTAGCTTATATGGGGTAGGTGCTTCTCATTGCTTGAATAGAAAAAACATTGGCTCACTAGTAAGTTATTGCCCATTTGGCTTGACTTCTACAGTAAATTCTTTACTTTAAAAGGTAGCAGCTAAGCATTTGGCAAATAGAAGCTTTAGAGCCTCTATAAACAGGAAGTTGAAACAAGCTTCTAGGCTCTTAAAATTTTTTTGAAGCTTTTGCTTCCACAATAACAGCAACCTCATGGGGAGATTTTTAATTAAAAAGCTCTCAGTGCTTTTTTAAACAGCTCTACTTGAAAAAAACCTTCTACAGAAGCTCCAGCCAGCTCAAAATGGGCCATAACTGTTGTTTATGTTAGGTAAAGACATGTGGATCTTATCAGAACGTGGACTTTAAAATATTTATTACCTAACTACTATTTTTTTTGTTATACTTAAAGATCACTTTTTTGACAAAAGTTTTCTAACCTAATGGAATATGCTGTAACTTGAGGAGTATTTTACAGGAGAACTTAACTTCTTTTTTTTGGAAATAAAAAAGAATGAAAGATTAGGTTGCAAAACAAAATCTTTTAAAGCCAAAATACCTATTTCAATATGCCAATATGTTAGGTGAGGTCTGTATGTTTATCTTTTGGTTATGCATTAGTTCGTATGTTCGGTACTGACGATTTGAGCTGTTTGCATTTGGAGCACTTCTCATTTTTCATCTTCATGCAGAGCAGTTGCTGTGTTGGAGGCTTAGCTAAACACCGAGAACTTCCTGATAAAACTCGGGGAGTAACTCAAAGGAGGAAATTTGGCCAAGTGTCCAAAGTCAAGAGAAGGCAATGGTTTTCGAGTCCGGAGGCAATGGAGAATAATAGCATCACCATTTCTCATTCATTTGAAGCACACATCTCCTCTGGCCCCACTTCTGCTATTGAAAACATCAAGTTTTCGGAGGAAAATGGGAACAGTTCTTTGTTTGTCAACCAAGGTCTGATAATTTGCCTTATTGGGAAGTTTTGTAGCTAAAGAGTGGGTCAATTTCATAATTTAGTCCCTAAAGTTGGTTAGGGAATTCAATTATGTTCTTGTAGCAATTGGAATGATCAAGTGCCTAAACAAGCTTCACGTACTTATTAATTACGGCCGAAGCATTGAGAATGAAATTGAAATCAAGATTAAACTGGCTTTGACCATACAATTAATTAACTTACTCTTAAAGAACTATTCACCTAATGCTTGTAAATCCTTTAGAATAGTTAAAAAGAAAATACAGTTCTTTCAGTATTTATTTGGCTATTTCAAATGGGATTTACGGATTTCTGGTTTATCTTGTTTACTCATTGAGACTTGATCTTCTTTTTTTTTTTGGTCATTTAGTTGTCTCTTGATAAGATGATTTTTTTAATGTTTTTCTTTGTCTATTATCCCAAAATTACTTGCAATGAATACTCACTTATTGATTTTTTGTAGCTGCTATAGCTTGGAATGAGATGAGGAAAGAGTGGATAGGAGATCAATCGAGAAAACCTCGTAGATCTCCACGAGAACCAATCATAAGGTCAGGCAGTTGCAATCATTTTGCCATTTGAAGTTAGAGAATTAATATACACTATACCCCTTTCAACTGTCGTTACACCAATGAATGGAAAAACTTTTGGTAAAGAAAAAACCATACAGACGTTACCCGAACTGTATTGTTTTTTGAAATGGGTACTTAAACTTTAATTTTTTTGATTTTTTACACCTAATCTTGCTATGGTTTGGCTTTCCTATCTCTCAAATAGAACTTAGCAGTGTTTTATTTACTTTCTCTGATAGAATATTTTGTAGTCATCGTGGAACTTTTTGTTACTCAACGAAATATGTTGTACCATTATCCTAATAGAATTTGATGGTATTATTTTTGACGGAATATTATGTTACCTAACAGAAATTTCTGTTTCTCGACATAATATTTTGCAATTTTTTTTTGACGCAAACTGTTAGGCTTTAACCAAACTAGTGGAATTTTAGGAATCGAAAGTAACAAAAATGTTTCAAATTTTTGGTGCCCATTTCTATGGTTCAGATAAGATGCATACATTTTAATCATAACTTTTATGTTATTTCCGATCTCACAATGTGCTTCACAATCTACTCCGACTGATCATTTCTTTCAGCTGGTGCACAACATATGATGATCTCCTATCAACCAGTCAGCGTTTTCCGCAACCAATCCCATTATCTGTAAGATCAATAACATAGATTTCGCTCAATTTTTTCCCAACTGTAACTGGTTTTGTAAATCTGCTTATCTCACAAAAATTTCATTCAACTTTTGAACTTCTACAGGAGATGGTAGATTTTTTGGTAGACATATGGCAAGAGGAAGGGCTTTACGATTAGAGCGAGCACCTTCATAACCACAGTTGAAGCTTCGTATACTGTTTTGAAATCGATTTGATGTTTTGTTTTTTGTACTTGTAACTACAGCAGCTCTACTGCCATCGAGAAAGCTTGTGTTAGTTTGCATAGAAAGTCTCTAAGCTCTTGATCCTTGTTCTTTGAAACATCATTAGATGAAAGAAAATACTCTTTTAGATACTATCAGCGCAATTGCTGTTTATATGTGCCGGGTGATATTAAACTTCAATTAAAGTCTATGTTTGACATTGCTTATGGTTCCTGTCTTCTCCTCCTTGTTCTACGAGTGTAGGGTCAGTGCTTTGTTGTGGACAATTTTGTTATGTATACATTGTTTAATAAGTTTTTGGTATCAGACTATGGTAAAAAAATTGGTCACTAATTGGTTTAATCAGATTAGGCATAATGATATTGTTATACTAGTGTTTAGTGGCGGATTTTGCATTATATGAACACCATCTTACATCAAGTTGCTCGATATATGAAAGATGGTCGTATGGCTGATAGCTTCAGCTGTGGACATAATTAGTTAAATTAGTAATACAGAATCAGGAAAGATTAATGGCTTGTTGATTATGGTGTGGTTCTCATCCATGGTGGTTCATATTTTAACATGTTTGGCCACGATTGGCAGATGGTGGTTCATATTTTAACATGTTCGGCTAAGATTGGCAGAACTTGTCTCAGCAACTAGGGAAGTGTAAATCTTTCAACATGCTCAACTATTTTACTAAAGAAGTGTAAAAATTCGTAAAATTTAGTGGAAGATACCATTTGATTAAAAGTCCATAATCAAATGGAATAATGAAAGATGCATAACTAAGTGAATATCTTTACATTTTGCAGAATATGGCTGCCTCTAACCCTCTCACTAAAATTCTTGATACCAACCGCTTGATCGGTCCTAATTTTTCGGATTGGCTATGGAACTTGAGAATTGTTCTCAACTCCGAAAAAATTACAACTGATGATAATGACCACTCTTGCTCCTGAACTGATGATTGGCTACAACTGATGATAATGACCACTCTTGCTCCTGAACTTCCAACTGATGATAATGAGCAGCAGAGAGCTGCCTATGAAAAATGGATAGATGACAATAATAGAGTCAGGTGCTACATGTTGGCATCGATGAGCAACGAGTTGCAACGCCAACATGAGCACATAGACAGTGCATTAGCCATTCTACTTCACTTACAGGAACTGTATAGTGAACAAAGCCGCTCTACTCAATATGAGATATCAAAGCGGTTATTTCGAGCAAGAATGTCTGAAAGCCAATCAGTTAATCATCATTGTTTGAAAATGATTGAAGATATTGAAGAGCTTGAGAAGCTCGGCCTACGGATGGACGTAGACTTGCAGACAGATTTAATTCTGCAGTCTTTACCTTACTCACTTTCGCAGTTCGTCATGAACTTTCAAATGAATAATATTCAGTGCACTCTCTCAGAACTCTTGAATATGCTGGTGACAATAGAAGGAACAATAAAAGATAACAAGGGGACAATCTTGGCTATGGAACGGGCTTTTTCCTCCAAAAGAAAGTCTAAATGGAAAAACAAGAAACCCAATAAGAAGCCAAAGGGTAATATCAAAAGACAAGTTTCTAAGAAGGTCAATACAAAAAAATATTTTCACTGTAATAGAGATGGCCATTGGAAAAGGAACTGCCCCGAATACCTTGCTAGCCTAAAGAACAAGGCAAAGGACAATCCTTTTGAAGGTAAGTCCGACCTGCTTATTATTGAAACTAGTCTGTCGGTATGTTCTACTACCACTTGGATAATTGATTCTGCATGCACTTCTCACTTGTGCTCTGCATGCACTTCTCACTTGTGCACCTCGATGCAGGGTTTAAAACAAAGTAGAAAGCTAAAGGAAGGAGAAATCACCCTACGAGTGGGTAATGGAGCAAAAGTTGCTGCATTAGCCGTAAGGACCTATCCTATACTAGTACCGTCAGGCATAGTATGACGCCCCACTTCCTAGGGGGTCACCCATCCTAGAACTACCCTAGCTCTAGCACGCTTAACTCTCATAACCTCTTGGATCTTGCTACCATCCAAAATGTTATAGCCGGGTTAAGAGATTTAGACCTATTATATCATTTATATATAGGACTAATACACATTTCGGGGCTGTCACATTCTTCCCCCCTTTAAGCTCTGACGTTCTCGTCAGGCTCAAAGACACTCACAAGCACCCGGCGATGTGAGACTCATCTCGCTAGCCTTAGCCGACCTTGTGGGGAGCTGCACTCCACCCACAACGGTCATTAGCCGGCGAGCCTCGCTCTACCCGCTATATAACCCTGGCTCAGCCGAGACTCATCTCACATTTTCGGCTGGTGAATGGCTCTGATACCACCCTAATCTGTCACGCCCCGACGTCGAAACTGCGACCCGGACTCGCTAACAGATCCGCCGTCCACATGGGAGGCCCCGTATAGACGAAGCGACTAACCTGCAAAAGATCAACTACACTATACAAATATCAGAGATGAAAAGTAAACTGCTGAAAATAAAAATAGATACAACTCCACAATATACAACCCAAGTCCTCACAAATACATAAGTCTCTCAAAAGTAAAAGAAATATACACGAAAAGTCCCAAAAGTGAACCCTGACAATACAAATACATCACCAAAATAGGGTACATCTACTCTCTCTGTAAGACGACTGGTAGGGATCTAGCTCGCGACTCCCTTACCTCGATCAGCAGGATCAGCAACTGGAGCAGCAGGAACAGAAGTAGAGGTCCCTAGGGAAAAAGACACCACGGCGGGTGTGAGAACTACATCCAACAGTAGTTCTCAGTGGGTACCGCCAACAAGCTCGACGGTCTGCCCACTAAGTCTACTAGAGGCATAAAGTAACAAATGCAGTGCTGAAAGGAAAAGAGCTGGAAAAATAAACTCTACAGCTACTATGCCTCTATCTAGATGCTCAAGATGTGGAACAGAAGGGAACATGATGCATCTACCATCTCTCAACTCAGATCACCCGATCTACACTGACTGTCACATAGGGTCCAGTCAAACCTGCGCCTACCTACTGCCGTTACATCCAAAAAGGACGGGACTTACGTAGGGCGTCTGTGACTGCCAAAACTGGCCCAGCCAGAGGGACTGCGTCGACAAGTCGCGATAGCAAGTAACAAGCCCAGCTCCGGAGTGGCACTCGAGGGGCGCGACCCCACCGAGGAAAGTATCCGCGCATCTCTGTCGAGCTCAAATGTGGCTCATGCAGGCTATAGTCCAAATCCTCGATCAACAAGATCAATAGTAACCAACAAAACTCTCACTGGCTGGAAACTACACAGCCCAGACCCACTGTCACTCAGACGGCTCCCAAAAATGAAACACTGATATATAGACTGCTATCAAACTCCACTCGGCCCCCACACACGAGTGTAACATGCATCCCACACAACCCGACCTGTCGGCCCACTACCCGGGAGAGGAAACTCTAAGTCCAGGATGAAATAATAAATGACAGTGTGGGAATGTCTAAAACAATAATATCCTAGCCCAAGTTGGAGTTTTCTACTAGTCTAGTTGAACATGCTGCATATGGCGGAGGTGCTAGGTCAAGTTCCAAATAACAATAATTTAACAGATTGTAGAAAGCAGAAAGATCACATGATCATCAATATAACAATAGAAAATATCAACTCTCACATTCTATCATGCTACACAGTACATTCACAACCATGCATGATCCTACATCAATAGAATTAATGTACAGTCCATAGATCTTGAAGACGAGGCAACCAACCTGAAAGTGCTAAATTGTACCAAGTCCAACAGTTGAAAATATCCAGGAACAAATATCTCCAAATTTCTCCAGTTCCAACGGGGTCAGAAATACCGCAAACACCCCTGGGTACAACAATAAGGTCCAAAGTTACACTTTATTCCCAAAAATCCAAGTACACAAAATCTACTGGTAACAGTCGCAAAGATGTGAAATTTTCACCTGTAAATAAAACTCCAAAAAATCCAATAAAAATACGACGGCGATCCTCGCGAAGTGTAGATGTCAATCGAGCCCTTAAACGTCGAATTTCGATACCCGGATGCAGAGATAAAAATCCGACAAGGTTCTCTCGTGAAACCGACGCCGCAAAAATCGTCCAAAAATACTGTCGGAGCAGTTCTGTGGACCTCGCAGACCGAAAAGCGACGATAACGGGCCTCCAAAGAAAGAACGTCGCTCCGCGCTACGATGCCGAAGTCGTCGACGCCGCGGCCTCCAAAAATTTCGAGCCTCCTTCACAAGATGCAGCACAGAGAGATGAAGAAAGTTGCAAGAGGGTTCAAGTGGTTTAGAGCTCGGGAAAAGGGTCAAAAAGCCCGAGCAAAGGGGCTATTTATAGGCCCACACAAGAAAAGAGCCAAAAGCCCCCTTTATTGGGCTTTCGGGCCCAACAATCAGGTGCCCGGGGAATTCGGGCGGCTACAGTGTTGGGCCCGGCCCAACACTGTGCGCGCCCGAATCGCCCTGGAGCCGCCACGTGGCCGCGCGGCTCTCCCCGCGCCCCCGGCGCACGCGCGCCCGCGAATCGCGGAGCGCCGCGTGTCCCGACACGGGGGCGTGGGGCGGCTGCGCCCGCCCAACCGCGGGGCGCCACGTGGCGCCCCCACGTCGCGGGTCACCTACCCCACCTGCCCCGACCTGCTCCGCGCGCTGCGTGCGTCGCGCACGCATGGACCGCCCAACCCGAGGACGCCACGTGGCCCGCCCTGGTTCACTGCACCCGTCGTGGCAGCACCGGATTGGCCTGGTGCCACGTGGCAGCATCGGATTGGCCGGCACACGCGGCGCGATCCATGACAGTGTTGGCGCTGGTGCATGGGCCGGGTGCGGGGGACACGTGGCAGCTTCTGGTTGGCGGGCTCACGCGGCGCGGTTCATTGGCGCGCGCGGCGGGTGCAGTGAACCAGGGCGGGCCACGTGGCGTCCCGGGTTGGGCGGTCTATGCGCGCGCGGCGCACGCAGCGCGCCGAGCAGGTCGGGGCAGGTGGGGCAGGTGATCTGCGACGTGGGGGCGCCACGTGGCGCCTCGCGGTTGGGCGGGCGCAGCCACCCCATGCCCACGTGTCGGGACACGCGGTGCTCCGCGATTCGCGGTCGTGCGTGCGCCGGGCGCGGGGAGAGCCGCGCGGCCACGTGGCGGCTCCAGGGCGATTCGGGCGCGCACAGTGTTGGGCCGGGCCCAACACTGTAGCCGCCCGAATTCCCCGCGCACCCGATTGTTGGGCCCGAAAGCCCAATAAAGAGGGCTTTTGGCTCTTTTCTTCTGTGGGCCTATAAATAGCCCCTTTGCTTGGGCTTTTTGACCCTTTTCCCGAGCTCTAAACCACTTGAGCCCTCTTGCAACTTTCTTCATCTCCCTGTGCTGCATCTTGTGAAGGAGGCTCGAAATTTTTGGAGGCCGCAGCGTCGACGACTTCGGCATCGTAGCGCGGAGCGACGTTCTTTCTTTGGAGGCCCGTTATCGTCGCTTTTCGGTCTGCGAGGTCCACAGAACTGCTCCGACAGTATTTTTGGACGATTTTTGCGGCGTCGGTTTCACGAGAGCACCTTGTCGGATTTTTATCTCTGCATCCGGATATCGAAATTCGACGTTTAAGGGCTCGATTGACATCTACACTTCGCGAGGATCGCCATCGTATTTTTATTGGATTTTTTGGAGTTTTATTTACAGGTGAAAATTTCGCATCTTTGGGACTGTTACCAGCAGATTTTGTGTACTTGGATTTTTGGGAATAAAGTGTAACTTTGGACCTTATTGTTGTACCCAGGGGTGTTTGCTGGTATTTCTGACCCCGTTGGAACTGGAGAAATTTGGAGATATTTGTTTCTGGGTATTTTCAGCTGTTGGACTTGGGACAGTTTAGCACCTTCAGGTGGGTTGCCTCGTCTTCAAGATCTATGGACTGTACATTAATTCTATTGATGTAGGATCATGCATGGTTGTGAATGTACTATGTAGCATGCTAGAATGTGAGAGTTGATATTTTCTACTGTTATATTGATGATCATGTGATCTTTCTGCTTTCTACAATCTGTTAAATTATTGTTATTTTGGAACTTGACCTAGCACCCCCGCCATATTCAGCATGTTCAACCAGACTAGTAAAAAACTCCAACATGGGCTATGATATTATTGTTTCAGACATTCCCACACTGTCATTTATTATTTCATCCTGAACTTAGAGTTTCCTCGCCCGAGTAGTGGGCCGAGAGGTCGGGTTGTGTGGGATGCATGTTACACTCGTGTCTGGGGGCCGAGTGGAGTTTGATAGCAGTCTATATATCAGTGTTTCATTTTTGGGAGCCGTCTGAGTGACAGTGGATCTGGGCTGTGTAGTTTCCAGCCAGTGAGAGTTTTGTTGGTTACTGTTGATCTTGTTGATCGAGGATTTGGACTATAGCCTGCATGAGCCACATTTGAGCTCGACAGAGATGTGCGGATACTTTACTCGGTGGGGTCGCTTCCCTCGAGTGCCGCTCCGGAGCTGGGCCTGTTACTTTGCTATCGCGACTTGTCGGCGCAGTCCGAGTGGGACCCCCTACGTAAATCACGTCCCTGTGGGGATGTGTGGTAGTAGATTGGTGTAGGTTTGACTGGACCCTATGTGGCAGTCAGTATGATTGGGTTGACTGAGCATATCGAGTACATGCATTTTATCATCTGTATCATTCTTTGAGTATGATAAATAGAGGCATGATAGCTGTAGAGTAATTTTCAGTTTATTTACCACCTTTACTGCTTTGTTATCTTATAGCTCTAGTAGACTTAGTGGGCAGACCGTATTCTTGGAGATGGTACCCACTGAAAACTACTGTTTGATGTAGTTCTCACACCCGCTGCGGTGTTGTTGCGGAGGCATCTACTTCTATTCCTGCCCCTGCTGTTGCCGCTTCTTCTGATCGATGTAAGGGTGTGGCCGAGTAGTTCCCTTCCCTGCATTTGAAGAGTTATAGTGGTACTCCGGTAGACTGATTTACTGTATTGGACAGTCTGGGTCTTATTGTATATTTATTTGGGAGTTGGACTTTATGTATTATTACTTCTGAGAGTTGCATTTTGGAGAGACTCTTGTATTGTGAGGATAAGATTTGTACTGTATTGGAGTTGTACCTTTTTTATTTTCGTAGTTCACTTTCCGCTCTGATATCTGTATAGTGGTTAGTAGTATCTTTTGCAGGTTAGTCGCTTCGTCTATACGGGGCATCCCGTATGGGCGGCGGATCTGTTGGCGGGCCCGTGTCACAGTTTCGACCTCGGGGCGTGACAGTAGGTGCAACGGCAAGAGGAGTAGGAGCATTCTGAGACTGGCTGCGAGTCTGAGGACGATTTGCCACAGACTGAATAGCACCATCAGGTGCAGTTTCATTGCCCATTCTCAACAGAATCTGAGAAGGCCGAAACAAGTCCAAGCGTGGTGAGTCAGAAGCGCATTTGGTTCTGCCACCTTCTGAAATTACGATCATCAAAAGTAAACAGCTTCGCCGAATACGAATCCTCCATTAATCCAAATTTGTTTAAATAAAAAACTACTACAGTGTCACAAAATTATTCTAAATTTAAAATAATTAATCTAAGTTGACGGGTTTAAATTTAATCAACAATAGTTATATAATTTTAATTAACAGTATAAAAATCAAACACTATTTATAAAACTATATTATAATCAATAGTGCAACAATTATATAATTTAGTGTATATATAAGTGTACACCCTATGAGGGGTGTACATCCTACACCCTACCCTATTCTGGGATAAGGTGAATTTCACTGGTCACATCGAAGTGATCAGTGGAAGAAGCCCCACCCTAAGATGGGGTGGGTGTAGGATGTACACCCCTTATGGGGTGTACACCTAGCAAAGCCCATTTAACAGTATGTTGTACTAACAATAATACTATCAATTATATAATGAACTATATTAACAGAGAAATATAGATTTAGCATAGTAGAGTAATTAATTATACTAACACAATATTATTCTAATTAATTAATACAAACAATATTAAGTTTTATATTTATATATATATATATATATATATATATATATATATATATATATATATATATATATATAATAACAGTATAGAGAACTTAATTATTTAACTTGCAGATTAACAGATGTTAACAGTACTAACAGTATTAAGAATTAATTAAGGAAGTAGTCTCGCAACAATGTAAAAGCAAACAGTGTACACAAGTTTGTAATAGTACAGTGTAAGAATAATTATATTATAAACAGTATAACACAATAATGTTATTAATTAAATATTTTTCTAATTGACAGTGCAATAGTATAATAAACAGTATTTCACTAATTACATGAAAAGATAAGATGAATTAGATCTCGCTTCTAGAATGTTGTACTATTATCTTTTCAAATTAATTCTTTTTATGAAATACAATTTAAACTTACTTTAAAACCGGAACTCTATAATGCAATTCCTATTAAACTGTTAATAAAAATATATCAGAGTTTAGATGAAGCCTGTGAATGTCGAAGCGTGCGTAAGCACTGTCCTAAAAGCGAGATTGCCCCTCCACGTGCGAGGCTCCGGCAATCACCCCTAACGATACAACGACCACTGTCCACCCCGTCGGCAACGACTCCGGAATGGTGCGTAACGAACTCAACAACTTTCAAAGATCCAGCAAAAAGGAAAAGCTCAGGAATCTCGGAATCAAAAGAGGAATAGCAAAACGTAAATCTCAGAATGCTAGCTAATGTTGTGGCTCATACCTTAGCCAACTCTCTTGCTTTGTATATAAAGCCCAACAAGAGAGAGAGCCCAATAATCCATCAGGGGACAAGCTCCAACGGGTGGCTTCCTTGGGCAGCCCACAAGTCACTTCCCAAGGAAGGCTCTTGGGTAGTAGCCCAAGAAGCATAAGCACTGTCCTAGAAGCGAGATTGCCCCTCCACATGCGAGGCTTCGGCAATCACCCCTAACGATATAACGACCACTGTCCACCCCGTCGGCAACGACTCCGGAATGGTGCGTAACGAACTCAACAACTTTCAGAGATCTAGCAAAAAGGAAAAGCTCGAAGAGGAATCTCGAAATCAAAAGAGGAATAGTAAAACGTAAATCTCAGAATGCTAGCTAAAGTTGTGGCTCATACCTTAGCCAACTCTCTTGCTTTGTATATAAAGCCCAACAAGAGAGAGAGCCCAATAATCCACCAGGGGACAAGCTCCAACGGGTAGCTTCCTTGGGCAGCCCACAAGTCACTTCCCAAGGAGGCTCTTGGATAGTAGCCCAAGAAGCAACTTCTCAAGATAGGGATTAAGGTAAAAAGAAAAGTCAAAATAAAATAAAACTTCCCAAGGAGGCTCGTGCCGTGCGCGCATGCTTAGAAGAAGCCTTGCTCTCACTTTCTCCTAACCAATATATATCTAAGTGAATGAGTAAATAAACTCACTCTACATGTAATGAGCTTCCAATGTGGGACTAAACATCACATGTAGAGGGAAGTGGGTTTGGACTCCTAGGCAAAGCCCATTGATATTGGGTCGTCCAGAAAAATTCAAAGGTCAAAACACAAGTTTAAAATCAATTTAAATTCATGTAAAATCTAACACTTTTGGCAACTCAACATTTTATATATTGTATCGATGCTATTTAAGAAAATTTCAGACATATTAGTTTTTTTTTTTTTTTTTTTTTTCCTTTGATTTGTTTTTGAAATGCATAGATTCAAGATAATATGAAAAATTATAAGAAAAATATAAAATTTCCATCTATTTTTTTAGATACACACTTCAGACGCTATGGTCTATGAACCGCAGAAGATATTGTGAACCACAACATTACAAAATGAACTGATGAAGGGGTGTACATTCTATACCCCATCCTATCCTGAGGTGAGTATTATTTCACTCCTCACATCGAATGACGAGTAAAATTTATCCCATTTCATAATAAAGTGGGGTGTAAAATATACACTCCTAAAAAGATGTATAGTTATATATACCCAAATATTTATTACGCGGTCGAGCCCCAAGAACATAATATGTTGGTCAAAAATAGGTGCCCTCTCTTTTTAAGTCTTTTTTCAGAGCTAGAGACCATTAATAAATATTATATAGTTTGAAGGTACCATAATTGTATTCCACATGAATTCACTAATACGAGATTAACTGGGGATTGATGGAAATGCTTAATTTCTCCCTGCTACAAAAACCATGGAGGAGAAAAACTAGAACATAAGTAGAGGATGTAATCAGGAAAATAATCAGAAATATTATTATTATTATTAGTGATTCGAGTTTATTTTTTCAATACTTTAAAATCTAAAATGAGCATATCGATTCGAACGATCCGACTGTGATCCAATTTATAAAACTTATTGGTGGAACCAAATAAATCAAAATACTATTTTGAATCATTAGAATCAGTGCATGGTTCAACTACTAAATTAATAAATTTATCTGATTTTAATCAAATCAGTCAGATTTTATTAAATAAGTCTTATTAAAATTCACCGACTTAAAATTAACTTAACTTATTTTATTTTTGTCTATTATTATATATTAGTCCTATAAAAATTTAAACTTAAATATTTATATCTATTTAATTTGATATAAAAATAAATATTTTATAATTAAATAAAATATTAAAATAATAATATATCAATTTATATAATAAAATTAAAATTAAAAATATTAATTAAATATTTACTATGTAATGTTTGGTTCAACCTGTACGAACTGGTTTTTTGAACATTGCTCAACTCCACCCTTTTTATCCCCTCACGTGGTCAGAGAATAAAAAAAAATAATAATAATAAAACAAAACAAAAAGCAGAAAACAAAAACAAAAACCAAAAGTGAGAATCGAAAAATTCGAAATAGAAAAAGAAGAGGAAGGAGGAGAAGCGATCGATCGCGGCAGTGGGAGGGGCGATGGAGACGGTGAAGAATCTTCTGAAGCCGAAGCCGAATCCGACGCAGCAGCTCCGCGATTGGCAGCGTCGACTCCGCCAGGAGAGCCGCAACATCGATCGCCAGATCCGCGGTTAGGGTTTCCTCAATCCCCCCAAATTTTGGCCCCTTTTTATTTTTTTCTCTCGATTCGATTAGGGTTAGTGTTTCATGTGTTCGACCGCACTATGGCGATCGATCGATCCACGCAGATGTGGAGAGGGAGGAGCGGAACGTGCAAAAGGCGATCAAGGACGCCGCGAAGCGCAACGATATGGGCTCCGCTAAGGTTTCTTTTCTTTTCTCTTTTTCTTTTTTTTTTTAATTTTTTTTTTCATCTATTGAATTGTGGATTATACATTTCTTAAATGCTCTGTTTGGAGTTATTAGTTAATGCAAGGTTAAAATGTATGCAATATTAAGTTGGGGACCTGGGGTTGAGGTTAATGCAGATTTCATTTGATGTCCAAGGATTTCATGGTATTTCTCAAAATACGGGGATTTGATGTTCCATTTGGTGAGAATTTGTTTTCTATTAGATATTTATAACGTATTGAAAATTTGAAAACACCCCTTCTGGAGCCATTCTTTAGTTCTGATCTGTACTGGGGATATGGAGTAGTTGCCGAATCAGCGACACATCCATTTGCTTTTTACTCATGCAAAACTGTAAGGGCTTGTTTGGTTCATCTATTTTAGACTATAGAATCGAAATGAGATTTATTGATTCCGATAGTTGTTGTTTGTTTTACAGAAATCAGATTCCGATTTTCATTTCACTCTGAAATGGGAATGGCCTAATCTATGTATGATCCTACTTGGCTTTGAATGTCAGATTGGTGCGTTCCAAAGTAAACTAATCAAAACCTTCTCTCACAAATACCTCCCTCTCCTCTCCCTTCATCACTCTCCTCTCTCTTAACGAAAACCCGCTCTCAAAATCCTAGATGTCCATTCTGATTTCCGATCCAATAATGAGCCAAATATTTTAGTTCGTCATTCCATTTCCCATCGCGATGCAATCCAATTATATTTCCCATTTCTATTCCAATTACGAAACAAACATGCCCTAAACTTCTTTGGAAGTTCTCTTTAATATTAATTTTTTACAATGTAATGATGTTAAATTTGCCTTTTCCCTCCTATAATCTGAAAATCATGCATGTACGTCTATCTGTTTCGTCTTGATAATCTATTAACTCTGGGACAACGGCATCCAAGAAGTCTAAACATTTTGGAATATCTAAGAAGCCGAAATGGATTTTGAGGACCTAAAGGGAAGTTGCAGTCTGAAGCTTCTGCTTCTTTCTTCAAGGGAAGCTCTGTCTGATTTTCATGAAAATGCTCTTAGGCTCCTCATTAATTCTATGCTAAGAGAACTAGTACAGAAGCTTCAGTTGGGCCAAAGATTTTTTATCATCGTCTCTTTCTTGAACTTCCTATGATGGTTCATTGCTTATTTATTTTACACTAATGAATAGAAGTTCCTAAGTGCATGCGTTTATTGGCAAGGGATACTTGTGGCACCTTTCCATTTAATATATCCAACTTAATGTTTCATCTTGCCATTTGTTTAGGCTCTTTATATTACGCCGAACTACAACATATCATCACTTCCTTGTAATTTCATTGCAATGGTGATATACTGCAGTTTGCTTTTTGTATTATTTACTTTTAAGATAATATCCTCGAGGAATTAAAGAATGAATTTTAGCAGAATCACTGTAGTTAAGTTATAGTGAATAATTTTTTTTTTCTCAACAAGCTCTGCATATTTTTATGAATCTTTATTATTATACATTTTTTTAAGGTTAATAACTTGTCTATTGTGTTCTTGCAATTATTTTCGATCTTATTAACTGAAAATAAGCTTAGGTTTAAACAGCTATGTTATGAGGTAGCAATCATTCAATTTCTATGTCTCAGTCTCTTGCTAAGGAAATTGTGAGATCAAGGCGGGCAGTGAATCGTCTTCATGAAAATAAGGCTCAATTAAATTCAATTTCAATGCATCTCGGTGAACTTGTTGGTATGTTACATTTCTCTTTACCCTTGACAGTACAAGGTTTTTGTATGGTTAACTGCCTTTTATTTTGGCTATTTTATTTGATCAAAGAGTTTTGATGTCATAAGTGTGCATCCTTTTTAAGCATCATTAATGACTTGAATATTGATGTTTAAACTGGACAATGCTCTCTTAGTTGTGCTGCTGTAATTACAGCTAAACACTTGCTAATGGTTACTCCTCTAACCCTAGTCTGATTCAGATTTGGCTAATATTTATCAAAGGATGTAGAAAATAAAAGGATGTAGAGAATAGTATACACATGTAATGTCAATGATGAATGTTTGGAAGCCATGTAAATGATTGCACTATAAAATTTATGAAATTTTGAAAAGGTTAGTACCCTGTAAGAATAGTGAGAGAAATTCAATTATAAGTTTATTGTTATCTATACTAGCACATCAGGCAAGAATTCAATATTCTTTGGTAAATTTGGGTTGTATATTGATTCCAACATGTGGATTTTCTCGTAGCTGCAAGTAGAATGGTTGGCTTCATGCACTGAAGAATCTATTGTATTATGATTCTCTGCTAACAGCTTGTGTTCTCCTTTCTAGTACCTCTAGGTTATAGACGAATGGCTCTTGATGGTATGCTATATTTCATGTAATTTTACTTTTTAAATGATAAAACGATTTGGAACAAGTATTTAAAAATTAACTTTAGGATAAAATAATCACATACTCACACACACATACTCAGACTCAGAGTTAAGTAGTTACATGAATAGATAAGTTGAAGTTGCTAAACAAAGTGCTTTGGTTCTTTTTTCTTTCTTTTTTTTTTTTTTTCTTTTTTTCCTTTTTGGAATCTATCTAAATAGCGAAACTTTTGTGAAAGAGGTAAAATGAATGACCGAATTCCTTTAGAATTCACGTCTTAAATCTTCCAGGTTTCATCGTAATTACGAACAAATTACTTTCATTAAAGAATTGAAGGTTCTGGCAGAAAATTGCGTTGATTGTAAGACTAATTCAGGGATGTGCTATCTTTATTTTGCTATTAGTTAGTAATATAGTAAGTTTACATTTTTTTGGTATGAATTTCAGCGACTGCTAGGACTGTGGGTCATCTGAATAAGAGTGCTGAGGTTATGAAGCTTGTAAATAATCTTATGAAAGCTCCAGAAGTGGCCGTTACGATGCAAGAGTTTAGCAAAGAAATGACGAAGGTATGTCATCCATCATATTTATGGTAGATATATATATATATTTTGTTTTGTTATGATTGTTACATGTGATTTGGTGGGGAATTATGGCAGTTAAGAAAAAGAAGAAGAAAATTGCCTCTAAATTAAAATTTGCAATATTTGGATCTCCTGATTGCAATTGATTGATAAGGTCATCGGCATTTGAGAAGACTTTGCTGTACTATGCAAGTAAATTAAGCAGTTTTTTGGGTGAAGTTTATGAAGCATTACATGGTATTTACAAATTTCATGTGAAAAAATTACTTGGTTCCGATGCGTTGAAGCATATCTCTAGCTGAATTGTCTGAAGACTTTTTTCTACATACAGACAATAATTTGTACCCTTTTTGGTTTTTAAAACTCCTGAAAATCATTGCATTTCTGGCTTATCTAGTGTGACTAGGAAAACCATATTTTTCTTTCCTGATTCTATATGTAAATACCATATCTTTACTGCAATAATTATGAAAAAGGGTAGAAAATATCCATCCACTGTCATGGGCAACTTATTACTTAAATTAATTAAAGACCTTCACCTTGTCATGAAACCTATTTAAAGGACATAAGCTCACCATACATTTCAAATGCTTTCTAATCAGTTCTCTTCTCTTTTTTTTTTCTAGATTTTCTTGAACAGTGTTTTATTTTTTTGTGCTGTTTTCACCTATGATTTTCTAGTGATGGATAATAATTAGTGTTTAACTTGAATTACTGGTCAAATGCTAAATCATGTCATAATAAGCCCTCTCTCCCATGTCATGGATAATAAGCTAGTATAGTCTTTTCCATAATTGTTAATTAATGGTTCTCTTGGAATGCTGGATATGCTGCTTTGCAATTGGGTAAAAACATAGAGCGCTTAACTATATAGCAATTTTAAATGGGTACCTAAACTTTGAATTGCTTAATTTTACTAGGAAGTGCTTCTTTTGATTCCAGAAAATTTGATTAAATTATGAAAGAAAATGTATTCTGCCAAGAAGTTACAGAATATACTGTCAAGTGCAGAATATTTAGGTTGTAATTAAGGTCCGAGTACTGATTTCAGAACATGCTGTCCATTTTTACCTTCCATATATTCATTGTATGGTGCATCTAAGATAAATGAATGTATTATTTTAATTTTTTCCCTTAATTTTAGGCTGGGGTGATTGAGGAAATGGTGAATGACGCTGTCGATTCGGCTTTGGACTCAGAAGACATTGAGGAAGAAATTGAAGAGGAAGTTGACAAAGTGCTCGCGGCGATAGCGGGCGAGACGGCCTCACAGCTCCCGGATGCCGTTAGGAAAGAGAGGATAAAGCAACCTTCAACCAGTGAGGCTGTTGAGGAGGTGGGGCATGCATCACAACTCTTAGCACATTTTGGCATGGCTTCTGGATCAGAAGCCGATGGCAATGACTAAGTTTGGAGATTATGCTATGGCGAGAAGCAAAATTGAGCTTCTTGGTCCTGAGCTCCGGTCTGGAGATTTTGCTTATGCTACTATGGGAAGCTGTAGGTGGTACTTAAGACAAGAAAAGACTGTTAATGCTTTGAATAGCACAACTTCAACAGCATTCAGCAGAAGCTCCAGTTGGACTGTATTGCCCTGCATGACCTGGCTAAATTCAGCTTCTAAGCCCTACAAACAGAAGATCCTGTTTGAAGCTTATTCTTTTAGTTGCATGGAAGCTCTTGCAAGGATTTTTGTCTAAATAGTGTTGGCAATGCTTGCAACAGTTCTCCTTGAAAGGCACCTTCTTCAACAGTTTCTATATCCCTAATAGCATTAGCTTTTTGCAAATGAAATGCCTAGAGGTTTATTGGAAGCTTCTGCTAGATTAGGAAGCTGTTGGGGGAGCTATTAATGGAAAAATGTTAGTTGCTTCTCTCCATTTCTTTTGTGACTTGGGAAATAGCTGATAATGAGGTTCCGTTCTATTTATATTGCAGGAAGCAGCTGTTGCTGAGGGCGCTGATGATGAGGGAGAACTAGAAGAGATGAGACAGCGGCTTGCGAGAGTGAGGTCGTAGAAGAGCTCATGTTTGAGCTTTTGGCTTGCGAGAGTGAGTTTGTAGAACAGCTCTTGTCTGAGTTTTCTAGCTGGGGGTTTGTTTGTGATGATATACATGAATGAATCGCTAACAAAGGAAATAGCACATACGCTTGTGTGTACTATACTATTCGCATAGTGGAGATTATCTTGTGTATTCATTCGTATTTGGCGGATTTATTTGTGCTTCTTTGTTGTATATAGGAGATCATTTATGCTTCAAGTGATGTTGCTGGTTGATCATGAAAATGTAGCTGCAAAAAGTGGCCATCTTCGATAGTTTCTGATGGTGTGAATCGCTTCCCATCACCGTCAATTTACATGCTTTATCATCGGCTTTGAGAATCCCATTTCGAGATCAGGATACTCACGAGTTGTTGTGAAAGTGTTCTTAATTACTCTCGTTAGTTAAAAATGGCTTTGAGTAATGTTTTAGGGGAAATTCTACTTCTATACCCGAAATGAAAACGTAGAGCTTAATTACTCCTGTCATCTCAAAATTTATAAAAATCAAATAAATTTAAGTAAAAGAAATTTATGTGATAAGTAGAAAATAATGATTTTTGAACCAAAAGAGTGTATGATGTACATTCTAATACATCCTAGAATATTTTTACTAGTATTCTAAATTATATTTAATGATAAGTATTTCTGATTATATGTATACATACATACGTGCACTCTCAAATGTGATTTAATAATGGTCTCTTAGAATATAATAGATGGTTGGTAGAATAGCATGATTTAAAAAATAAAATTCATGAAAAGATAGATGTAATAGTAAAAAATAAATAATATCAAGTCTCTCTCTCTCTCTCTCTCTCTCTCTCTCTCTCTCTCTCTCTCTCTCTCTCTATATATATATATATATATATATATATATGGATGTATATATAGCACTCACTCTCACTCTCTGTTTCTCTTTGTCTCTACTATTCAATAAAGACCTGGTGCATCAATTTTATGCACGACAAAAAATAAGTTGTGCCTAAATTTTAATAACAGTTAGTGTTTAAATTGTATAAATAGCCTAGAAAACCAAGATTTCCTTCGTTACACTCCCTCCGTATTCATCTCCAATTGGCAGAATTTTCATTATTGATATAGATAGGTCGAGAAAGGGAGTGAGTGAGAAAAGAAGAAGAGGAGAGAGATATTGCTATGTTGGAGGGGGATATCGAGGAGTGAATAAGGCCATTGTTAATTGCAATTGACGACCATTATCCCAACTGCTATTATGCATACGGATTTAGCTATTTATATAAATATATATGTAAAATATAATTTTATTATTTTATTTAAGAAATAGTACACTAGATCTCTTTTTGGTATCATTTAGTACAACCGCCAGGTCCACCGTAATAAAATATACATCCTTCTTTAAATCCATAACGACCAGAATTAACAAGTGCGGAAACATTATAACAGTCTATGGCATCAGTATACGATTTCTGCGCACCGTCAAGAAGATCAAAAGCTTCACCTTGTTTGTTGAAGAGCAGAATATTTTTTATGTACGCTGCCTTGCGGTCTAATTCGTAAGGATAATGCCCGCTGCCCATTGGAGCACCTGTATCTTGCTTTAGATAGCCGACAGATCCACCCCATCTGATCGTGGTTGCACTGTAAGCTAAAGTGGTAAAGAGTGACTTCGGCCAATATCCTATTAGTTGAGGTTTGTCAGTATCTGCTCTAAATAGTAACCAGTCTCCTGTGCTAGGACCCTGTTATAAAATCAAGGGTATATATAAAATCAAACACAAAGTAAATAAAACAATTAATACAAAAATGTTGCAAGGAATAGTTTTAGATTGTATATATCAAATTAATTCATTTTCATGCATACCAAAAAAAAAAAAAAAAATGGACCACTTGCTTCTCTGCTAACAACTAGGTCAAAATACACTTATCACAAGAGAGCAATGGTATATATATATATATATATATATATATATATATAGAGAGAGAGAGAGAGAGAGAGAGAGAGAGAGAGAGAGAGAGAGTCCGGCTAGAATACTATCGATAGCACCAAACAATTGGTGCTATCAAGTTTTCAGCCGTTGGATGAAAAGATATGCGGTTGGGATTATAGTGGTCCCCTAAGATTTTTACTATTCAACCAACCACCTAGTAAACCCTAGGGGTCCACTATAATCCCAACCGCATATTTTTTCATCCAACGACTAAAACCTTGATAGCACCAATGGCTTGGTACTATCGATAGTATTCTAGCCTAATTCTATATATATAGTATGATTATTATGCTATTAATAACACCAAATATTTGGCGCTATCAATTTTTCTACGGTTAGATCTATTTTTTTGATCTTTTCACTCTTTAGATTATACTATTTTTTTAACCATTTATTAAATCTTAAGAACTCACTATCATCCTAACCGCATTTTTTTTATCCAAGTGTCAAAAGCCTAATAGCACTAATAATTTAGTGATATATATATATATATATATATATATATATAACTAGACTATTATATTATCGATAGCACCAAGTCATTAGTACTATTAAGTTTTTGACATTTTGATGAAGGCATGTGCAGTTAGAATGATAGTGGGCCTCTAGAATTTAGTAGGTGGTTGAAAAAATAATATGATAAAAGATATGGAATTGATCAAAAGAATAGATATAATAGTAGAAATCTTGGTAGCACCAAGTGTTTAGTGTTATTGATAGTATAGTAGCCGGACTATATATATATATATATATATATATATATATATATATATATATATATATATATATATATATATATATATATATATATAGTAGGCCAGCTGGTATGCTAATGAAAGTACGAAGTCTTCTGTGCTTATAAGTCATTTTTGATGTTGGAGCTTTCGAATCGACGATCGGCTCCGTTAGTCTTGATCTTGAGTATTTGAAGTACGTAAAAAATAAATTTTACCATTTTTTGATATCATTTGCCTAATGATCAAAGGGGCTCAAAATCAATAATTTTAATGGTCGTGGTGAGCTATTTGCAAGTTTAACGATGTAGAAATGTCCAAATCACGTAAAATTTTGATAGAAAATTTTTTATGCTGTATAAAATAAGATCAATATGTTTGATCTAAAATTTTAGTGACATATTATCACATTCTGTGAGATTTTTATTTTCAACCGTTGATTTTGAACCCTTTCGATCATTAGGCAAATGGTATCAAAAAATTATGAAATTTATTTTTTACGTACCTAAAGTACTCTAGATCAAATCTAATGGAGCCGATTGTCAATTCTGAAGTCCCAACATAAAAAACAATATTTTACACCACATCATATCCAATTATTTAAAAATCTATTTTGTAATTTTAGTATTATAAATAAAAAATTGACCAGGCAAGTAAGTAAATGTGGACTTTAAAGGGCTAAGGTATAAGAATAACACCTACAAAATATATAGGAGAAGTACTAAGTAATGCTAAAATTCAGTATTATAAATAAACTTTTAAAAATATTAAAGAAAAAAAAAAAAAAGAAGTATTCAACCTTTTTTATACCAAGTGTGATGTAGTATTGTGGCCCATTATAAGTGGATACGTTATCAATTGCGTCTCCTGGTGTAAGGAGATTCCAATTAACCATTACAAAGCCTTTACACTCAAGATTATAGCAACCGGTTGATTTATAGGCATCTGCCTGTAAATAGAAAAAAAAAAAAATTTCTTAATAATATTACTCTGTTGAATATGCAAAAAAAAAAAAAATTAATTAAGATATGTCGTCTTCAAATTAAGATACTGAGTCATACTTCAGTCCTCAAAATTTAATTTATTATAATTTTTTGTTTAAAATTTAAAATTGTTACGGTGAAGTCTAATCTTCAAACTTGATATATACTTACATGAAGTGACATAGCATCCTAGCTGCCTAAAGGGCGATGCTAGGTGTACACCCCTTTAGAGATGTACATCCCACACTCCATCCTATTCTGAAATAGATATTATTCCACTCGTCACATCGAGTGACGAGTGAAATTCACTCCATCCCAGAATGAAGTGGGGTGTAAGATATACACCCCTAAAAAGATGTATATTTATATATACCCCTGCCTAAATCTCATGAATTGTAACAGTCATGCTGATGTGATATAATATATCATCCTAGTAATTGGCTCATCATTGTTTTGTTTGCATCATGAGTAATACTAGCGGTACACTCCATTTGATATGTAGATGTATATCTTATTCATCTAAAGATGGATATTTTTTTATTCGTCATTTCGAAGTGATGAATAAAATTCATTTCATTCTAAAATAAATAGAATGTATATTATACGTCTCAGATAAAGTGTACAAAAAATATTTTTCTGACAGCATATCTATATAATGGGAGAAATTGAATTTGTACATCAATTTACAAAGGAATTCTTCAAATAACAACAAATATAATCTAAAAAAGAATCTTAAAGTGTCTATGATTGAGCTAGGAGGATTTTTTAGACATTACCTTAATAAGAAATACCCTTATTCCCTTCAAAATGACCACAATATATCTCTTTTGATTATTTCTTTCTATATAATTAAGTGGATATAATTTATAACATCAAGAAGGTCCATATGCATGTTTCTCATGCATTGAATGATTTGACACACCAAATATGTTTCACTGGACATGAGATGATGTCTAGGCACTATTTCTCTTCCATCAAATAAGCCAAATAATAACTTGTATATTATCTTTTTCTTTCATAATAATAATTAAAATGTCACGATGATGTGATTGATAATGTAGTAATTTTTGAAACTTCACCGTTCACCATATCGAATTTAACAATGCAGATTAATTGTAATATTTTGAGTGTAATAAAAAAATTTAAATTTAAGAATTGAAATACTGCACATCTTCTAGTTCAAAAATTATTAATATACTTTAGCCTAAAATAAAATACTTGCACACTTACCGTCCAAAATATGAAGAAATGAAGCTTGCTGTCCTTATATAACTCCGGAAATACCTGTTGTGTGGCATGTTTGAAATTGATAATAAGTTATATGCTTTCATTAATAAGTTTTATTAAATTTTCTATATATATATATATATATATATCTTTAACAAACTAATTAATATCAAGAAAAATCATTGAGGACAATTAGCCAATTTTTTTTTTATTTGTGATAATCAATAAATATTCTTATTAATAAAAATATGCTATTTAATTGCAACAAAAAAAATAATAAATTATTGGTGAATGGCAATAGCCAATTAATTAAAAATTAGTGTAATGTTAATATATATTGTGACTTGCACATGACTTTCTTATTATTCAAAAATCTTTATTTACTTTCAACTTAATTTTATATATATATATATATATATATATATATATATATATATATATATATATAGTCAGGCTAGAATACTATCGATAGCACCAAACAATTGGTGTTATCAAGTTTTCAGCCATCGGATGAAAAGATATGCGGTTGGGATTATAGTGATCCCCTAAGATTTTTACTATTCAACCAACCACCTAGTAAACCCTAGGGACCCACTATAATCCCAACCGCATATTTTTTCATCCAACGACTAAAAACTTGATAGCACCAATGGCTTGGTGCTATCGATAGTATTCTAGCCTAATTCTCTCTCTCTCTCTCTCTCTCTATATATATATATATATATAGAGAGAGAGAGAGAGAGAGTCCGGCTAGAATACTATCGATAGCACCAAACAATTGGTGCTATCAAGTTTTCAGCCGTTGGATGAAAAGATATGCGATTGGGATTATAGTGATCCCCTAAGACTTTTACTATTCAACCAACCACCTAGTAAATCCTAGGAGACCACTATAATCCTAACCGCTTATTTTTTCCTCCAACGGCTAAAAACTTGATAGCACCAATAGCTTACTGCTATAGCCTAATTTTATATATATATATATATATATATATATATATATATATATATAATATATATATATAATCTTTTAGGAGTATTAAAAATATAGGCTAGTAAACAAAGTGCAAATTAACACAATGTTTACATACTGGTTTTTATTTTGTCTTTTAGTATATTGTATAGCCTCTCATATTTCTTATAACTATATATATTAAGTTTTGGAGATCAATAAATTAAAACTATGTACTAGAAATTAAGAATTTATTTTGCGTACATGAAATCCTGCTTCTACAACATTAGTCGCGGTGGTATCAAAGTTCACAACCCATATTGCAGTGGAACTTCTCTGAGTAGGTTTTAAATTTGGATGGCCCCATATATTTACTTTGGCTTGAGTACCATAATATTGCCCTGTAACTGTTTCATAATGTGCCCACTACAAAAAAGAAAGAAAGAAAAAAGAAAAGAGTCAATAATATATATTATATATACATATTTTGATACATAAAAATTATTAAGATTATTATGGATTGTAAAGAAACTTTAGAAAACCAACCATCTTTATATTTAAAACCATATTAATTGCATGTTAAATACCAAACTTTTTATCTACTAAGATTGCATAGAAAGCTTCCATTATGAAACTATTCATATTAACAAGCAAGTTGTATTTAAAGAAATAATTCAACTGGTACAAAAAGAAAAAAAAAAAAAAACATATCTTGAAGCAAAGAAGGCTTTATGGAACATTTGATTCCAAAAATATAAATTTCTTCCAATTGTTAAAGTTGTAATGGTAAATTACATTATTGGCCCTCAAACTATAAGACTGGTGACACTTTTGTCGCGAAATTTTGATCTGTTGTAATTTTTTAGCTTGAATTTTTTAAATTATTGCAAACAAGTCCCATGATCCAATATATATATATATATATATATATATAGCTGGCTACATATTGAAAAATTATTGATGTAAAAGTGACATAACATCTTAATTATTATCGTGTTAGCATTTACAATATTTTTATATAACTTTTATATCAATAATTTGTCAATATTTAGCTAGCTAAATTGAATTGTGAGACTTAATTGCAATAATTTTGAAAAATTTAGTGTAAATAGTAGAAAGATAAGATAATTACATGGCGAATCTCGCCCTTTGCTGTAATATCACCATCTGTAAATGAATTATTGTGTGCTGATCCACTTGATTGATATCTTTCGTTTGGATCTCGATCTTTATGATGGCCTTCAAACTGTGAACACAAATTAATTATTAGTTAGATTGTTTTTTTATAATTTTTTTGGCATCTAAATAAGACTTCTTTATATGATATATGATTATCTAAATTAATAAAAATGCTAAGTATTAGACATTACCAATACCATAGAACAAATTATGTGTCTCATAATGAAGAAAAGTTTAATAATTAATAGTAAAAGCACAAATCTCAATGCACAAAGTTTAATAATTAATAGTAAAAGTTTAATAGAGAGAGATAGAGTAAAGCTTATATGCTTTCAAAAACACAAGTCCAATTATACATATGAGTTTTTTATCATTGATTTTGTATTGAGATTTGTGCTATTGTATTTTTTTTTTCTTTCTTTTTAATTAAAATAGTATAAATCTCAATACAAATCTAATAATAAAAAATTCACATATATAGTTCGGCTTGTGCTTTTGAAAGCATATAAATTTTACTCTCTCTCTCTCTCTCTCTCTCTCTCTCTCTCTCTCTCTCTCTATATATATATATATATATATATATATATATATATATATATATATATATATATAGCGTAGGGCTACTATGCTTTTATGAGTATAAACCCTTTTGTACTCATAACTTTTTCGCCCTTGGATGAAGGAATGTGCGGGTAGAATGATAGTTGTCCCTCTAGGGTTTACTAGGTTGTAGGTGATTAGGAACTACTATAATTCTAACCGCACATTAATTCATCCAAAGGATAAAAATTTATGAGTACGAAAGGATTTTACTCATAAAAGTATAGTAATCGGACCATATATATATATATATATATATATATATATATATATATATATATATATATATATATGGATAATTGCCTGTGTACCCCTGAAATATGAAGAAATATCTGATTTACCCCTCTTATTTTTTTCTTTCCAATATACTCTTCATACGTTCCACCGTTATTAAAAATACCCCTACCGTTTCCCTTTGTTAAGTTAACTAGGGTTAAACTAGAGTTAAATAATAATCGGAGTTGAAAACTATCAGATATACCTATTTTGTCCGGATTTAGGGTTTAGGGTTTAGGATTTTTTAGAATTTTAGGATTTAGGGTTTAGGATTTTAGGGTTTAGGGTTTAGGGTTTTTTAGGGTTCTAGGGTTTAGGGTTTAGGGTTTTAGGGTTTAGGATTTTTTAGGATTTTAGGGTTTAGGGTTTTAGGGTTTAGGGTTTAGGTTTAGGGTTTTAGGGTTTAGGGATTTAGGGTTTTAGGGTTTAGGGTATATTTGAAAGGGCAAAATAGTAATTATACACAGATAACGGCAGTTCCAAACGGTACACTAACAGAGTTTAACTTCAGGGGTATTTTGAAAAGAAGTTGGAACGTAAGAAGGGTAGTTTTAATATTAGCCTTCTAAGAGGGGTAAATCTAAAAACAGAAAAATTTTTAGGGGTACGTAGGAAATTGCCCCATATTATATATATATATATATATATATATATATATATATATATATATATATTTGCTGAGTCACTATCGAAAAATAGTTTGATTTACTACGGATTTATTTTTCATAGTAGAGGTTGCTAATTGACAATCGACACTATTAAGTATGACCTAAATTGTTTAAATTATTTAGATACCAAATTTCTTACTTTGGTCCTCAAATTATAAAAAGTGTGATACTTTGGTATTCAAACTTTAAGTCGTTCTAATTTCAGATTTTATAACTTTATAAACTGTTGCAATCAAATCCGACAATTTAATTTAGTTAACTGAATATGATTTGTTGCTGATATAAAAATAATTGAATAATATTATAGTTTAGATATAATAATGAGTAAGATACTATATCAATATCACATATCTGCTGCGACGATTCAACTTACTAACAATACTAATTTATTTGGCCAAAACCACAAACCCAAAAATATTTAAACCTGATTATTATTATTATTTTAATTCATAGTTTTTTATATCCTCAATCATAATTATGTTCCCATCTATTGGTGTGTTACAACTCTATTCGACCTATCTGTTGAGGAACTAGTGGGATGTGGGGGTGTCACAATTCCATTTATAACCTATCTATATATATATTTTAAATAGGGTTTATTCCTGTTTAATCAAAAAAAAAAAAAAAAAAAAAAAAAAAAAAAAAAAAAAAAAAAAACAACCCTATCTATATTAGAGTTATTGGTGTTTTATAGTCTCTTCTATCTAACTGGCAATGTGAGCCACACCTCACACTTCTGGCTAGACTGATAATTTAATTTTGATACCAAAAATAATGACTCTATTCACTATCAATAATCAATAATAATTAATTAAGTTCAAATCATTGATCCAAAATACTGTAACCCAATTATTATTACTATAGTTTATGATCGATTTCTTATATTTTCAATCACAATTTTTTTTGTAAAATAAGTTGTACATGTGGGGGCTTGATTGCAACGACAAAAAAAAATTAAACCAAAAACTAGAATAAGTTAAAATTTAAAGATCAAAATCCCATGCACCATGTAATTAAACCTGCATATATAGAAGGATCATTTATATATATACTTGATTGTTGTAGATTGGAGGTTCTAAGAGAAGTCGATTTAGCTGCTCCCGTTCTCTCCCTTTGTAATCGAGCTCTCTCCCACAAACAACATGAAGACAAAGCCATAGTAAACAAAACTGAGAGGACCATTTTGAAGCCATAAGAAATTAAGCACATACATGCATGGTCTCCTGTATGGAACCCTTCCTCTATAAATAAATATACAAGATTCACTTAATTGACAAGTTTTAAATGAAAATTATTAATTGGGACATTAAATTAAATGACATTGATGCATGCATCTTAATTTGATTTAGAGGATAATAATTAATGCCCATATTTATAACATAAGAAAGTTTCTTTTTCTTTCACTGAATCTCCTCGCTATTTGGATTCTAGAAGGAATGTATCT
Source organism: Tillandsia fasciculata (assembly GCA_029168755.2). Lineage (NCBI taxonomy): Eukaryota > Viridiplantae > Streptophyta > Magnoliopsida > Poales > Bromeliaceae > Tillandsia > Tillandsia fasciculata. The sequence continues at coordinate 4,495,770 of CM054937.1, read as the reverse complement.
CATTAAAATAGACTTGTTTGGATTACTCAAACAAAAAAAAAAAAAAAAAAAAACATAGGTAAGAAAATAAATATATATTAAAATAAAGACTAAAGAAAACTCTTCTATAATATACTGTTTTTTTATTTTGTCCCCCTGTCTTTCAAAAGCCTATATTTTGTCCCATCGTAATTACAAAATTATTTTTAAGAGGTAACAAAATTAACAGAACATGCGAAATGACAATAATACCCTCCTTCTAACCATCTTCTTTCTTTTTCAACGTGAAGGCAAGACGAAACCCTATTTCTTTTCTCAGCCGGAGGGGAGCAGATCCGGGCGAGCCTTCCCTGCTGCATCGCGCATGGGAGCCGTGCCGCCGCCCTGGGCTAATGGCATGCTGCTCGAGGATCAGCCTGGCGTGCCCTGCGCCAGGAGCGAGCGCCCGTCGCTGCATGTTGCCGCGCCTAGCCGCGCGGGTCCGAGCGGCGACTGATCGCCGGTGGCTCCCGACGACGGCTGTAAGAATTTGAATTTTTGAAAAATAAATAAAGAAATGAAATTGATTTAAGCCAAGTTGAATTTGGATCAAGAAAAGAACGAGTAGGCTAAGTGCCCCTTTTCTGCAGTATAAATTGCACAGTTAGTAGGTCAGAAATATCACTTTTCAATCCGAGCCTGATCTTGAAGATCCGAGACCACGAGTGCGACCGTCACGACGAACTGAGCGAAAACCATATTAAGCTTGTTCAGATCTGACTGTCGGATCTTCCAGAAATCCGCGTTGAAGCCGGCGGGACCCGCGACTTAAGTCGCGGGTACAAGTGAACAGTAAATCCTAATTTCGAGTCCCCTTCGCGCCAACATTGGCCAAATTACTATCTGGACTCCTAATATAGTGATTCAAGTAGTCAATTCTAGCTATTTTCGATGTTCTGAACGCAATGGCGCAGTCAAAAATTCTGTTTGACGACTCTGGAATCTCGAAAAGCGTGAAAACTGTAAAATTAGACAGTTTTTATGAAACGAAATTTTATCTGGGCAGTTTCTCGAAAAACAAAAATCACTACCTGATAGGTCTCGTCGAGCCGGACGTCATGACGCAGTCCGTTTTTCGATCTGACGACCGGATCGCCTTGAAATACGTGAAATAAGGCAAAAAAGGGGATATTTACACTTAAAACCCTATTAAAGTTGCCTCGATTTGTGTGCCAATTCTTGGAGAAGGACATAGGTGCCAAGGGAAGCTACTGTGGAGGACCTAGCAGCAAATAGCAAAGCTAGAAGGGCTAAAATGCAAATGTGCATAACCCTATATATATGCATGTATACGAGCTGAGGGTTTCAAGAACCCTAAACCTAAACCCTGTAGCCCTAGCCGCAACCCTCAACAAACCTCCTCTTCCCTGCCGCGCTCCCCGGAGCTCCCCCGCACCGGCCGCGCCCTCCATCGCCGGAGAAGAAAGCATCAAGGAGCACCTTGATCTCGGGAGTATGAAGAGGAGGGTGCTCGAGAAAATCCTGGGGCATCTGGTTTCTGCCTGAGGAGTTTCCCTGGGAGCCGCAACCTAGCTGAGGTGAAACCGCAACCGGCCGCCGCCGAACGCCGCCGAGGGAGACGACCTTCTCCTTCCAAACTCCGGTGAAGGTGAGTTTATGGAACTTGTTATTTAGTTTTGGTTTTTGGGCGAGACCAGTGTGCTTATGACGTCGAGGATATCATCCGGGTGCAGGCCGGGCCTCTGCCGCCGTCCCGATCGCCGGCGGGAGCGTTGTCACCGGAATAATTGCCTTCCAGGCCGATCTCGTGCGTCGCCGTGATCCGGCAGTCCAACTAAAGATCAGCACCGTTGAACTTCGTCAACTTGACGACTGCAACACCTCCACGAGGTCTGAGCACGATCGGATCAAGATCGGGGCCAACCGAGTGTGCCCTAGTTTCGGACCTTCTTCAACCTTGGCCGACCACGGCCGTCCGGCGCCGCCGCTGCCTCCCACCGTCGGCAAACTCCACCAGAGGACTCCTGGAGCCGGGAGGGGCCTTTCGGTCCAAGTTTCTCCGGCCCGGAGCTAGTCGGCCGGAATCCGCCATTAACGGCCATTGATCCTCGGCCGAGCTCCGCCGCCGCGTCTTGCCGACGATCCCCGGCACCGGAAAACAGCCCAGGTGAACTCCTTTGGTCCGTAGGAACTTCCCCACCTCGTTGCATGCAAGGTTGAACGTGGGTTTTGTTCCCTCTGTAGTTGCACCCGCATTGCACCTAACTACGGTCTCCGGCGATCCCCGGCGGGCTGGGCTTCGACCACCACCGCAGGTAAGACCTAAATACCATTTATAGGATTCCCATCGTTTTAGTTTGGGCCAAGGTGGCCCCTGTATCTGGTTTTCAAAAGTTGCACCCGAAATGCTCCATTCGGGCTTGACTCCGGCCGCCGCCGCCTCCGGCCGCCGGGGCTCGACCTCACATGGCCCAAACCTTATCTGGGACACCCTTTTTACTGATGCTCCTCTTGGAAACAGGTTGGCACCTGTGCTGCTCAAGGTGAACCAAACCAAGCTCCTTGCGGTTTAAGGTGTTGCTCCGGCAAGCTCTCCGGCCAAGTTCAGGCACGCTGCAGGTGAGCACCACTCTTCTTGGTCATCATGTAGTACCATGCTCCAGTTAGAATCTGAATTGATCAAGTATAAATTGAATTGTGCAATGTTGCATATTGAACACTAAAAGATTATGGGCCAACTTTGCCCTCGGGATCCGTGTCAGCCAACTCTTGTGAGCACGAGCTTCGTCTCGTCGTAACGGACGCGCTGAAAGTTACGGCGCAACTTTTGGACTTCCGGATCTCAAGATCGAGTCGAAACAGTCAATTAACGTAGTGCTTTTATGCGAATTAAAGAACATTATGGATCAAATTGTAAACTGGACTTAATGGCTGTCTTTAGACAGTAATTACACACCTACTAGACATCTTGTTAGAGTTCCGTAGGTTCTCGGTGATCGGGAATCGGTCTTTGTTCGGTAAACCGACGATATTGCCCCGTATAAACGATCCGTTACAGTATTGTCGTCGGGATGGGTATGTGTGTGTCTATTACTGATTGTAGCTTCTTATTCAGGGCCCAGTTGTTCAGCACCAGCATCCCAGTAGCTGCACGGGAGTTCGAGGACCTGCCGTCGTCCAGGTGGGTTATCTTCGAACCGGGCCTCAGCTTTTTGGCCCTCTGGTTGCTTTAGTTTGTCGGACCCCTGTTTTTGATTTCCCTGCTGATTATATGACCTCACTTGACCTATGCTGATTACTTTGGACATATCGTGATCCCTCTGATTGATATTGACTCGATTAGACCTGAACTTGAGATTACCTGTCCATGATTAGTCTGATTATGATATGCATGCTCCATGATTGTTCCCGATAGATCCTGATCTTCTTGAGACATGTGATATATACTCGTTTGTCATCTGTTATACCCCTGTACATAGATTTGCATGATTAGAGGATACCTGTTGATTCCAGTCATTGAGATGTTATTTGATATATTGTTCATATGCATGATTGATTGATTCCGATGGATAGATATAGACAGATGATTCCCTGTTGGGATCTCGGCATGTTGCCGACTACCCGGTCACTAGACCGTGAGATTGATCATTATGATTTGCCATGCACTGCTGTACTTCACGAACATGGCCGGGGTAGCTCCCCGTGGAGATTGTTCTTTACCGGTAAAGTGGTCTGATGATAGACCCGTGAGCCCTCGACAAGGTTATGTCAGCCGAAAAGGTGCCGAACAGTGGCATTGCCTGAGGTTCTCTGAGACCAATATTGGCACATGATTGATTACTTGGGTTTCTACCTTTGACGCATTACTTTTACTCGTACTGTTGCTCAGTTGTTTCCAGCACTATTATTTGTAGACATGCTTGTATCATTTGTAGTTCTTTATACATGATCCTTGTAGTTGACTTTTGATTTCCGGCATGCATGCTCTACAGTTTTCATGATAGTTTAACTCTGATATCCCCTGATTGTTCAGCATACTTACTGGTAGTTTTTACTCCGATTATTAGTAGACATCTATGTTTCCAGCTTTTCCTACAGATCTTTACTATCCGCAGATTTTAGTACCCAGTAGGTACGATTAGCTGATCCTCGGCTCGTCGTGCCCACTGGGATACATGTACAGTGTATCTCACACCCCCTGGGTGACCATTTTTCAGGTCCGTCGGGTGGAGAGATAGCGGGACGATCCAGTGAGCCTGTCACGATAGAGCTGTCCCCATGATCGTAGATATTGAGCTTGATGACTTATGCAGATTTTTATTCCCGCATGTTATTCCCGTTCTATTTGGGTTAGATATTAAAATATTGATGTAATAACTGATTTTAAATTATTCCTGCTGACTAGATTAGTAGTTGTACTGAGATATCTGTTGCTGATTACTAGCCTAGCCGTGCATATATAGGGGAGTCTCTGTTCGCGGAATAGAGAGTTTCCTATATGTGTGGCGGTCTGTCACGCCTGTTTTGCAACTCTGATTTAAATAAAAAAAAAAAAAAATTTCAGACCTGATTTTTAAACTCGGAGCGTGACAACGGCGGTGGCAGTAGCACTCGGCATCAAAGCGATCGGGAGAAGAAGAGGTTGAAGAGTATTTTTGGTATATTAAGCGATCGGGAGAAGAAGCGGTTGAAGGGTATTTTTGGTATATTATCTAAGAAATTGACGGCTCACTAACGGAATGCTGACGTCGGGGTGTAAATGCACAATTCCAAAATTATGAAGGAACAAAATATAGACTTTTGAAAGACAAAAGAGCAAAGTAAAAAAAATATATTATAGACATGTTTATGTAATTTAGCCTAAAATAAAAGAGAAAGAAAATAAAATATATTAAGACCTTTCCTATATACCTACCATCAACGAGGAAAGTAATAAAAAATTGAAATCAAAATAAACAACGGGAAGGAAAACAAATGTTAAAATTGAAAAGGAAATAAATTAAGTATCTAAAAAATTTCCGTGGTGACCTATCATCATCATCAATAAGGAAAGAAAAAAAAATATCATGTTTTCTTTTTTCTTCTTTTTCTTTTTTTTTTCAAAATTTTTGAATAATTTCTGAAAATATAAAATGGGAGGGGAAGGAAAAAAAAAAAAAAAAAAAGAAGTAAAACAAAAATACCCTCAAAGTAAAAAAATCGTACGAAGAGAGAGAAGTTGATGGGTTATGATTAAAATATTATTTAGATAGTACTAGAGCTCGGTTTCAATTTTATTAATAGCAAATAAATTTTATTATTATTTATTTATTTTTGATGATTGAACTTTCAAAATACGATCGATATTATTTTTGTCCGTCAAATTAACATAAAAATAAACGACTGAAAATGAATATCCTTCACAAAGTAATGATCGGAGTCTTGTAATTAAGATCGAGAGTACATGTGAGGACCCGAATTTTCGCAAGAGGATTACTGTTGGATCAACATAGCTTCTGCAGTGTGTTTAGCAGCTTCTGGGGGCCTGTACTGTGTATTGGAGGTGTTTGTGCACAAATTGGACACAAGTGTTGGACTCAGAGATTAAAATGGATCACGAGGGTAATCGGATGATCTCGTCGGATGTTTAGAAAGTGTTTCGCGTCGTCGGATGTTTAGAAAGTGTTTCGCGTGAAATAGATATTATAATTAGACTCAGTGCAAAATTTGGGTTAAAAACACTTGTCTGGATGCATTCGGCAAATTTTGGAGTTAGGATTTGGCAAATCGGACAGCTATTTTGGATTCAGCGCGCGAAAACGGTGAAAATGGACTATTTATTCGTATTTTTCAGAGCCCGGATGCGAAAATACGAATTTCGAGGCTTGGGTACTGTTTCGGCGGTCGGCGGGCAGCGGCGGAGCACGGTGGCGCAAAGCGGGGGAGTGCACCACGTGGCGGATTCTCATTAGTGGGCCTTGGGTGTGACGCCCCACTTCCCAGGGGGTCACCCATCATAGAACTACTCTAGCTCTAGCACGCTTAACTCTCATGTTCCTCTTGGATCTTGCTACCATCCAAAATGCTATAGCCGGGTTGAGAGATTTAGTCCTATTATATCATTTATATATAGGACTAATCCAAATTCCGGGGGTGTCACATTCTTCCCCCCTTTAAGCCCTGACGTCCACGTCAGGCTCAAGCACACTCACAAGCACCAGGCGATGTGAGACTCGTCTCGCTAGCCTTAGCCGACCTTGTGAGGAGCTGCACTCCACTCACAACGGTCATTAGCCGGGGAGCCTCGCTCTACCCGCTATATAACCCTGGCTCAGCCGAGACTCATCTCACATTTCCGGCTGGTGAATGTCTCTGATACCAACTGTGACGCCCCACTTCCCAGGGGGTCACCCATCCTAGAACTACTCTAGCTCTAGCACGCTTAACTCTCATGTTCCTCTTGGATCTTGCTACCATCCAAAATGCTATAGCCGGGTTGAGAGATTTAGTCCTATTATATCATTTATATATAGGACTAATCCAAATTCCGGGGGTGTCACATTGGGCGCGTTGTAGCAGGCCGTTGGTCGGTGCAGTTGACTGGGTCCATGGAGAAGGCGGGGAGGCACCTCGGGCTACGTGCCGGTCAGGGTGGCAGGCGGCGCTGGCAGCGCGTGGCGACCGAGCCGCTGACCCTCGGTTTCCAGCGCGTGGGTGCTCCACGCGTCAGCGTGGGCGCGGGCCACGTGGCGCTTGGCGGGTGGTGGGCTCGGCTGTAGCCTGTTCGGGGTGACGTGGCACTCCTAGGGTGTTTCGGGCGCACGTTGTGCGGGGCATTGCAGCAGATTCGGGCGCCCGAATCCGGTGTGGGTGCCCGAATCTAGGGACACATTGGGAATTATCGAATTGTTTTCCCAGTCTATAAATAGGCCGGGAACAACAGGCTGTATCTCTTTCCCTGCTCTGTTTCTCTCAGTGCAACTTTCAGCAAGTTTCTTCCTCTTCCTAAGCTGCTTCCACCTGAGGATTTCTGGGATTTTTTGGTGGCACGCACTTCGAGGTTTTCGATTTTACGGCGCAGTGCGACGATTTCTCTTCGGTGATCTCCTCCGTCGCACTTCGGTGCACGACTGCCCCGGCCTACTCCGATCTTATTTTTCGGCGATTCTTGCGCCATTGGCTTCACGACAGGTAGGGCTACGACTCTCGTGATTTGAGCTTGTCCTCTTTTCGAGTTTTTCTTGGAGTTTCTTGAGCCTTTTTATGACCCATTTTTCACTGCGGAGTTTTGGACAACACATCGGTATTTCGGCGATAACTTTGCGCTCAAGCATCGGATGGAGGCGTGCCTGCATCTACGCAGCCCAAGGAACGTCCTTGAATTTTTTTGAATTTTTCTGAGTTTTCCCCGAAGGTGAAAAATCCCTTTTTCCAGAGCTAAGTGCTATAGATTTTTGTACAGGATTATTTTGAGAGGGTCACCTTGTCGGATTTTTATCTTGATGTACGAAAGTCGGATTGAGACGTGCAGGTACTTGTTTCGATCGGCTCGACGCGACGAACGCAGCGGTTAAGTTTTCGGATTTTTTTTTAGATTATTTCACAGGTGAGATTTAGTCATCTTCAAGGCTAGTTGTGTGGACAGCATCATGTTGTATGTTATTTGGTTTAATTGTGCGCCGATTGGTTATCTTTGCAGTTTTGGGTGTTTTGGCGTGGATTAAGGTTTTTGGACAGCGAGGAGGTTTTACAGCTGTGGATTGCGCATTTCCAGGTGGGTGGTTGCTATATTCCTCTTTTCTGACTTACCCACTAGAAGTATTAGAGAGATCATTTTTGGGACATCTATGATCGTTGATTACTATTCTTATGAGTTTGTCAAGTGAGACACATCATGTTGGAAATGTTATTAGAGAATCACTATGTGGGAAGCATAATTGTAATTGGAACTTATGCATGCTTGTGTGGAATTATCGATTGCTATGTTAGCGCTAAACCTTGCATGTGGAACTGTTTATTATATTGGGTCAAGATGATTTATCTTGTTAGTGGTATTACTTGAGGATAGGTGACATGCATAGGTGGATACTGTTAATGATCAATGACTTAATTTATTTTTCCTTGAGAATACTTGCATACTTGTATAGACATCTAGATAGGCCATCTTTTATCGCAACACTATCATGCTGGAACTTGACTTAGGAGAAACCTTGTTTGCTTCTGCTCTCCTTATTCTTTAGTCAGGTGGTTGTGGTTGCTCGGGTTTGAGCAGGGGTACGGGATAGTATAGCCGGGACCTTGGGGACGGGGACAGGTGGTATTTGATTATGTGTTGTTGGGTATTGCGGCTACCGCGGATAGAAGGCGGTTGACCGGATACAGATTATTTTATCCGATTTTGGATTGGAGGTTATTGCGGCTACCGCGGATAGTAGGCGGTTGACCGGATGTCGGATGTGGGACATAATTGTGATTGTGGGTTATTTTGGCAACTGCGGACAGTAGGCGGTTGGCCGGGTGTCGATTATTGGGCTTGGCTATAGATTGTGGGATATTGCGGCGATCACGAATTTTGGGCGATTGACCGGATGCTCATTTGTGCATCAAATTGGGGATCAGTTTTCTTTTAGTGGAGGGGTGTGTTCCACTAGGGCTTTATAGTGATCCAATCCTGCTTTTATGATACTTGTGACATGGCTATTTTCCTCGTGTGGGTAGCTCCCCTCGAGTGCCACTCCGGAGCGCGCGGGGCACCAGCTAGGTGCCGGACAGGCATTAAGTTTTGCTATCACATCGGCGCGGCTTACTTGCCCGATGATGAGGGCGGTAGCAGGAGTTTTGCTATCACATCGGCGAGGCATACTTGCCCGATGATGAGGGCAGTACAGATTGGGTTCATCTGGGACGGTTGGTTATTGTTGCATATGGTTATTCCAGTCTTGGACTGCATTTTAGAGGCATAGTAGTGGTAGTTTTCTTTCTTCAGCAGTCCTTATTGCTTACCACACATATTTTTCTTTTGCCTCTGGTAGACCTAGTGGGTGTGTCAGAGTTTGAGAATTTACCCACTAGGGGAGGCTACTGGTTTACTAGTAGTTCTCACCCCCATTCTTCTTTCCTTTTTTTCTTCTCCCTTGTTTTGCAGTGTCTTCTGCGGGTGCTGCTGGGCTTTCAGCGGCGGGTCGAGGAGAGAGAATGGCTGAGTAGATAGATCTCGAGGTAGAATGAGCGAGTTAGCTGGACTGTTGGTGTACCCATGTTCCTCAGACGGTTGTACTTTTACTTTTGGGACTGGCTTTTGCCAGCAGGTTGTATTTATTTTGGTGAGCTAGGAGAGACAGATATATCATTTTTACAGATGTACTGTATTTTATTTCCAGCTTCAGTCTGAGATGTCGTAGTTTTAGTTCAGCTCTATTTTTATTGCTCTTTATTATTATCTCTTATATCTGAGCAGGTTACTGGCGCTTCGTGTACGCGAAAAATTTCGTGTGCATGGCGGATCTGTAGACGGGCCCGGGTTCTGGTTTACACCCGGGGCGTGACAGTATAGATTTTATTTTAAATAGTTTTTAAAAAAAATAATCAAAATTAAATTAATTTAAATTTTTTATCCTGCAAAAGATTCATATTTATTATTAAAATTATAAATTTTACAAATTTTTAATTATTACCTCAAAATGTCAAAAAAAATTAAAATTTGATTTTTAAATACTTTTAGTGGTTATCAACTGTACGGTGTCTCGGATTTTTCGCGGGACTTGACCGTGTGGTTGGCGGTGCGAAACACCTATTTTTGGTGTATTGAGTGAGTTGTGCATCAAATGGATGCCAAAAATGGACTCAGCGCGCGGAAACAGTCAAAATTGGCTATTTTCGGACGAATTCAGGCTTATGGACCGAATTTGCGAGTGGGCCGGTTCACGGCCCACCGCGCGTGCTCCGGGTGCATTGAACCCGCCGCGACGCCACGTGGCCGCACCTCATTGGGCACGGCAACCGAGGTAGTGGCGTGCGGGCGGGCGTGGGCGTGCATGGGCTGCGCCAGCCCTGCCTTGGGCGCGTCGCTCGAGGGCGCCCCGCATTGACGCAGGGCGCTGGCCTACGTGGGCACCGCCACATGGCGGGGCCCTGTTGGCCCCGCTCCGCGCGAGGCGGCACGTGCCGCGAGCATGCTAACACGGGGGCACCAGCTGGCAGCCCCGGTTGGCCGGGTACTGTAGCTAGCCCGCGCTATTTAAAGCCCGAAATCCCCTCTTTTCCCCTCCTTTTTCTCTTTGCTTCATTCTAATTTTTTAGAAGAGCGAAGGAAAATTTCGTGGGGAATTTTTAGAGTACCGTGGAGCGTGCCGTTTGTTGTTTTACAGAGCTGGACGGTCGTGCGTGCGCAGGTGTGACGGCGCACCGGCGTTAAGGTAGGTTTCGCTTCGTGTTTTGTTGTTTTTTTCGACACAATTCCTAGTTTTTGCTTTTAGGGTTTTTGTGTTTGAACTCTGTGCCCTGGTTCTTGTCAGGGACCGTTGTTGGTGGTGTCGTTTGCCACGCTATTTGCCGCCGGACTTTCGGGAGTGTACCGTTCGCGCATGGCGGGCGTCGTTGCGCTTTCTGTTTCAAAGGAGAGCGTGTTTCTGTGGGAGCCCAATTGCAAGTGTCTATAAGCAATTGGTGGCAAACCGAGGTGGGTTGGATTTTCCTCCAAGTCTGCGGGCTTCCTTCTATTTCTAGTGTTGTAGATTTTGCATGCTAGAATAGGTACTACTATTGATGTTTATAGAGTTGTTGGACTTTGACTAGCACCCTGTCATATGATTGCATGTTTCAACCAGATTGCTAGAAAAACTCTCACTTGGGCTAGGTCCTTTTATGTTCTAGTTCCCACCTCTTGCATTTCTTTTTCCTAGACTTAGAGTATTTCCTCGCCCGGGTAGTGGGCTGAGTGGTCGGAATTTATTTTGGTGTAGGATGCATGTTACACTCATGCTTGGAGGCCGAGTGGAGCCTGGTAGATATAGCTAGTCTTGTACCAGTGGCGGGAGCCGTTTGGGTAAATGGTGGTCCCGGGTTGTCGAGTTCTCCGATTTATTTGTCGCCACTGTGTTCGTGTCAGTGGTGTACCAGTGATAGCAGGACTTTGAATCCAGAATCTTTTTGAACACACATGATTTTAGTAAACCAATATTTTTCTTACAAATGTCGAAGGGTCGCCGGAGTCTGTTCTTGTCTGATTGGGCGAAGGCATTAATCCTTCGGGGTTTGGGAATAAAACTTGTTTTCTAACTGATTTTCTTAAAATAGCTAAAATTCATTAAAATGGGTTTCCTTAAATCAAGATGGTTTTACAAAAAAGAAACTACTTTTAGTCCTCACCCCGCGTGGGTTCGAGTGAAAATGGTTTTCGGTAATAAATAACACATTTTTCTATAAACTTCTTCACCCGAGAGAGTTCGAGTGATCTTGATTCTAAGGGCTGTCTTTTTCTGTGGGTCGAGAACAACGAGAGGCTATGCCTTGAGCCTATTCTTATTTGATTGGGTTGTAGGTTCTATTCTCTCGGGATTTTCGGACCCTTCATCGTTGTCGGCTGTGGAGTGTACCCAGTTAGTGAGTTTGTACGTTGAGTTTGATGTCCTAGTGTGGGAGCCGTCGGGTTGACGGTAGTCCCGGCTGTCGTGTATTTCTAGCTAGTGAGTTAGAGATGTGTTTTGGGTATTGTCGATCTTGTTGATCGTAGATTTGGATTATAGCCTGCATGAGCCATATTGAGCTCGACAGAAATGCGTGGATACTTTCCTCGATGGGGTCGCGCCTCTCGAGTGCCTCTCCGGAGCAGGGCCTGTTACTTTGCTATCGCGACTTGTCGACGCAGTCCTTCTGGCTGGGCCAATTTTGGCAGTCACGGACGCCCTACGTAAGTCCAATCCTCCGTGGATGTAATGGCAGTAGGTGGGCGCAGGTTTGACTGGACCCTATGTGGCAGTCACTGTGATTGGGTTGATTGAGTATTTTGGGTTAGAGTCGATGCATCATTTTCATCTGTATCCCCCATTGAGCATTGTAGATAGAGGCATGATAGCTGTAGATTTCTTTCCAGCTTATCTTTACATTATTACAGTTTTTCTGTTATCTTATGCCTCTAGTAGACTTAGTGGGCAGACCGTTGGTCTTGGAGATGGTACCCACTGAAAACTACGTGACGGTGTAGTTCTCACTCCCTCTGTTGGTGACATATTTTTTTTTCAAAAGCATCTATCCCTGTTCCTACTCCTGTTGCTGCACCAGCTGATCGAGGTAAGGGAGTCGTGAGCTAGTTCCCTATCCGTCTTCGGAGTATAGCCGTACCCTTTTTTGGAGCTTTGTAGTACAGTCTGCTGGTTTATTGTAGATAGTTATTGTTGAGAGTTTTATTTTCGAGAGACTTATGTAGTGAGGTTCAGACTTGTACTATTTAGATATGTATTTTTATATTTCAGTAGTTTATTTTTCAGCTCTGATATCTGTATAGCTGTAGTATTATTTTTTGTAGGTTAGACGCTTCGTCTGTACGGGGCTTTCCGTATGGGCGGCGGATCTGTCGGCGAGCCCGGGTCACAGTTTCGACATCGGAGCGTGACAAACTGTCCCTAGCGCAAGTGGCAAAGAACTTGATAGTTAAAAAAAATAAACGAAGCGGGTAGTATGCTACTTTTCTCTCTAAAATAAAAAAAAAGTAAAAAAATCAATGGCCTAAATTATGTTCAGCGATATTAATTATCGAGTTAAAAATTTTATCATTGAAGAAGAAAAAAAAATAGAGAGAATGAGATGAATATTTTGATTATTTTTTAAAATTTTGAACTGAAAAAATAAAGCGATAGTCAATTTTGTAAAATTTTATAAAAAGGGCAAAAGAATATGATAGAAAATTATTTTATTTAGTATAATATAAACTAACATCCCCTCTTATCCATATTCATAATAAAATATATAAAAAAATATGATAAAAAATTGTCTTATTTTTTTTATAATATAAACATTCCTTCATCTCTCTCAGGTGTGGAAGAGGGCAACTAGAAATTATGTGAATGGATACAGGTACTTAATATTTTATCCGAATTTAAATAAAATAAATTTATTCGAGATTAAACGGATATGAATTCGAATATGGATATAAAAAATAAAAATTCGACGGATTTGAATTTGAATATAAATTTTAATTGTATCCGATTCGAATCCGAACCCTATCCGAAACCGAATTGATTATATATATATATATATATATATATATATATATATATATATATATATATATATATAAATAAAAGAAGGCAAGAGGAGAGGGATCCTCTCCCAATACAATTTATAAAAAATAAAAAATAAAAAGAAGAAAAAAAATAAAGGAGAGAGAGAGAGAGAGACTCTTTAATTAAGAGGGTCACACACAAATCAAACAAGGATTCAACTAAAAGTATAATCAAATCCTACCATTTTATGCAGTGCACTTTATAAGATTTCACAATGTGATCAATGCAATAGGTGGGCCTTTTGGACTGAGTTTGGTTCGGGATAAAAAAAATTTAGTTATACCGGAGAGAGGTATAAGTTATGGTATTAGTAGAAATTAGTGTAAATTTATGTTTGGTTGGATTTAAGAGTTATACCGGGTATAAAGAAAATTGTGTTTGGTAAGTTAAAGAGGAATAAGAAGAATAAAAAGGATTAAAATTTTACTGATATGATTTTAAATATTTAATTTAAAATATTTATTAAAAAAATTATTAAAATTTATATTTTACTTATATATAAAAAAATTTATTAAAAAAATTTATTATATAATTTATTAAAATTATATGATAAATTTATTAAAAATTAAAGTTAAAAATTTTAAAAGCTATAAAATTTAAAATTTAAAAATTTATAAATATTAAAAATTTTAATTTTAATTATTTTAAATAATTAGTTAATTATCTAAATACTTAAATAATTAGTTAATAAAATAATTAAATTAATTAAAATATTAGATTAATTAAAGAGTTAAAATAATAATTAAAATTATATTAATTTAATTAAGCTTATTCTCAAATGGAAACAAGCCTTGTTCCAGAAAAAGGCTGGAATAATAATTCAAGTCTTATACCAGCTTAATCCAGAAAGACGAGAACAGTTGTTCCCATCCCTACTTAATTGTGTTTGGGTATAACTAGGGGGATAAGCCCTTATTCCCTAGTTCTCGTTACCAAACGAGACCTTGGTGGTCTTTGAAGCTTTAATCCTATATATCTCAAAGGTAAAAGTGTATAAAACTTATCTAAACTATTGACTATTTTGATGGACTATCTAATTTTTTAAAATTTTAATTATAGTACTTAGTCTTTCAATTTGTTATCTGATACAAAATTAAAGCTAATTTCTTATATTAATAAATTTATAGTCATATAAATTGTATAAAAAGTACTAACTATATAAACCCACAAAGATATACATAGAGTATTCGAATTTTAAAGTTAAAACATTACTAATTGATTTCAATCAAATAAATCAAAAGGTTAGGTAGTTTACCTTGTGAAGCAAAATTTTAAATTTTTTAAAGATTGGATAGTCAGATTAAAGTGGATAATTGGGCATGACTCAGCTGGTTTGCCTAATACAACCAGTAAGAGGACAAAGAGAAGTCCAATATGAACAATTCAAACTAGCTTCATCATCTGAAAGCACACTATATTAAATTTTTTAATTTTAAAATAAATGAAATTAGGTGGTGTACAAACAGAGCATAAGAATACAGATTAAACCAGTACTGCAACCTGGTCACTACTTTCTTGAACACAAGATACATACACTATTGAAATTTGAAATCAGGGTAATAATACAAAGAAGAATCATTCACTTGACAGTACAGAAATCTGAAATCAGAGTAATACAAAGAAGAATCATTCACTTGACAGTTCAAGAATTTCAATGTTTTCATACTCACATAACATTCCAAGTTCTGAACATATAACCGGAGCAAAGAGACAAAACTCAATGCAGCGTCGCCTCTGCCCAAAAGACTTGATGCGGCGGTTGCGTCCTTTGATCCATTCATCAAATTGGCATAGAAAGTGAAATTCAATAGGAGCAAAGACAAAAATACATAATGATTACTACTGCCAAGCAAACATAGAATGCCCATTTTGAATTTTAACAGAGATCCAAAAAAAAAAAAAAAAAACTGCGTCTACTCCGACTTCTGATTATGGTTAACACCATTTAGTTCCCCATTTTGACCACTTGTTCTCCACTGTTCCCTCACCTGTTCAAATGAAATTCAAAAAGAAAGGTCAAAGTAATAAAGCCGGAGAAAAACAAGAACAAATACTAAGAAATGCAATTTGAGTGAGTGAAACTCCTTTCGTACAAACATAGATCATCAGGGTTTAGCTTATAAAAATTCACTATACACTGCAAAGGGCATATTGGGACCTGTTGGAATTTCGAACTTGTGCAGAAGTTTTGCTTGAATAAGCTTTTCAAGGAAACGAAGAGTTTATTTCTTAAAATTCTTTAAACAACTTCCTATTGCGACAGAAATAGAAGGTTCAAATTTAAGCTTCTGTTTTTGAAACTTAGGGGCCTATTTCAGCTTCCTCCACAGCAAAACTCTAGATTTTGCTGTTTCCCAAATGCTGGCTGCTGCTTCAGAAAGTAGCTTTGCTAAAGCAGGGCCAAACAGGCACAGGACATTAGATGTGACGCAAGTAATTCTCAGGCAAAGAAACAGAATATTTAGGTATTTAAGGACACCAAGAAATGCACAAGTACCTTTGCTAAGTGTTCCTTATGGTATCTGTAGCCCTGAGTTGATTAAGAAAAGTTGCATTAGTTTTTGTTGTCTTTAAAAAAAAAAAAGGAGAATAAAAGATATCACCAATATACCTTGTCGGTTCCGTAGATGTAGTCGCAGTATGTGAACACGGAAGCGAAGTTACTTTGGCTCTGTCCTCCTACATAGTGATGATAATCATGGTACTCAGCTCCCCCATAGAAAGGAATGTACTTTGTTGGACTAAGTGGAAAGTCATATCTGTTGAGAAACCAACATATTATGACATGATTCCTGAAGAAAACAATCTTGTCTATACCCAATATACAGAAGAAATACCATCCATCACAATGATTCCATTTACCAGACTGAAATTTATTCAGGAGTCTAGTCATATTATGATTTAGACTAACTGTATCTTGTATTTCTATGAATTTTCTAATTACAGACCATATCTTACCAGCAGTAGTTTAGAGGAGTTTTGGTAGACAAGATAAAACTTGTCAACTGAAAGAATAAACCAAGGATTGGCATCCCATTACTGCGACAAACTATGATATTCAAATAAAGGTCCCATCACTAGAAATTGTTTATCGACTGTTAATGATAGCAAAAGTCTTACAACAGGAATAATGTTATTGAAACTAATGGCTTTAGGATGAATAGTTTTTATCATTGAATGTACAGTATCAGAATTAGTATTACGAGGTATAGAACTATGAAACGGCCAAACTTGATTGTTACGATATATTCAAATGATTGTCGCTATTACTATAGGTTCATGGTACAACTACTAAAGAAGAGAACATTTATATGTGGTACATGAAAATCTGCACATCATTTATGGTTTAGAATGTGGGACCGCCACAGGAAATCCAAGTGCAGCTAAAAGATAAGAATGTGCGCCAAAATAAGATAGAACAACACTCAGTTATACTTGTAATAAGATGTGAAAAGTTTTTCATAAGACGGTCTGGACATGTCAAGTCAAGACCACCCTGTTTCATCAGTAGGAATTGATGTAATTTGTGAAATATGTGAAACAAACAAAACGAAGATGCAGCAAGGCGACTAAAAAATAAAAATAAAGATACAAGGCCATTTTATCAACAAAGGACATCAGACAGGTATTTATTTAACTGCAAAAAAATCTACTTAATGCTGAAAATGAGAGATTTCCAATAGTACTTTGGAAATGTCAAGAGACTCTAGCAGATGATCATGGTTAAGATTTCTGCTACCGTTGCCATGAGTAATATATGAATATTAAGAGAGACTCTATATCTTAGAAGTTAATATTTCATTAAATTTCTCGTACTTTCACTTTTCTGCTTCTAACAAACCAACTTCCATCAACTGTCCCTAGTGCAAGTGACAAAGGACTTGGTGGTTGATACCCGAGGTTCCGAGTTCGAAGTCTAGTTGCGTCATATTTTCAGCTCAAAAATAAACGAAGCGGGTAGCATGCTACCTTTCTCTCAAAAAAAAACAAACCAAATGTGCCCTAAATTGGATAGATAGCAAACAGTCTGTCATTTGGGGTATCAAAACCAATATGATGTGCTTTGCAACTGGACCAGGAGATCTGCTAGTACAAACAAAACATAAGAAACACAACACATATCCCAAATGAGATTAGCTTATGATAAAACATTGGGCACTCGACATCTTTACTTTTTTTTTGTTTTTTAGAATCCCTGATAAGTGATTGATATAGATACATTACTGTGAATCAAGGATAATCAAAATGGCAACTAACAAACATATTGTTCACACTCAGATATCATATAAAGATCTCATGTAACAGAATCAAGGATCAATGAAAACCGGAATTGGGGCTTGTAAATGGGGAGCTACATACCCACTGTGTGTGTCGATGGCCTCGACCTGTCGGAGGATGATCCAGAGCCAGAAGGTGACCATGTGGCAGGGAGCAATGGCAGGCCCCACAAAGGATGGGATTCCTAAAATAAGCACCTCTGCCCAGTGAGCGTAAGGCGCAGCAAAACCAATTGGCGCCAGGAACTCGTGGTGGACGCGGTGGATCTTCTCATAACCCCACTTCCCGTGTAATAGCCGATGAATCCAGTAATTCCCATAGTCTTCTATCAAGAAGTACACCACTAGCTGCGCCACCATCTCCCCTGCCGTCGGCAAAGGCAGCCCTGTCCTGATCCCTACCAACTGCACCACCCAAATTACATGCACAACAACACGGTGAGGCGAAAGAGTGAATAAAATAGACAAATAAGTAGTGAATGGAATGATTTTGCACCATCCTAAATTGACAGAATAACTTATTGGAACTAAAAGTGACGAATTAACCAACCAACAAAACTGCTTGGTTTCTACACATCCTATTGTTGCATCAAAACATACAAAATAATTCAATATGAGGAATTAGCTTATTCATGAATGCACATCGATTAAGGTGTTGAGACTTCAACATTAGCCTAAGAGAAAAGTTGGAGGAATAAATTGTTAAATGTATGCCCTAAAAGCTAATCAGGGCGACACATGTATTTTTTTTAAGATATAAATTTGTATTTGACTTCTTACATTATGAATGAATTTGAATTTTTATTTTCATTTATATTATATATATGTCCATAAATTGTGTAAAAAATTAATATTATGATGATGACACGTATTCTCAAAATTTGAGAATTTGAAACATGTATTGTTGGTGGTTAATTCCTAATTGCTCCCGATCGATGGATCATCACGGAGATAATAATTGATCCGGTGAGATTAGTGCACAAGTTATTTTTATTTTAGAATATACGAATCTCGAGTCAATAGTGTGGGAACATCGGAGTGAATGTGCAGATGGTTGTTAGAGAACAAGAATACCGAATGTGACCAACAAGAATACCAAACATAACCAACACGAGAAATGAATTAAATGTTTACTCACTCGTCAGTGACTTACTCGATGTTGCAGTAGTGTGACTAATTCTTTGGCTTGCGGCGCCTCGGCTATTCACAATGAGGTTACTGTAGTTTAACTATATATGCATTTGGTCCCTAGTCATTTGGATTCTTGTGGTGCATATGGCTACAATAGGTTTATTGTAAAAATAAGATGAGCACCTATAAGGAATCAATCGTCCTTGGTAAATAGGAGAATTAATTTTATGTGATTTATGAAATCGAGTTTTGAAGATTTTGCTCATGGTAAATAACTGAAAGGTTTTCGATATTAAAAACTTGAGTCAAATAAATTTGACATATGACAAATAACGAGGTTTGACGAGCTATTCCATAACATCCGTCTAGTCGAGACTTACGATAGAAGGACTATATCACACTTTAACTATACCTAGATATTCAGTATTCCATTCTATTGGACTGTCACTACATGTTACTAGACGTTACTGGTGGATTCTGAGATCCATGAGAGTTATCTGGATAAACAATAATTCTTATCGGGCTAAGTTTAAATTGTTCCGACCCATTGAAAAGAGTTTCAATGATATATGGTCATCACAATATATCTCACTACCAAAAAAAATAGAATTTATGGATCATACCAAGGATTAAAGTGCCGCGGCACAGAGGTGTGCCGGCAGTTGCCTGGCATGATACGATGGGCACGCACAACCTCCTAGTAGCACGCTTTGGCACGATCTTATTTTAGTTTTTTCTGTCCAATAAGACTTTAAAATATTTTTTTAAAAGTTTTAGAGTAATATTTATAAATCTTGATTATGTATTGATTTGTCTTGATCTAATGTCAATAATAACTTACTAACTTACTAGTTAATAGTTTAATATAATAGTATTTTCTTTATAGGTGAAGTTAAATACAACTATAACTCATAGAGAAAATTATTTTTTCTTTAAATTTTTATAGAAATTTGCAATATCTATTCATATTGATTCGATGAAGAGGATCATATGATGACAAGACTAAACTAGAATGAAACCCAAGTACACTGATAGTTTTTTTTTTTTTTTTTCAAATTTTTATAAAATATTTATGAAAAATTAAAGAAATTTAATTTTTTTAAAATTTTTTAAAAAATTATAAAATTTGTCCACCAAAATTTAATAATAAACCATACTATGAATAAATTAAACATTAATAAAAATTGATTAACTTTTAATTTTTTTTTATTTATCTTTTATTTTTTAGAATTTTAAAAGTTATAAAATATAAATTCAAAAAAATTAATTTTTTTTTAATTTTTATGAAAAATTTGCAAGCTCATCCAAAAAAATTAATTTTTCTTAAATTTAAATAAAAAAAACTTGTGCAATTTATTTATAAAAATTTAACACTAAACCATATGGTATATACATTAAGCAAATTTAAATATCAATTACTTCTATTTATTTTCAATTTTATTAGAATTTTTATATTTTTAAATCTAATAATAAAATTTTCAAAGTTAAGAATATCTTAAATCTCGCACAAAATACTAAATTCGTACAAAAAAAAATAAAAATGGACCATATAATGATTAAATCAAGTGGATATATTTTTAAATTTTTGTAAATTGTTAATAAAAATTTATATAATTTCATATTTCTTTACAAAAGAAACTTTACAAGTTAAATATATTCTAAATGTATGGAAAAAAAATTTAAGTTGTAAATTTCTTGACTTACCTAATAAGTAGATCTTCGATTTTACTATTTCTTTACTTTTTCTTTTAAGATCGAAGTGATCAAAAAATAATAAAAGATTGAAAGAAAAAATTAAAAAAAAAAAAATTATGAGAAAAAAGAGAAGAAAATAATAGAAAGAAAAAAAATAGAGTAAAAAATATGAGAGGAAAGAAAAGAAAGTGCAGAATAGAAGAAAAGATAGAAGTAAAAAGAAGAAAATAGATGAGAGAGGGATAAAAATCTATGCAAGAAACCAAAAAATACAAAAGGTCGTAGTAAAAATAAAAAAAAAAAGAATAAATAAATACTGTGTGCCTGTGTGGGCAAGTAGCGGCACGTACCGTGATACTCTTTGGGTATTGCTGTCTCGTTCGATACTCAGAGAGTATCGCGACACAAAAAGGCCAAGAGAGACCCCCCGTACCGTGCCGCCTAATTGGTGGCACGATACGCATCGCTCCATCCCGTAAGGTACAGTTGGATACTTAATTCCTTGGATCATACACATAAGAGGTTGTGACTGATTGGATAGTAGGATCGTAATTTTTGAATTACCGGAGGACCTAATTGTCAATATATTGATAATTGGACCAATTTGTAATTATTACAAATTAGTAACATTAAAGTGCAAATGTTGGAAAAAAAAAACTTAATAACAATTAGTGAGTTGTGAGAGGACTAATATGCAAATATTGCATTATTAATTTGATTTGATCAAATTAAAATTGAATTCGACCAATTAGAAATAAAATAAACTTAAATCCTAATATTATTTTTATTCTTAATGATTGTAAAAAGAAATTATATAAGTAAGGTTTTAAAAAACCCTAGGTGTCACCCCCTTTCCTCCTCTCCCTCTTTTCTTAACTACCTATCACCCCTTTCCTCCTCTCCCTCTTTTCTTAATAAATTAGAAGAAAGACGTTTTCATCATATCCACAGCCTTGTGTGGATACTTGTAGAAGCCAGACGCATGTGCGACTTTAAAAAAATCAAATTTTATGATTATTACATTATAGTGTGAATCTACCTGTGCAAAAGTGAAGATCATATTTCTCTATTTTAATCTTAAATACACGAGGGATGCTATTTTGCGTATTCCAAAATTGGATCTCGAGTTTTTGAAATCAAATTTTATTTGATTCTTTTTTTTATAGTGTTATTAACATATGCAAAACCTAACAGTGGTACCAAAGACACCCTTATACCTTTTGCCCCTGTTTGGTTGAGGACCTTATTCCCTCTTTATCCCTCAACACACACACACACAACACACAACACACACACACACACACAAAAAAGGGGGGATTTTATCCCTTTAACGGGTTATTTCAGAATAGCCCATTAAGGAGCGGATAACAATTTCCCATCTAAGTGGGAATAGGATTGTTCCCATCTGGGAACAAATTTGTTACCATCTTTTTTTTTCTTTTTTTTTAAAGAAAAAATTAAATTAAAACCTTTAAAATTTTAAAAATTTAAAATTTATAAAATTTTGAATTTATTTTTTTTATTTTATAAATTTTAAAATTTTTAACTTTAATTTTTTATAAATCTAAAAATTTTAAAATTTTGAAATTTTAAAATTTATATAAATTTTTTATATACAAATTTTTAAAATTTTAAATTTTTTATAAAAAAATTTTAATTTATACAAATTTAAAAATTAAAACTTTTGCATATTCTTTTGTACATTCTTAGAGACAATTAAAACTTAAATTTTTAAATTTTATAATTTTTAAAATTTTTAACTTTAACTTTTATTAGATTTATAAAATTTTAATATTTATTAATTTTAAAATTTTAAAATGTATACAAATTTTTAAATTTTTAATTTTAATTTTTAATAAATTAAAAAATTTAAATGCTATTATTTAAACACTAAAATTTAAACTTTAATTTATAAAAATATTAATTATTATTTAATTAATATTTTATATTAATTAATTAAATTAAATATTATTATTTTAAAAATTATAATTATTTTTATTTTTACTATTCCAATCTAGCTATTTAAACATTAATTTTCTTATTTCCAAGAATAAAGCCAATTTTCTTCCAAAATCTTGATCTTATTTCTGATCTTATACCTATCCCAGATATAAACAAATTTATACATTTTAAATTTATCCTAGAACCAAACACAACCTTTAAGATTAAACTTATAAATTTGAGTACTTTAAATTATTTTTTATTAATAGATCATTTTACCGTATACGAAAAATCATAAATTTTTTTTTATCAATTAATTTCTTTGAAATTATTCAAAAAAAAAAAAAAAACTATAGCCGATTATTGTATCAGTCCGTATGATTATTGTAGTAGTTGTCCGTACAAAATAATTTCAAATTTTAGACAGATATTTGCTGCAAACTTGACGTGAAATCGTCTATTTTCTTCATACTTGTCCGACATCAATATCCCAAATCAACAGAAATCAACACAAATCACGAACTAATTCGCATCAACGACGACAACGACGAGATCAAGATCGCGGGATCGAGATCTCACCGATGTTAGATCGTTCGAGGGAGGGATTCGAGAGCACCTTGATGGTGGGGTAGGAGACGAGCTGGAGGCCCGACAACGAGGATGAAGACGCGCATCACGTCCCAGTAGCACTTGGCGAAGGAGGCGGCGGAGAGGCGGATCTTGGGCTGGAGCTTGTACGCGTCAATGGCGGATGGGAGGCGGAGCTCGAGGAGGGCCAGGGGGAGGGGGACCAGGGTGAAGATGACGAAGAGGAAGAGGACGTTGTGGTAGTAGAGGAGGGGGTCGGGGACGCGCGCGGAGTAGCGGAACCAGAGCGTCTCCGCCGCGGTGAGGTTGCGCCCCAGCGCAGCCGCGGCCTCGGCGGCATTGACGTAGGGAAGCATCGGCGGTGCGCAAGCTCGAGCTCTCACCGGCGGAGGAAGGAGGAAGGAGAAAGGGGAGGAAGGAGAAGGATATTTTGCAGAGAGGCACCTGAATTTCGGGAGAATTATGGGGACGGGACGGGACGAGTGCTTTACTTTTTTTGGAAAGGTGGTGGGCTTGCAGCGGTAGTCATTTTCCCATTTTAAATCGGAGGCGTTGGCATACTGGCATCCTCTAGTGACGCCGAACGGAAATTTGTTGCCTGAACCTGGTCCATCATGAACCGGTCCTTTTTTTTTTTTTTCTGGATAAAAATGATAAATAGTTTTTTTTTTTTTTTTTTATTGTATAATGTATTGATGTATTTATAGATATCATGTTATTGCCAATGATTAAATAGAAAAAATAGTACAGCAAACTAGATAAAACTAAGGAATTTTTTATTATTATATTTGTAACATCTAAAATAAATAATAAGAATTTAAATACTCGGTAGTAATGTTGTATCGTGTCAACAAAATATCGATACGATATAATTTTTATATCGATAGTACTGTGCAAAATTTTAATTTTTTAAAATTAGTAATTAATTTTTTAGTAAAATTTAAAAAATTTAATAAAACTATATAATAAATATTAAAATATTTTATTACAAAAAAAAATAAATATTTTATTATGCTATTATATGTTGGCACATAAATATTTTTCATAATCGTCACATATCAATACAGTTCGTCACGTCTCATACTTAAATTTTTTACAAATAATTAATATTTAGAATCATGCTTTATAATTTTCTCATACTTTATGAAAAAATAACTTTATAAAAGAGGTTTAAGAGAATACTATAAAAAATTAGGAGGATCACCGTAGGGTTTTAATATCTATAAAAGGATAAAGTACAAAATATTTGTATAGTGGTTTTATGTTGTTTAACCTTTCTTATTATTTATACATTTTTGTTGTTTTATGGAAATATTGTAAATTAGTGGGAGTAAAGTTTTGCTCATGGAAATACAACAATTTCATCATTTGTCATAGGATTATTAACCCAGGAATAAAATTATTCTTTTTCAAGTTAATTTAAATGAAAATAACGAAAGTTACTAGTGCTTGAAAAAGATATAGATTTATTATCATGTCCCAATGAATTCACCCATCAAATTTATCCCCCGCTCGATCAGTTAAGCATCGGATCATTTTTTTTTTTTTTTCTGCTAATATATACTAGTGTAGGAAACCGTGCGATGATAAAAATTATAATAAAAATTTATAAATTAAATAAATAAATAAAATATAAAAAATAGAAGAAATAATTATAAATTTCAAAAATAAAAAAATAAAATTCAAATGACTCTGTGTAGTAATCTAGAAATTCAAAATTTAAATTGAAGAAGTCAGATGTCAGAATGTTTGAGAAATTGCAAAGTAGAACCTATGTGGTCGTGTATTAGTGTGCTAGTTGCACAATTATCGGAGTACGATGTCTGCCTTACAGATTCGAGTCTGATCTCGAAAATCTGAAATCGGCAGTGTGACCGTCTCATCAAATTGATTGAAATTGATATAAACCGATTTTCGATCCGACGGTCAGATTGTCCAGAAATCAGTGTAGAAGCTTGTGGGGCTCACAACTTAAGTTGTGAATAGTAAACCCTGTTTTAAATCCCCGTCGATCGACGTCGGCCGTTTTGCTGTCTAGACCCTGAACATAAGAGTGTGAGTAGTCAATCTTAACTATTTTCGACGTTCTGAGCGCAGTGGCGCTGACGAAATTCGCATTTGGCGAGCCTAAAGCATCGTAAAACGTGCCGAACTGTATAATTACAGTATAAGATGGATTTTAAAATTTATGAAGCTGAATTTTAGCAAACCAAAATCGCTACCTGATAGGTTTCGTCGAGTCGGACGTCGTGGTGGTGTCCGTTTTTCAGTTTGACAATCCGGTTGTCTCGTAAAGTGTGAAATATGGGAAAAATCATAGTATTTTGCGAAAAAGTGCTATATTTTATGTGTTGAATTGCTCCAAACTTGTACAAGAGGGACCTCTGTGCATAATTGTTACACAGTAAAGGACCCATATCAAAATATCAAAGAGTAGAGGGGCTAACTAGCATTTTGTTGCAATTTACACATTAGCAACAAAGGGTTGCTTTAGAAACCCTAGCCACTTTGTTTTTTTTTTTTGTAACTGAAGCCTCCACCCCACGACCTTACAACTCCTCTGCGAGGTTGATGCACCAGCAACTCCGGCCGCCGTCCAGTCGCCGGAAAAACCCAAGAAATCAAGTGTAGACTCGGGTTTTGGTGTTATTGGTGAGGAAACTATCCGAGGAGGTTTTGGTTGCTCCAAGCAATTCCTGTGAAGTCCTCTGTGAAGTTGGGACCCAGCCAAGGAACCCCGGTGCCCTGATCCGCCGTGCGCCGCCGCGGGGAAGAGCCACCTTCTTCCTCGGATCCGGCAAAGGTGAGGTCCTTTGTTTTTCGTTTTCTTTGCAACCTAGGTTAGTGCAGTAGATTAGTGAGGCCCTGGAGATGCCCCATGCAAAGTCCCGACCCTCGGGGTGCTCCCGGTCGCCGGCGGGGAAAATGCACCCGCCGGAATCCTAAAATGGGCCGCCCCTCGCGCCCGCTTCTCCGGATGGCTCGGGCTTTGAACCAAGATGATAGGAAATTTCTGTAGGGCCTAGATAACCTCCCCAAGAAGTTTCATGGCATATGGTGTAGTGTGCGCTTCGCAGATCCGAGCCCTAGTTTCCGGCTAACTTTGCTCCCGCCGAACTTCTCGTTCCGGCGCCGCCGCCTCTTGTAGCCGCCGGCCACCTGCATAGTTAGCTCCACCAGGTTGAGATTGACCCATAGATGTCCTTGCATGAGACCCATGCTGCTCGGTTGAGGCTTCACCATTGTTGGTGCATGTTCCGGCCAAGAGTGCTCCGCCGCCGCCGCCACCTGGTCTCGTCGCCGGCCATGCGCCCAGCAAGCTTCGAGGAGTCGGGTAGCACCTACAGGTGCTTATGCATGAGACCTAGAACCCTTGTATAAAGATCCACCATTATTACCTTCAAGGTTGTGTGTTTAACACTTATGCCCACTAAGTGTTCGATAAAATGCCTCAAAGAAGTTTTGTTTGGATTTAGGTTTCGAGTTGAATATGAAAGATGTTCCACACTGTCCCCTGAGCTCAGTGCTCACTTCAGATCAAACAGGGTCTGAGTGGATGTGTGTTGTGGTGCATTGTCAAAATGTTAGGAAGCATGTGGGTTGGATCTTCTTGATCCAGTAGGTTTTGGGTTGCTAAATAGCAAGCCCTTGTATTCTGGTACTGCCTAGAGGAGAATGCTCCAATTTATTTGAAATATGCACAAGTATTTTTTAAGTTGTGGCATTATAAGCTCTATATTTAATAAATGACCATGGGATCGGTTTGGGACTGTTTGCGAAGCCTTGACAGTGTGCCCTTGACTAATTTGGGGTCACTGGACGCGATGCTCGCGTTAGATTTTGGTTTTGATGAGCCGGAGAAACAAAAATGCTATTTGGCTATGTTAGAGAGGAAAATCATGGGCCGAAGTTTTCCTCGGGTCTCGTGCTGCTCCCAAATGGTGAGCACGAGCTTCATCTTGTTGTAACGGACGCGCTGAAACTTACGG
>CM054937.1:4400703-4468811 GCA_029168755.2 Tillandsia fasciculata | reverse complement strand
TTTTTTTAAAATTTTGAACTGAAAAAATAAAGCGATAGTCAATTTTGTAAAATTTTATAAAAAGGGCAAAAAGAATATGATAGAAAATTATTTTATTTAGTATAATATAAACTAACATCCCCTCTTATCCATATTCATAATAAAATATAATAAAAAAATATGATAAAAATTGTCTTATTTTTTTATAATATAAACATTCCTTCATCTCTCTCAGGTGTGGAAGAGGGCAACTAGAAATTATGTGAATGGATACAGGTACTTAATATTTTATCCGAATTTAAATAAAATAAATTTATTCGAGATTAAACGGATATGAATTCGAATATGATATAAAAAAATAAAATTCGACGGATTTGAATTTGAATATAAATTTTAATTGTATCCGATTCGAATCCGAACCCTATCCGAAACCGAATTGATTATATATATATATATATATATATATATATATATATATATATCTATATATATATATATAAATAAAGAAGGCAAGAGGAGGGGATCCTCTCCCAATACAATTTATAAAAATAAAAAATAAAGAGAAGAAAAAAATAAAGGAGAGAGAGAGAGAGAGACTCTTTAATTAAGAGGGTCACACACAAATCAACAAGGATTCAACTAAAAGTATAATCAAATCCTACCATTTTATGCAGTGCACTTTATAAGATTTCACAATGTGATCAATGCAATAGGTGGGCCTTTTGGACTGAGTTTGGTTCGGGATAAAAAAAATTTAGTTATACCGGAGAGAGGTATAAGTTATGGTATTAGTAGAAATTAGTGTAAATTTATGTTTGGTTGGATTTAAGAGTTATACCGGGTATAAAGAAAATGTGTTTGTAAGTAAAGAGGAATAAGAAGAATAAAAAGGATTAAAATTTTACTGATATGATTTTAAATATTTAATTTAAAATATTTATTAAAAAATATATTAAAATATATTTATTATATAAAAAAATTTATTAAAAAATTATATTATATATTTATTAAAATTATTAAAATAATTATTAAAATTAAAGTTAAAAATTTAAAATAAAATTTAAAACGAAAAATTTGAATATGAATTATTTAAAAATTATAATTTTAAATTTTAAATAATAGTTAATTATCTAAATAATAAATAATTAAGAGTTAAAATAAAATTAAAATTTTAATTAAATTAAGAAAATTAAAAGGTTAAAAAATAATTAAAGAATATTAATTTAATTAAGCTTATTCTCAGAAGGAAGACAAGCCTTGTTCCAGAAAAAGGCTGGAATAATAATTCAAGTCTTATACAGCTTAATCCAGAAGAGAGAACAGTAAGTATCCCTAAATTCTACCATTTTATCGTGCAGGGGATAAGATTATTCACAATTCTCGTTACCAAACGAGACCTTGGTGGTCTTTGAAGCTTTAATCCTATATATCTCAAAGGTAAAAGTGTATAAAACTTATCTAAACTATTGACTATTTTGATGGACTATCTAATTTTTAAAATTTTAATTATAGTACTTAGTCTTCAATTTGTTATCTGATACAAAATTAAAGCTAATTTCTTATATTAATAAATTTATAGTCATATAAATTGTATAAAAAGTACTAACTATATAAACCCACAAAGATATACATAGAGTATTCAATTTTAAAGTTAAAACATTACTAATTGATTTCAATCAAATAAATCAAAAGGTTAGGTAGTTTACCTTGTGAAGCAAAATTTTAAATTTTTTAAAGATTGGATAGTCAGATTAAAGTGGATAATTGGGCATGACTCAGCTGGTTTGCCTAATACAACCAGTAAGAGGACAAAGAGAAGTCCAATATGAACAATTCAAACTAGCTTCATCATCTGAAAGCACACTATATTAAATTTTTAATTTTAAAATAAATGAAATTAGGTGGTGTACAAACAGAGCATAAGAATACAGATTAAACCAGTACTGCAACCTGGTCACTACTTTCTTGAACACAAGATACATACACTATTGAAATTTGAAATCAGGGTAATAATACAAAGAAGAATCATTCACTTGACAGTACAGAAATCTGAAATCAGAGTAATACAAAGAAGAATCATTCACTTGACAGTTCAAGAATTTCAATGTTTTCATACTCACATAACATTCCAAGTTCTGAACATATAACCGGAGCAAAGAGACAAAACTCAATGCAGCGTCGCCTCTGCCCAAAAGACTTGATGCGGCGGTTGCGTCCTTTGATCCATTCATCAAATTGGCATAGAAAGTGAAATTCAATAGGAGCAAAGACAAAAATACATAATGATTACTACTGCCAAGCAAACATAGAATGCCCATTTTGAATTTTAACAGAGATCCAAAAAAAAAAAAAAAAAACTGCGTCTACTCCGACTTCTGATTATGGTTAACACCATTTAGTTCCCCATTTTGACCACTTGTTCTCCACTGTTCCCTCACCTGTTCAAATGAAATTCAAAAAGAAAGGTCAAAGTAATAAAGCCGGAGAAAAACAAGAACAAATACTAAGAAATGCAATTTGAGTGAGTGAAACTCCTTTCGTACAAACATAGATCATCAGGGTTTAGCTTATAAAAATTCACTATACACTGCAAAGGGCATATTGGGACCTGTTGGAATTTCGAACTTGTGCAGAAGTTTTGCTTGAATAAGCTTTTCAAGGAAACGAAGAGTTTATTTCTTAAAATTCTTTAAACAACTTCCTATTGCGACAGAAATAGAAGGTTCAAATTTAAGCTTCTGTTTTGAAACTTAGGGGCCTATTTCAGCTTCCTCCACAGCAAAACTCTAGATTTTGCTGTTTCCCAAATGCTGGCTGCTGCTTCAGAAAGTAGCTTTGCTAAAGCAGGGCCAAACAGGCACAGGACATTAGATGTGACGCAAGTAATTCTCAGGCAAAGAAACAGAATATTTAGGTATTTAAGGACACCAAGAAATGCACAAGTACCTTTGCTAAGTGTTCCTTATGGTATCTGTAGCCCTGAGTTGATTAAGAAAAGTTGCATTAGTTTTTGTTGTCTTTTAAAAAAAAAAAAAAAAAAAAGGAGAATAAAAGATATCACCAATATACCTTGTCGGTTCCGTAGATGTAGTCGCAGTATGTGAACACGGAAGCGAAGTTACTTTGGCTCTGTCCTCCTACATAGTGATGATAATCATGGTACTCAGCTCCCCCATAGAAAGGAATGTACTTTGTTGGACTAAGTGGAAAGTCATATCTGTTGAGAAACCAACATATTATGACATGATTCCTGAAGAAAACAATCTTGTCTATACCCAATATACAGAAGAAATACCATCCATCACAATGATTCCATTTACCAGACTGAAATTTATTCAGGAGTCTAGTCATATTATGATTTAGACTAACTGTATCTTGTATTTCTATGAATTTTCTAATTACAGACCATATCTTACCAGCAGTAGTTTAGAGGAGTTTTGGTAGACAAGATAAAACTTGTCAACTGAAAGAATAAACCAAGGATTGGCATCCCATTACTGCGACAAACTATGATATTCAAATAAAGGTCCCATCACTAGAAATTGTTTATCGACTGTTAATGATAGCAAAAGTCTTACAACAGGAATAATGTTATTGAAACTAATGGCTTTAGGATGAATAGTTTTTATCATTGAATGTACAGTATCAGAATTAGTATTACGAGGTATAGAACTATGAAACGGCCAAACTTGATTGTTACGATATATTCAAATGATTGTCGCTATTACTATAGGTTCATGGTACAACTACTAAAGAAGAGAACATTTATATGTGGTACATGGAAATCTGCACATCATTTATGGTTTAGAATGTGGGACCGCCACAGGAAATCCAAGTGCAGCTAAAAGATAAGAATGTGCGCCAAAATAAGATAGAACAACACTCAGTTATACTTGTAATAAGATGTGAAAAGTTTTTCATAAGACGGTCTGGACATGTCAAGTCAAGACCACCCTGTTTCATCAGTAGGAATTGATGTAATTTGTGAAATATGTGAAACAAACAAAACGAAGATGCAGCAAGGCGACTAAAAAATAAAAATAAAGATACAAGGCCATTTTATCAACAAAGGACATCAGACAGGTATTTATTTAACTGCAAAAAAATCTACTTAATGCTGAAAATGAGAGATTTCCAATAGTACTTTGGAAATGCCAAGAGACTCTAGCAGATGATCATGGTTAAGATTTCTGCTACCGTTGCCATGAGTAATATATGAATATTAAGAGAGAATCTATATCTTAGAAGTTAATATTTCATTAAATTTCTCGTACTTCCGCTTTTCTGCTTCTTCTAACAAACCAACTTCCATCTAAACTTGGTTGTGATACCCAAAATACAGTTCGAAGTCTAGTTGCGTCATATTTTCAGCTCAAAAATAAACGAAGCGGGTAGCATGCTACCTTTCTCTCAAAAAAAAACAAACCAAATGTGCCCTAAATTGGATAGATAGCAAACAGTCTGTCATTTGGGTTATCAAAACCAATATGATGTGCTTTGCAACTGGACCAGGAGATCTGCTAGTGCAAACAAAACACAAGAAACACAACACATATCCCAAATGAGATTAGCTTATGATAAAACATTGGGCACTCGACATCTAGAGCGCGTTACTTTTTTTTGTTTTTTAGAATCCCTGATAAGTGATTGATGTAGATACATTACTGTGAATCAAGGATAATCAAAATGGCAACTAACAAACATATTGTTCTTACTCAGATATCATATAAAGATCTCATGTAACAGAATCAAGGATCAATGAAAACCGGAATTGGGGCTTGTAAATGGGGAGCTACATACCCACTGTGTGTGTCGATGGCCTCGACCTGTCGGAGGATGATCCAGAGCCAGAAGGTGACCATGTGGCAGGGAGCAATGGCAGGCCCCACAAAGGATGGGATTCCTAAAATAAGCACCTCTGCCCAGTGAGCGTAAGGCGCAGCAAAACCAATTGGCGCCAGGAACTCGTGGTGGACGCGGTGGATCTTCTCATACCCCCACTTCCCGTGTAATAGCCGATGAATCCAGTAATTCCCATAGTCTTCTATCAAGAAGTACACCACTAGCTGCGCCACCATCTCCCCTGCCGTCGGCAAAGGCAGCCCTGTCCTGATCCCTACCAACTGCACCACCCAAATTACATGCACATCAACACGGTGAGGCGAAAGAGTGAATAAAATAGACAAATAAGTAGTGAATGGAATGATTTTGCA
This sequence comes from Tillandsia fasciculata, assembly GCA_029168755.2. Taxonomy (NCBI): domain Eukaryota; kingdom Viridiplantae; phylum Streptophyta; class Magnoliopsida; order Poales; family Bromeliaceae; genus Tillandsia; species Tillandsia fasciculata. The sequence continues at coordinate 4,463,619 of CM054937.1, read as the reverse complement.
CCATCCTAAATTGACAGAATAACTTATTGGAACTAAAAGTGACGAATTAACCAACCAACAAAACTGCTTGGTTTCTACACATCCTATTGTTGCATCAAAACATACAAAATAATTCAATATGAGGAATTAGCTTATTCATGAATGCACATCGATTAAGGCGTTGAGACTTCAACATTAGCCTAAGAGAAAAGTTGGAGGAATAAATTGTTAAATGTATACCCTAAAAGCCAATCAGGACGACACATGTATTTTTTTTAAGATATAAATTTGTATTTGACTTCTTATATTATGAATGGACTTGAATTTTTATTTTCATTTATATTATATATATGTCCATAAATTGTGTAAAAAATTTATATTATGATGATGACACGTATTCTCAAAATTTGAGAATTTGAAACATGTATTGTTGGTGGTTAATTCCTAATTGCTCCCGATCGATGGATCATCACGGAGATAATAATTGATCCGGTGAGATTGGTGCACAAGTTGTTTTTTTTTTAGGGTATACGAGTCTCGAGTCAATAGTATGGGAACATCGAAGCGAATGTGCAGATGGTTGTTAGAGAACAAGAATACCGAACGTGACCAACAAGAATGCCGAACATAACCAACACGAGAAATGAATTAAATGTTTACTCACTCATCAGTGACTTACTCGATGTTGCAGTAGTGTGACTAATTCTTTGGCTTGCGGTGCCTCGGCTATTCACAATGAGATTACTGTAGTTTAACTATACATGCATTTGGTCCCTAGTCATTTGGATTCTTGCGGTGCATGTTGGCTACAATAGGTTTATTATAAAAATAAGATGAGCACCTATAAGGAATCAATCGTCCTTGGTAAATAGGAGAATTAATTTTATGTGATTTATGAAATCGAGTTTTGAAGATTTTGCTCATGGTAAATAACTGAAAGGTTTTCGATATTAAAAACTTGAGTCAAATAAATTTGACATATGACAAATAACGAGGTTTGACGAGCTATTCCATAACATCCGTCTAGCCGAGACTTACGATAAAAGGACTATATCACACGTTAACTATACCTAGATATTCAGTATTCCATTCTATTGGACTGCCACTACATGTTACTAGATGTTACTGGTGGATTCTGAGATCCATGAGAGTTATCTGGATAAACAATAATTCTTATCGGGCTAAGTTCAAATTGTTCCGACCCATTGAAAAGAGTTTCAGTGATATATAGTGATCACAATATATCTCACTACCAAAAAAAAATATAATTTATGGATCATACCAAGGATTAAAGTGCCGTGGCACAAAGGTGTGCCGGCAGTTACCTGGCATGATACGATGGGCACGCACAACCTCCTAGTGGCACGCTTTGGCACGGTCTTATTTTAGTTTTTTCTGTCCAATAAGACTTTAAAATATTTTTTTAAAAGTTTTAGAGTAATATTTATAAATTTTGATTATGTATTGATTTGTCTTGATCTAATGTAAATAATAACTTACTAACTTACTAGTTAATAGTTTAATATAATAGTATTTTTTTTATAGGTGAAGTTAAATACAACTAAGAAAATTATTTTTTCTTTAAATTTTTATAAAAATTTGTAATATCCATTCGTATTGATTCGATAAAGAGGATCATATGATGACAAGACTAAACTAGAATGAAACCCAAGTGCACTGATAGTTTTTTTTTTATTTTCAAATTTTTATAAAATATTTATGAAAAATTAAAGAAATTTAATTTTTTTAAAAATTTTTAAAAAATTATAAAATTTGTCCATCAAAATTTAATAATAAACCATACTATGAATAAATTAAACATTAATAAAATTGATTAACTTTTAATTTTTTTTATTTATCTTTTATTTTTTAGAATTTTAAAAGTTATAAAATATAAATTCGAAGAAATTAATTTTTTTTAAATTTTTATGAAAAATTTGCAAGCTCATCCAAAAAAATTAATTTTTCTTAAATTTAAATAAGAAAACTTGTGCAATTTATTTATAAAAATTTAACACTAAACCATATGGTATATACATTAAGCAAATTTAAATATCAATTACTTCTATTTATTTTCAATTTTATTAAAATTTTTATATTTTTAAATCTAATAATAAAATTTTCAAAGTTAAGAATATCTTAAATCTCGCACAAAATACTAAATTCGTACAAAAAAAAATAAAAATGAACCATATAATGATTAAATCAAGTGGATATATTTTCAAATTTTTTTAAATTGTTAATAAAAATTTATATAATTTCATATTTCTTTACAAAAAAAACTTTACAAGTTAAATATATTCTAAATGTATGGAAAAAAAATTTAAGTTGTAAATTTCTTGACTTACCTAATAAGTAGATCTTCGATGTTACTATTTCTTTACTTTTTCTTTTAAGATCGAAGTAATCAAAAAATAATAAGAGATTGAAAGAAAAAATTAGAAAAAAAAAATTATGAGAAAAAAGAGAAGAAAAAAATAGAAAGAAAAAAAATAGAGTAAAAAATATGAGAGGAAAGAAAAGAAAGTGCAGAATAGAAGAAAATGTAGAAGTGAAAAGAAGAAAATAGATGAGAGAGGGATAAAAATCTATGCAGGAAACCAAAAAATACAAAAAGTCGTAGTAAAAAAAAAAAAAAAAAAAAAAAAAAAAATAAAAAAACCTGTGTGGGCAAGTAAGCACGTACCGTGACTACTCTTTGGTATAGTCGGACTCGTAATTTTTGAATTACCGAGAGACCTAATTGTCACGATATATTGATAATTGGATACCAATTTTGGATCATACACATAAAGGTTGTGACTGATTAAAGATCGTAAATGTTGGAACCTAAAATAGATTGATAATAACAATTGTAATTGTAATTAGGACATTAAATGCAAATGTTGGAAATTAAAAATTTGATTGAGTTGTGAGAGGACTAATATGCAAATATTGCATTATTAATTTGATTTGATCAAATTAGAATTGAATTCGACCAATTAGAAATAAGATAAATTTAAATCCTAATATTATTTTTATTCTTAATGATTGTAAAAAAAAATTATATAAGGTTCTAAAAAACCCGAGGTGTCACCCCCTTTCCTCCTCTCCCTCTTTTCTTAACTACCTATCACCCCTTTCCTTCTCTCCCTCTTTTCTTAATAAATTAGAAGAAAGACGTTTTCATCATATCCACAGCCTTGTGTGGATACTTGTAGAAGCCAGACGAATGTGCGATTTCAAGAGAATAAAATTTTATGATTATTACATTACAGTGTGGATCTACCTGCGCAAAAGTGAAGATCATATTTCTCTCTTTTAATCTTAAATACACGAGGAATGCTATTTTGCGTATTCCAAAATCGGATCTCGAGTTTTTGAAATCAAATTTTATTTGATTCTTTTTTTTATTGTGTTATTAACATATGCAAAAACCTAACAGTGGTACCAAAGACACCCTTATACCTTTTGCCCCTGTTTGGTTGAGGACCTTATTCCCTCTTTATCCCTCAACACACAAACACACAAACAAAAACACACAAAAAAAACACAAAAAAAAAGGGGATTGTTATCCCTTTAACGGGTTATTCCAGAATAGTTCGTTAAGGAGTGGATAACAATTTCCCCTCTAGGTGGGGTTGTTCCCATATGGGAACAAATTTGTTTCCATCTTTTTCTCTCTTTTTTTCTAAAAGAAATTAAATTAAAATCTTTAAAATTTTAAAAATTTAAAATTTATAAATTTTTTTTTATTTTATAAATTTTAAAATTTTTAACTTTAATTTTTTATAAATCTAAAAAGTTAAAAATTTTAAAATTTTAAAATTTATATAAATTTTTTACATACAAATTTTTAAAATTTTAAATTTTTTATAGAAAATTTTTAATTTATACAAATTTAAAAATTAAAACTTTTGCATATTCTTTTGTACATTCTTGGAGACAATTAAAACTTAAATTTTTAAATTTTATAATTTTTACAATTTTTAAAAATTTTAAGTTTAATTTTTATTAGATTTATAAAATTTTAATATTTATTAATTTTAAAATTTTAAAATGTATACAAATTTTTAAATTTTTAATTTTAATTTTTAATAAATTTAAAAATTTAAACGCTATTATTTAAACACTAAAATTTAAACTTTAATTTATACAAATATTAATTATTATTTAATTAATATTTTATATTAATTAATTAAATTAAATATTATTATTTTAAAAATTATAATTATTTTTATTTTTTCTGTTCCAATCTAGCTATTTAAACATTAATTTTCTTATTTCCAAGAATAAAGCCAATTTTCTTCCAAAATCTTGATCTTATTTCTGATCTTATATCTATCCCAGATATAAACAAATTTATACATTTTAAATTTATCCTAGAACCAAACACAACCTTTAAGATTTAACTTATAAATTTGAGTATTTTAAATTATTTTTTATTAATAGATCATTTTACCGTATACGAAAAATCATAAATTTTTTTTTTTATCAATTAATTTCTTTGAAATTATTCAAAAAAAAAAAAAAAAAAAAAAAAAAAAAAAAAAAAAAAAAAAAAAACTATAGCCGATTATTGTAGCAGTCCGTATGATTATTGTAGTAGTTGTCCGTACAAAATAATTTCAAATTTTAGACAGAATTTGCTGCAAACTTGACGTGAAATCGTCTATTTTCTTCATACTTGTCCGACATCAAGATCCCAAATCAACAGAAATCAACACAAATCACGAACTAATTCGCATTAACGACGACAACGACGAGATCAAGATCGCGGGATCGAGATCTCACCGATGTTAGATCGTTCGAGGGAGGGATTCGAGAGCACCTTGATGGTGGGGTAGGAGACGAGCTGGAGGGGCCCGACGACGAGGATGAAGACGCGCATCACGTCCCAGTAGCACTTGGCGAAGGAGGCGGCGGAGAGGCGGATCTTGGGCTGGAGCTTGTACGCGTCAATGGCGGATGGGAGGCGGAGCTCGAGGAGGGCCAGGGGGAGGGGGACCAGGGTGAAGATGACGAAGAGGAAGAGGACGTTGTGGTAGTAGAGGAGGGGGTCGGGGACGCGCGCGGAGTAGCGGAACCAGAGCGTCTCCGCCGCGGTGAGGTTGCGCCCCAGCGCAGCCGCGGCCTCGGCGGCATTGACGTAGGGAAGCATCGGCGGTGCGCAAGCTCGAGCTCTCACCGGCGGAGGAAGGAGGAAGGAGAAAGGGGAGGAAGGAGAAGGATATTTTGCAGAGAGGCACCTGAATTTCGGGAGAATTATGGGGACGGGACGGGACGAGTGCTTTACTTTTTTTGGAAAGGTGGTGGGCTTGCAGCGGTAGTCATTTTCCCATTTTAAATCGGAGGCGTTGGCATACTGGCATCCTCTAGTGACGCCGAACGGAAATTTGTTGCCTGAACCTGGTCCATCATGAACCGGTCTTTTTTTTTTTTTCTGGATAAAAATGATAAATAGTTTTTTTTTTTTTTTTTTTTTTTATTGTATAATGTATTGATGTATTTATAGATATCATGTTATTACCAATGATTAAATAGAAAAAATAGTACAGCAAAATAAATAATAAGAATTTAAATACTCGGTAGTAATATTGTATCGTGTCAACAAAATATCGATACGATATAATTTTTATATCGATAGTACTGTGCAAAATTTTAATTTTTTAAAATTAGTAATTAATTTTTTAGTAAAATTTAAAAAATTTAATAAAACTATATAATAAATATTAAAATGTTTTATTACAAAAAAAAATAAATATTTTATTATGCTATTATATGTTGGCACATAAATATTTTTCATAATCGTCACATATCAATACAGTTCGTCACGTCTCATACTTAAATTTTTTACAAATAATTAATATTTAGAATCATGCTTTGTAATTTTCTCATACTTTATGAAAAAATAACTTTATAAAAGAGGTTTAAGAGATAATACTATAAAAAATTTGGAGGATCACCGTAGGGTTTTAATATCTATGTAAGGATAAAGTACAAAATATTTGTATAGTGGTTTTATGTTGTTTAACCTTTCTTATTATTTATACATTTTTGTTGTTTTATGGAAATATTGTAAATTAGTGGGAGTAAAGTTTTGCTCATGGAAATACAACAATTTCATCATTTGTCATAGGATTATTAACCCAGGAATAAAATTATTCTTTTTCAAGTTAATTTAAATGAAAATAACGAAAAGTACTAGTGCTTGAAAAAGAAATAGATTTATTATCATGTCCCAATGAATACACCCATCAAATTTATCCCCCGCTCGATCAGTTAAGCATCGGATCATTTTTTTTTTTTTTCTACTAATATATACTAGTGTAGGAAACCATGCGATGCGATAGATAAAAATTATAATAAAAATTTATAAATTAAATAAATAAATAAAATATAAAAAATAGAAGAAATAATTATAAATTTCGAAAATAAAAAAATAAAATTCAAATAACTCTGTGTAGTAATCTAGAAATTCAAAATTTAAATTGAAGAAGTCAGATGTCAGAATGTTTGAGAAATTGCAAAGTAGAACCTATGTGGTCGTGTATTAGTGTGCTAGTTGCATAGTTATCGGAGCACGATATCTGCCTTTCAGATCCGAGTCTGATTTTGAAAATCTGAAATCGCCAGTGCGACCGTCTCATCGAATCGATTGAAATTGATATAAACCGATTTTCGATCCGACGGTCAGATTGTCCAGAAATCAGTGTAGAAGCTTGTGGGGCCCACAACTTAAGTTGTGAATAGTAAACCCTGTTTTAAATCTCCGTCGACCGACGTCGGCCGTTTTGCTTTCTAGACCCTGAACATAAGAGTGTGAGTAGTCAATCTTAACTATTTTCGACGTTCTGAGCGCAGTGGCACTGACGAAATTTGCATTTGGTAAGCCTAAAGCATCGTAAAACGTGCCGAACTGTATAATTTACAGTATAAGATGGATTTTAAAATTTATGAAGCTGAATTTTAGCAAACCAAAATCGCTACTTGATAGGTTTCGTCGAGCCAGACGTCGTGGTGGTGTCCGTTTTTCAGTTTGACAATCCGGTTGTCTCGTAAAGCGTGAAATATGAGAAAAATCACAGTATTTTGCGAAAAAATGCTATATTTTATGTGTTGAATTGCTCCAAACTTGTACAAGAGGGACCTCTGTGCATAATTGTTACACAGTAAAGGACCCATATCAAAATATCAAAGAGTAGAGGGGCTAACTAGCATTTTGTTGCAATTTACACATTAGCAACAAAGGGTTGCTTTAGAAACCCTAGCCACTTTGTTTTTTTTTTTTTGTAACTGAAGCCTCCACCCCACGACCTTACAACTCCTCTGCGAGGTTGATGCACCAGCAACTCCGGCCGCCGTCCAGTCGCCGGAAAAACCCAAGAAATCAAGTGTAGGACTCGGGTTTTGGTGTTATTGGTGAGGAAACTATCCGAGGAGGTTTTGGTTGCTCCAAGCAATTCCTGTGAAGTCCTCTGTGAAGTTGGGACCCAGCCAAGGAACCCCGGTGCCCTGATCCGCCGTGCGCCGCCGCGGGGAAGAGCCACCTTCTTCCTCGGATCCGGCAAAGGTAAGGTCCTTTGTTTTTCGTTTTCTTTGCAACCTAGGTTAGTGCAGTAGATTAGTGAGGCCCTGAAGATTCCCCATGCAAAGTCCCGACCCTCGGGGTGCTCCCGGTCGCCGGCGGGGAAAATGCACCCGCCGGAACCCTAAAATGGGCCGCCCCTCGCGCGCGCTTCTCCGGATGGCTCGGGCTTTGAACCAAGATGATAGGAAATTTCTGTAGGGCCTAGATAACCTCCCCAAGAAGTTTCATGGCATATGGTGTAGTGTGCGCTTCGCAGATCCGAGCCCTAGTTTCGGGCTAACTTTGCTCCGGCCGAACTTCTCGTTCCGGCGCCGCCGCCGCTTGTTGCTGCCGGCCACCTGCATAGTTAGCTCCACCAGGTTGAGATTGACCCATAGATGTCCTTACATGAGACCCATGCTGCTCGGTTGAGGCTTCACCATTGTTGGTGCATGTTCCGGCCAAGAGTGCTCCGCCGCCGCCGCCACCAGGTCTCGTCGCCGGCCATGCGCCCAGCAAGCTTCGAGGAGTCGGGTAGCACCTACAGGTGCTTATGCATGAGACCTAGAACCCTTGTATAAAGATCCACCATTATTACCTTCAAGGTTGTGTGTTTAACACTTATGCCCACTAAGTGTTCGATAAAATGCCTCAAAGAAGTTTTGTTTGGATTTAGGTTTCAAGTTGAATATGAAAGATGTTCCACACTGTCCCCTGAGCTCAGTGCTCACTTCAGATCAAACAGGGTCTGAGTGGATGTGTGTTGTGGTGCATTGTCAAAATGTTAGGAAGCATGTGGGTTGGATCTTCTTGATCCAGTAGGTTTTGGGTTGCTAAATAGCAAGCCCTTGTATTCTGGTACTGCCTAGAGGAGAATGCTCCAATTTATTTGAAATATGCACAAGTATTTTTCAAGTTGTGGCATTATAAGCTCTATATTTAATAAATGACCATGGGATCGGTTTGGGACTGTTTGCGAAGCCGCGACAGTGTGCCCTTGTCTAATTTGGGGTCACTGAATGCGATGCTCGCGTTAGATTTTGGTTTTGATGAGCCGGAGAAATAAAAATGCTATTTGGCTATGTTAGAGAGGAAAATCATGGGCCGAAGTTTTCCTCGGGTCTCGTGCTGCTCCCAAATGGTGAGCACGAGCTTCGTCTTGTTGTAACGGACGCGCTGAAACTTACGGCGCTGTCTTTGGATTCCTGGTTTGGAAGAATGGGTCAAAACGGTGTTCAAATTGGGGTAATTATGCGATTTTAAGGAAAATTATGGATTAAGTTGCAAATGTAACATGCTGACTGTCTTTAGACAGTATTTACGCACCCTCTAAACTTTTTGTTAAAGTTCCGTGGACTCTAGTTGAGCGGGAAACGGATCTTGTTTCGTAAATCGGCAAAATTGTCGGTTTTACGAATTTCGGTGTTTCAATTTGGATTTCTGGTCATCAATTGTTGCCTCTGGTTATTCCCGACACTGTCCTGGCTGGTCCAGTAACTTTAGTTTTCTGTCGAAAAACTCCGAAGCCGAATTAGGTTTCCCGTGAGTTGAACGAGTATTTTTGGCAACATTTGGACACCGAAAATTACTGTTTTGCCCTGTCTGCCCGAACACCGAGGGAATGATGTTTAGAGTCAGTAGGTGTAATTTGGCAGTGTTAGCATGTATATAGACTGTCGGCGGGTCTGTTTCAGTGTTCCGGTAATTTTCCGAAAATTTCGGTAAAAGCCTATTTCGGCTAAGTTCCCCGTGTAGTCAACAGAGTATTATAGAATTGTCGGGATGGGTATGTTTGAATTGTTCCCTGATCATAATCTTGATTCAGGTTGGCAGAGTCTTCGAACGTTCAGTTGGAGTCAAAGGTTCGCCTGCAAACGACAGGTGGGTTTATCTTCGGTCCGGGCTTTATCAGGTTGGCCCTATGGGGTGCCGTGGTAGGTTGGACCCCTGTTTTTGGTGTAGCCTGAACCTATGTTTGAGCCTTTCCAATTATTCTGATTCCAGCATTCTTTATGTACAGCTATGAAGCATAGATCTTGCAGTATAGTTCTTGCCATGATTCCATATTCAGCCTTTAGTATGTATATAGATACATCTTGATATATACCATGCTTGCTTGTCATCAGCTTTATTATGCTAGCATTTCCTGTGTTATGTTCATGATAGAATAGGGGTACTTTTCTGCTATTCAGTTCAGTTATAGTTCTTGTTATTCAGATTGGTTTATAGCATGATTATTATAGCTTTCAGCATCCCGACAGGGATTATCTGGCTCATTGCCGACAGTTCAGCTTGAGCATCAGTCTTATGATCGCCATAGCACTAGCTGTTCGCAGTGGGCCTGATCCCCCACAACGCGGTCTTTACCGGTAAAGTGGTCGATAGTGGCGACCCGTGAGCCCCAGGCTGCACATAGTGGACGAGAGTGGCGACACGTGTGCCCCTGAGTGCACCGATGGTGCCGGGTTATATGTCAGCCGAACGTGCCATCTTTGGCATTGGTCTAGGTCCTCGTGACCGATGACGGCACTGATTGGGTACTTACAGTTATTATTATTCAGCTCCTTCAGTTTACAGCATCGTTATATACCAACTTTGTTTATAGCATGATTATATCCTGCTTGACAGATTTATTAGTTACAGCATGATTAGCTTCTTGTATGAGTACCCCTGTTTCCATTTCAGCATGCTTAGATTTTATATCTGCATCTTGTTATTCAGCTTTCAGTTATATCTTGCTTTTACTATCCGCATATCATTGTATCCGGTAGGTACGACTTGCTATTTCTCGGCCCGTCGTGCCCACTGGGATACACTGTCGATGTATCTCACACCCCCTGAGTGCCTGTTTTTCAGGTTAGTCGGGTGCTGGGAGGTTGGGACGATCCAGTGAGCTGTTGCGCTAGAGTTGTCCCCTGCTATTGGCCACAGTGGTCCAGTGCTAGCATTTTTGTTTCAGTATTATGATCATAGCTTTCTGTATAGATTTTATTAGTTGGAGTATTTATGGAGTTTGGATGTATTAGTCGTGGATGTATTAGTAGTGGAGTTATGTTTTAGTTTTAACTGCTGATTATATTGCTCTCTGATTGTATTACTGTACTTGCCTAGCCGAGCATGTATAGGGGAGACTCTGTCCGTGTGGACAGAGGATTTCCTATGCATGTGGCGGTCTGTTCACGTCCCGAGTTTAAAGTTTGAACTCTGATTTAAAAAAAAAAAAAATTTCTACCGCTGTTTCGAAACTCGGGGCGTGACAGATTAGATGGTATCAGAGCAATAGGAATACGAAGTCTAGGTTTGGCTAGGAACGAACCCTAGGATGATTTGCGACTTACGTGAGAGTGCGGGGTTAGGAGCTCGAGTACGGTATGGTCGGTCGAGTCGTGTCCTATCCCTGATCAGTGTTATATAGCTTGGCATTCACGAGTATTCCGGCAGAGGTGGTGTGACAGTGAGCGCACTGGCGCTGGCATGGTTGTACTACTGATCGATATTAGTGGCTTATGGGCCCGATGGTAACCCTGATTGGGTTGGTGCATGTTGTATCCAGGTCCCACCTCTTGCATTGGATTTCGTGGATCGTTACAGATTCTGTTACAGCAATAATAGCCGTTGTGGCTATGCCTTAGTGAGGTTGTAATTGTGGTGCATTAAGACTTGAGAGCTTGATGTACCCAGTTGGCTAATAGCCTGAGGATCCGATGGTAGTCCGTAATGGGCTCGACTTGTGTGTAATTCATTTATTGCCTGCGATCTGCTAAAGGGGTTGAGATTACCCCTGTCGACGTTTTAAGTTGCGACTAGTGTCGCTAGAGCTGTGTTAGCCACTAGTGTGGAATTCAAAGTGTTAGAGAGCACTGAGATATCATTTCGGCCCTCTGTGTACGGTATTGGTTGGACCCCTGTTTTTGGTAGCTAATTATTATCTTGAGCCTGCCTTCCTTTTGATTTCAGTGCATACTGCTTTACGCCTGATTGATGACCTTCATTTGTTATCTGATATCTTACATGTTTGATCCTAGTTGCTTCCTTGTTGATCTCCTGTTATGCTGCTAAACACATGATTTTATTTAATAAAAATTTTTACCGAGCGTCGTAGGGTCGCCTGAGTCTGTTCTTGTTTGATAGGACGAAGGCAATGCTCTTCGATGTTTGAACCTAAAACCTGTTTTCAAAATATTTTTCTCAAAAACATGTGTTTAGTCTTGCATGGTTGTTTAGTTTACATGATTAATATCTAGTTGCTTCCAGTGGTTATAGCATATTTCTGGACATTGTCATGTCTGTTTGTTCGTTAGATGTTTGAGCCTGCTTTCTTGTTGTTCACCTGTTATGCTGCTAAATACATGATTTTAGTAACTAAATATTTTTACCGAGCTTCGTAGGGTCGCCTGAGTCTGTTCTTGTTTGATAGGACAAAGGCAACGCCGAGGTTTGGGCCTAAAATCTGTTTTCAAAATAGTTTTCTCAAAAACATGTATTTAGTCTGCATGACATGGTTAGTCTGCATGATTGGTATTCAGTTGCTTCCAGATTTTATGATTTGATTCCTGAATATTTGTTATACCTGAATTTCAGCACTTCTGATTTACTTGATCCATGATTCCTGGTTGCTGTTGATTGATCCTGCATTTGGGTTGTGATTTGTTGGTAGTCTTGCATTGAGTTAAGATGTTGTTATCATATTACAGTTGCATCCCAGAGGGGATTGTTATCTGGCTTTTTGCCGATTACCCGGTATGTGGACCGTGAGGTTGAGCATTCGCATTGATCGCCCGCATCGCTGTACTTCACGAACATATCCGAGGTAGCTTCTCGTGTGCTTTGTTCTTTACCGGTAAAGTGGTCTGTTGAAAGACCCGTGACCCCGCAAGGGGGGAATGTCAGCCAGGTTGGTGCTAGGTTGGGCAAATTCCCTGAGGTCTTATTGACCAATATGGTGGCTTGTGATTGGGTCTTTTGTGTTCATCTATTTGATGCATGTGTTGTTGATTGTTAAGTTACTTTATCATACTCTATTGATTCTTTGTTTTGACTTCCTGTTATCTACCTATACATGTTGAGATTCTATGTGATGCTTTTGATTATAATTCAGTGATTACATATCTGTTTGTCCTGACTCATGATTTTCATCCTCAAGTAATATACAGTTCTATGATTATATTGTTCGTATATCTGATTGTCCTAACTCATGATTGTTACCCTCCTCAATTTAAATACAGTTCCATGATTATATCTGCTTATCCTAACTTTGACTTTTTTTACTATCCTCTAGTATTGTATACCAGTAGGTACGATCTGCTATTTCTCGGCTCGTCGTGCCCATTGGGATACATGTACAGTGTATCTCACACCTCCTGGGTGACCATTTTTCAGGTCGAGCGGGTGCTGGGATGTCGGGACAGGTTGGTGAGGTTTCGAGTTAGATATTGACCCTGGACAGCCGAAAAGTTTGTGAATTAGTTGATTGAGAATAGATTGTTGTAATTCAATTGTAATAGTTGTAAGGTAATTTGTAATAATTATTTTGTCATATTGTTATAATATAGTAGTACGTAGTTAGTACTCTGATGATGTTGCCAAGCTAGCCGTGCATATATAGAAAAGGCTCAATCCCAAAGGGGATTGGGACTCTTCTATATATGTGGCGGTCTGTTGCGCCCTGGCTGGTTTTGAAACTCTGATTTAAAAAAAAAAAAAAAAAAAAAAAAAAAAAAAAAAAAAAAATTTAGACGTTGATTTTTAAACTCGGGGTGTGACACTCTGTAACACGTGTATGACATTCATATTTGAAAACTTTTAAACATTCTCCTCACCCCCCACTATCGTCTTGATTGACGACGTCGCCATCGCTGCCTCCAAGATCGTCATCCTCAATCAGTACTAACCTCACTCCTACTGCTTTGCATCGTCCACATCTTCCCATCTTTTCATATTGGCATGTGATCAAATTTCTACTGCTGCACACAACGTGCCCTCGTGCGCCGCACTCGCCGCACTACTTGCCAGAGGTCTCTCATTGATGGTTGTGGAAACGAGCCCGAAGACTTCTTCTCGGTCGACTGCAACAATGACGACAACCCCTCTTGTGATAGCGGATATGACCGTGTATAGAAAAAGATAAGGAAAAGAATTTGATATTGGATTAGAGTTAAAAAAGATTTTTGTGATTATAATTAAAGGTGGGTGAATGCATTAATTAGAACGAATTTTTGACCTTAGCCAACCTTGCTATTTATAGGTTATATGAACTCTCTTACTAAGTCTATATTAAAAACACCCACTAAACCCACTATAATTTTATGAATTATTCATAATCCTTGGCATTTATGAAGAGTTTTGAAGACATTAATGGGAGCGGTTATAAGTCTCTTCATCTCTCACAGAAGAGTTTTGAAGACATTGATGGGAGCGGTTATAAGTCTCTTCATCTCTCACAAAAGGTGCTGAATTTAGACCTTCTTGATAACTCGCTTCATCTAGCGAAATAATAAATAGTGATTGTCTAGAAAAGAAAAAAAATTGCATTAGAATTAAGAAAACGTATGGTGATTATAATTGAAGGTAGGTGAAGGGACAAAAAAAAAAGAAAATATGTAAGAAAAACAAAGGGCCACGAAAAAATTTTTATTAATGTTGGATCTATTTTCCAAAATAAAAAATAAATATTATGTAAGATTTGGAGTTCATATATTTATTTATATAGATAATAGGTGAAGAAAAGACTGAGTGAAGAAAAGAATGCCATGCGTCAATTCATATTGAGGATTAATAATTATATATATATATATATATATATATATATATATATATATATATATATATATATATATATATATATAAATTTTATAAATATCTATTTTATATTTTATTCTTCTGTTTTCTAAAAATATTTATTTTCTCTTCTCAAAATTTAAAATTATAGTATTTAATCCATAAACATTTATATTCCGTCATTATTCTGTCTATAAATTATATCTTATAATTAACTTACTAAATAAGCTAGGTTTGTGTGGTTTTAAAAATACGAAGGCCTTCATACTTCTAAATTATTTTCGATGTTAAGGACTTTTGAATAAACAATCGATTCTGTTAAATTTGATGTAAAGTATTTAAAAAGTCTAAAAAAAAATAAATTTTATAACTTTTTTATATCTATTAATCAAAGAAGCTCAAAATTAATATATTTAATAGTGGTGGTGGTGAGTCGTTTATAAGTTTAACGATATAGAAATATCTAAATAATATAAAATTTTGATAGAAAATATTTTATACTATATAAAATAATATTAATATTTTTAATCTAAAATTTTAGTATCATATCATCATATTTTGTGAGATTTTTATTTTCAGCCGTTGATTTTGTGCTATTTCGATCACTTGATATCGAAAAATTATAAAATTTATTTTTTAGGTATTTGAAATATTCTAGATTAAGTCTAACAGAACTGATCGTCGATTGAAAATTTTCAATATTAAAAACAACTTGATAATACGGAAACCTCCGTACTTGGACTCCTTACTAAATTATCTATTAGACTCTTCAAAATAGTGAAAATAGTGATAATAGAGGTTAAGTGTTGCAATTTTAAAGTTAAAAAATATAAACAAAAATAAGTAAAAGATAAAATATTAAAACAGATATTTATAACGAACAATATTATTTATATACATTTAAAAAAAAATTGTATATCTTATGCCAACTTATTCCCCCATGTGAGTTACTCATTAATCATTTGATGTAACTAGGCAAAACATCTATTTACTATTTATAAAAATATTATTTTATTTTATTTTATTTGTGTCTTATATTTTATGTTTCTATTATTTTCGCCCACTCTAGGTGAATTATTTTTTTAAGTAACAACTAGGAGAGAAAACCCCTAGAAACTTTTATTAAAAAAGTAAAAGTTAACAGCACAGTGTATTTCCAAAAATGAGTGTTTTACTAATAAATTCAAAAACAAAACTGCTACAGTATCTATAATCACTCAAATCCATCACCAAACAAACTACAGAACTAGCCACATTGAAAAAAAATAATTATTTTTTTTTAAAAAAAAAATAATAACCAACTAAACACTTGTTATCGCCAAATAAACCAACAAAATAGCCATGACTATAATATTTCATCCTTGTATTCAGTTAGACTTCACTCTTTTATTTTTTTTAGACCTCACTCTTTTATTTTATTTTATTTTATTTTTTTGAGAGACACTCTTTTATTTTTTTCATTTCATCAACAGGCCTTTGACATAATTAAGGAAATAAAGATTTTATTTTATAATAATAATAATAATAATAATAATAATAATAATAATAATAATAAATGGCATAAGAACTTCACAAATCTATTGTTGAGGTCAAAAATATCACCAGGTGAAAGTGCGATAAGTGACGATCACCATCGGCTAAAAACATCAGCCGATAGGAGAAGCGGCCAACAAAAGGATTATCGTCTTTTTAAGGTCAAAAATTTTGCCACCTAAAAAAGTGACACGTGACTTATACCATTAACTAAGGATATCAGCCGATAGAAGGTTGAGTCAACAAAGAGTGACACGCGTCTTCATCAAAACCGACCTCAACTGCAAGCAAAGGGGCCCTCAGCCGAATGGAAGGCAAAGGGACCGCCTCAGTCGAATGGCAAAAAGAGGTGAGGCCAAGATTGACTCTCGATTGCCCAAGCCGCAGAAGGAAAGACCTTGAAAGGAAAGAGTACGAGATATGGACACAAATCTCGTAACTGACTCCGGAATGGCAAGCGGCGCCTAGCATTGGAAAGCGCCGAAGATCACGCTTCGGCACACCATTTAGGGGATGAACATGGACGAAAACAACTCCTATCCCATTAAGGAGAATTGACTAAAAAGAAAGTAGTTGAGAGATATGCGATGATTCCTCTTAGATCACGCCGATTACTAAAATCGACGGTTATACACATGATTCGAACGGATATAAATAACCGAACCATCGAAGAAAAAGGGATCCTACAACCTCGTAAGCCAGTGACCACCCTTACTTTTCAATACCTTTCAATGCCTGTATTTACCGCTTTCCTAGATAGTTTTTTAACCTGCATTTACTGCTTTCTTAGATAACTTTCATACCCGCATTAATGGCTTTTCCTAGGAGTAGTCTTACTTGTAATCGGTTCCTGTAACCCCTCTCCAAGTAATATAATTCTAAATCGGCTATTCTGCCGTGTCAAATCCTCTGCCTCTAAATCTCAGTTCGACTTCTCTAGGTCGAACTCTCTTAAGAGTTTGATTGAGAAGAACCCAGCCGAGCGGATCCCTCCTCGGCCTAATCGCTTGATACTTTAGCACGCGGCGTATCACACTCAGAGGGTCACCCCCAGGGGTCGATCGCGGACTGCGCTCGGTCGACGGTCAGCATCACATTTCGGCCCCAACATCTTTTTGGCATGCCCGGTGGGACCCTCAGGTAAGCTCTTACCTTGTTTCCTACCGATAAAATGTCAGACGACAACATCCTGAATCTCAGGAACAGAGTCGTTCCCAGACATGTGGGGAACGACCAGGCTAGTAGTGTCGGACACACGAATGACCCGCCATCGACGCTATCAGAAATTCTCGAGACCAGCGGGAGGTAGGCACCACGGGAGTTGACACTATCTAAGTTATTCGGGCAAATGGCCCGAATGCTGGAGACCGTCGAGAGGACCCAACAGTCCCTCAAAAGAGACAGCCAGGCCCAAGGCGCCCGTTTGGACTCAGTATTGGCCATGGTAACAGTCTTGAATGAAAATATGGCTCGAATCGGGCAAGCGCTAACCCGAAATGAACCACACAATAGAGGACTCACCTCCACACTACCCCAGCCATTGTCGACGCAATCGATCTTGATGGCACCGGCAATGCCGATAGTGCAACTACAAGGAGTTGCACCGCAGGCGGCAACTTATCAAGTGGTGCAGCCAATGGGGGCAGTACAGCCGCAAGTAGCCCCGTACCAGACGAGAGCGAGACCGATGGGGCAGAACATCGGCCATCAGTCAGAGAACTACTGGGAGACTCCTCTGCCTCCCCCACCACCGTTTATCCAGCCTCAGGCTGGGGGCAGGAACGGCGGCTCAGCAGTAGGCTGGTCATTACTGGCCGTCACCTCCATCGGCGCAGCCAGCGGCCCCGATACCACAAGCTGGGCTCGCTAAGATGGCTGGGGGTAGGAATAGCAGGCAGGTCCCTGCGTAGGGACCACCTCAGCATCAGGTCGGCCACTGTAGGCTGCCATCTTCATTGGCACCGCCGGCAGCCCCAATACCTCAAGTAGGGCTTGCCGACATCCATGCCTATGTGGAGGAAATTATTTGAAATTCATTCGGGGTGCAACTACAAGGAGTTGCACCGTCGGCGGCAACTTATCGAGCGGTGTAGCCAATGGGGGCAGTACAGCCACAAGTAGCCCTGTACCAGACGAGAGCGAGACTGATGGGGCAGAACATCGGCCATCAGTTAGAGAACTACTGGGGGACTCCTCTGCCTCCCCCACCACCGTTTTTCCAGTCTCAGGCTGGGGGCAGGAACGGCGGCTCAGCAGCAGGCTGGTCATTACTAGCCGTTACCTCCACCGGCGTAGCCAGCGGCCCCGATACCACAAGCTGGGCTCGTTGAGATGGCTGGGGGTAGGAATAGCAGGCAGGTCCCTGCATAGGGACCACCTCAGCATCAGGTCGGCCACGGTAGGCTGCCATCTCCATTGGCGCCGCCGGCAGCCCCAATACCTCATGTAGGGCTTGCCGACATCCATGCCTATGTGGAGGAAATTATTCGAAATTCATTCGGCACAGAGGCGAGGCTGGCAATTCAGCTAGTGTTCAGGTCTCTGTATCCCGCTTACATCGATACGGATCACTTGTATCCGACCAACTGAAAGATGCCGAAGTTCGACAAGTTCTCGGGAGAAAAAAAAATAAGAACACAATCGAGTACATTGCTCGGTTCACAGCCTAGTGCTGAGAGGCGGCCCGGAGCCCACTTTTAAAGATGAGGCTCTTCAACACGTCGTTAACTAAGATGACGTTCTTATAGTGCACAAGCCTGCCTCATAACTCCGTACGGGATTGGGACGAGTTAGAGGCGAAGTTCCATGAGCAGTTTTATCAGGTCGTGCCTGAATTGTTGGTTGTCGATATTGTAGCATATCGGCAGAACGTCGGGGAAACGGTTAAAGAATACCTTAACCGTTTCAAGATAGAAACTGTTGCTTTGTAAGGATGCCTGAGTCTGAGTTCGCGAAAATCACGTTCAATGGGCTCCACTTTAAGACGTGCTATCATTTTGAGGATCGGCAGTTTGCCAATCTCTTCGATCTAGGCATCCAGGTTGCTCCATATGAGCAATTTTGTAAAAATAATAATAATGACAATCGACCACAATGGAGTTAAGGTAAAGATGGGAAGAAGGCGAGAGAAAATGAAGTCGCCTTAATCGAGAAAAATTCGGCACACGAAGAGCTGAATGAGCGTGGTGAGAACAAGAGTTCGGCTAATGGGGCCGAAGTACACGCAATTGAGTTGTTAAAAGATTGTCAGCCGTACAATGCCAATTGTTAAAGCCGACAAGAATTCGGGAGTACAAACCCCGAGCATCGGCTAATGCATATTTATTCGATAATTCCAAGGCCGATCAAATTTTCGATCGACTGCTCCAAAATGGAATGATTCGACTCCAAGAGGGTCAAACGATTCCCCCATACGAAGAGTTTCGAAAATAGAAGTATTGCAAGTGGCACCATTCAGAGAGCCACCGAGCAGGTGATTGCACTGTTTGGAAGAACCATATCCAAAAGGAGATCGACGAGGGTCGTCTCATTTTTGCCGACCACGAAAATAACAATATAACCCTTCTCTTTCGTAGGTAAATATGGTAGACGTAAAGGGAAAGAAGCTAGTGTCGGGGTTTGAATCCCTCGAAAAGGAGACACCAACGAGCAGCATACCTCGGCTTTACGTTCAGTGTAAGGCCGAAATGACCAGCGAAGACTGGGACGCACTCTTCCTCGGCATGCACGAGGAAGTCAAGAAATGGTTTGCCTTTCCGGACTTGGGCAAAGGCATAGCTCGCCACGACCATCTGCCGGATCAGCATTCAGCCAAGGGGTCGAACGAACGACCCAAGAAGGAGGGCGAAGACAATGAACGGGACCAAGCCATCCAACGAGTCCTGTGTGATCTTTATGGCGACCATGATCGAGGCCGCAAACAGGCGGCCACGAGGGTCTAAGAGCCTCACTACGACAACAAAGCCCCCACTGCGACTACAAAAAAAGTGGAGGCCAGGGGGTACCTTGAGGAGCTTTCGACCGAGAGGCGGAAGGAGGACGAAGGCACGGGCCACAGCCGCGCCCATATCAAAGCAGGACCCGTGAGAAGTCTGGCCCGACGGGCGGCTACCCACGCATGGGGCTGAAGCCCCGAGTTTTTTATCACAGAGACAGCAGGCTGGGGGCACGGGCTACCCCTTTAACGCCTGATGTCGAGTTCCTTTCGCTTACGGAAGGGAAAGTCGATGTCTTGGTCATCCGCCTGGTGGAGAAGCTCAGAATTCAGCCGTGGCCGAAATCATGGCAGAGGCGAGAGATCCTCAGGGAACACCTAAGGGAATTGGATCCATCGGCCAATAAGCCGGTCGAACAGCAGTCGATGTTAGACAGGCCGAACCGGTGGTATGGTTCGGCTATGATGAGGACACAAAAACGTCGGCAGCAACGAGCCCAAGCTGACGCGATGAGGGAAGCAGCGATGGCTCGAGGGCCACGGCCTAGCCCGAATGAAGTTCGATCTGTGAGGACCTGGTTCCCCGCGGGGGAGTTTTCTGGTTGTACGGCAGCTTTCGAAGGCTTGTGTGGTGTGTTGGAAGTGTTTGTGCGCAATTTGGACACAAGTGGTGGACTTCGGACTCAGGGCGAAGTTTGGATAAAGGATCACCTCTCCGGATGCCTTCGGGAATTTTTAGAGATGGATTTTGGCAAAACGGATTTTAGAAGTGGACCCGGCGCGAAAATCGGATCAAGTGGGCTTTCCGGGGGCCTTCGGCAAAAATTCGGATGAGAATTTGGAGAAACGGACATCGGATTTGGATTCAGCGCGCGAAAACGATGAAAATGGACTATTCACTTGTATTTTTCGGAGCCCGGATGACGCGCACGTTTTTCGAGGTAAATGGTACTGTTCCGGCCGGCGTCGGGCGGCGGCGGCGGCGGCGGGGCGCGGCGGCGCGGCCGCAGGCAGGTGCGCGGTCCACCGCGGAGGCGTGCACCCGGGACGGGACACGTGGCGGCTCCCGGTTGGCCGGCGCAGCAGGCGCGGTCCACGGGAAAGGTCGCGGGTGTACGGTGGACCGGTTGTGACACGTGGCAGCGTGTGGTTGGCGCGGTGTTGTGCGCTCGGTCCACGGAACCACTGCACCGACCTCGGGACGCGTGCCTGGCAGAGGCGCAGGCGGCGGCACAGGCGCGCGTTGACCCCGTTTCCCGCGCGAGTGCGCTCCACGCGTCGGCGTCCGCGGAGGCCACGTGTCGTCAGGCGGGTGGCCGGTTTGGCTGTCGCCTGTTTGGCGGGCGACGTGGAGGCCCAGGCGGGATTCGGGCTGCTACAGTGCGCGCCCGAATTCCCCCTTGCGCCCGGAAACCGGGACAAATCCGTCATTTTCGGAATTGTTTTTCTGGGCCTATTTAAGCAATCCGAGCGGCTTCTTCTTCCTTTTTTCTGCATTTCGGAGCCTCCTCTCGCCATGGCGTCTTCAGCAAAGTTGGTCCCCGAGTTATGCTGCATCCATCTGCAAAGTTTTGAGATTTTTGGTGGCACGCTTATCGAGGTTTCCATTTTTACGGCGCGGCGCGACGCTCGTCCTTTTGGGTTCCCCTTCGTCGCGTTTCGGTGCGCGAGCTCTCCCGGCCTACTCCGACCATCTTTTTGAGCGATTTCTTCGCCGCTGGATTCGTGACAGGTGAGGCTACGATTTTGGGTTTCACGGACATTTCCAGATTTCGCGTTTTTCGAGGTGTTTTCTCGTGCTCATTGGGACCCCTTTTGCTGTGAGCTTTTGGTGAGGACAGCAGCTTCCTTTGAGGATATCTTCGCGCACAGATCTCGGATCGAGGTGATTCAAGAGGCAAAATTCATCTACTTCTCGCAAGGAATCTCCTGGATTTTTCTTAGATTTTTATGGATTTTTCACGAAGGTGAGAACCTCCTTTTTCTGTGGTTCTTTGTTACAGAAATTCTGTTCAGATTGTATTGGGGTGTTCCCCTTGCCGGATTTTATCTCAGCGTAGAAGCTCCGTTTTGGGCGTGCAGGTACTTGTTTCGAAGCTATCGACGCGAAGAACGCCAGGATATTTTTATTGGAATTTATTGAGCACTTTCAGCAGGTGATATTTTGGCATCTGTACAGCTGAAATTCAGCATGTGATTTTTTTTGGACAGATTTCGGGGATTTGTATATAACTGTAGCCTATGTTGTACCCAGGTGGGATTTTGGACTGTATTGGACATACTGGACAGTGAGTTGCTGTCATTTTGGTATTATCAGCTGTAGGACTTGGACAGATCTGCGCATCAGGTGGGTGGCTTTGCTTTCAAGATCTATGGACTGTGCTCTAATTCTATCGTTATAGAATCATGCATGATAGGGATTGGACTTGGGTAGCATGCTAGAAGTAGGAATTGTTGCTCCTAGTATTATCTGTTGATCTTGTGATCTTTTACTTCCTTCTATCATGTTAAATATTCGTTCTCTTGGAACCTGACCTAGCACCCCTGTCATATGTTGCATGTGTAACCAGACTAGTAGAAAACCCTCACTTGGGCTAGGGTTATTTATGTTTAGACATCCACACTTTATGTTTCATTCCTGGACTTAGTGTAGTATTCCGAACCCCCATGCAGCTTTTTCCCGTGAATCCACTGTTTAGACACCTGTTGATGGTGTATCTGGCCCATAGTGCATCAAAGGGATGCCACTGATGGACCCTGTGAGCTTTGGTTAGCTGTTTTGGCCTTCGGCTGCTTTTGCCGAATGTTAGAAAAGGATTTAGGCCAAACGGAGGGTGGATTTGGATTCAGCGCGGAAAAACACTTGAGATTGGCTTTTTGTTTGCCCAATTCGGAGTCCGGATGTCCAAAAGCGGACACCCGGAAGTTTTGACAGTTTTTGGCGCTTGCGGGAGCCTCCGGCAAATTTTGGAGGCGGAATTTGGCAAAACGGACCTCGTTTTTGGAATCAGCGCGCGAAAACGGTCAAGATGGGCTATTTGCTTGTCAAATTTGAGCTTGCGGGTACTGTTCATGCCGGAACAGTGTCGCCGGCGATCGCCGGCGGCGGCCGGCGGCGGCGGGCAGCGTCGGCGGGCGGCGGCGCCGCCGCGGGCAGGCGGCAGGCGGCGGCCCAGGGCGCGGGCAGGCCGCGGGCAGGCGCGCGGTCCACCGCGCGGGGCGTGCACCGGAGGCGGGCCACGTGGCGCCTTCCGGTTGGCCGGTGCAGCATTCGCGGTCCACGGAGTTTTGGGCCGGGTGCACGGTGGACCGGGTGGACACGTGGCGGATCGGGATTGGCGGGACTTGGTGCGCGCGGTCCACGCGATGGCCGGGGCAGGTGACCGTACGCCCGGGGCAGCCGGCGACGTGCGCGGTGCACGGCCGTCGTGCGCGGTGCACGGCTTGTCGGGGACACGTGGCACGCCGCCATTGGCTGGCTCTGGTGCACCGGGTGCAGCGGGGTTTTTGGGCTTAGTGGGCTGGGCTGTGCTGTGGGCCGGGCCGCACTGTGCGCGCCCGGAAATCTGGGCCGGCCCGTTACTGTAGCCGCCCGAAAATCCCCAAGCGCCCGAAAGTGGGGACACAGAGGGTATTTTCCGAATTGTTTTTCAGCCTCTATATAATGCACAGTCCGAGCCTTCTTCTCCTCTATTGTTCTCCCAAACCGAGCCAAATCTGCAAAGCCTATTTCTAGCAAAATTTTGCATCTTTTTGTCCTGGATCTTCCTACCAAGTTTCAAGAATTTTGGAGGCACGAATCCCGAGGTTCCCCATTTTACGGTGCGGCGCGACGTTGCTTACTTGTGTTCTTCTTCGGCGCAGCGATCGTGTTTTTGCTCCCCTGGGCTACCCCGACATCATTTTCCTGTGATTCTTGCACCAGTGGACTCCTAAGAGGTAGGACTTCATCTTTCGTTTTGGTCGCGCTTTTCCGTTTCGAGGTTTTGGCACGGTTTTCGAGGCAACAAGTGACCCCTTTTTCTGTATGGAATTCTTGACAGCAGCGGAGTGTTTCGGCCATATCTTTGCGCACGAGCGTCTGACGGAAACGAGCTTATACAACTTTTTCATCTACGGATCGCAAGGAACGCGCTCGTATTTTTAGTGGATTTTTGTGAATTTTATTTCGAGGTGATAATTAAGGATTTCTCTGTGAACAGTAATCTACCCTTAATCAGATTAGTGTATGAGAGTGCCCCCTTGCTGAATTTTTATCTTGGTGTACAGAACTCGGATTTGGGCGTGCAAGGTACCGTTGCGAAGCTATCGACGCGAGGATCGCCGTGATATTTTTATTGGAATTTTCTGGACATTTCTGCAGGTGATAATTTGACAGTTTAGTACTTGTGTTTGTATGTGGTAATTAGTGCTGTGATTGGGAGCCTAGTGTAATTAGTGGATTCCTTGTTGTACCAGGAGTATTGTGGGGGCGCGGATTTGGATTTTTGGTATTTTCTGACTGTACGAGTTGGGACAGTTGCGCTTCAGGTGGGTGGTTGTTGTACTCCTCTTTTTGTATGCCCACTAGGAATATCAGAGTACCCTTGTTATAACAATGTTGAATGTGTTGATTGGTAGACTTGCATGCTCTAGGGAATCGCTTATTAATTCTGGAACTTATACCCCGTGACAACATAGAATTAGAGGACTGCAAAACTGAGGTTTATTCATGTGAGACGGTCACCCTAGCTTATATCACTTCAACTGTTATACTTGGAAATTGGAACATTGCATGATTTAATTGGTCACATAATTATTGTCATCTTTTACTGCTACACTATTTTGGGACTTGACTTAGGAGAAACCATGCTTTTCTCTTTCTCCTTTCATTGTTGGCATTAGCGGCTTAGTCGCTCAGGTTCGAGCGTATGTGGACAGTGTAGGCAGGTATTGGGGATTTGGGACAGGTTGAGTGGTCAGGGTGTTGCGGCGACCACGGATCTTGGGTGGTTGACCGGATTGTTTTATTGCATCAGATTGGGTGTTTTGGGGATCGGGCTTACTTTAGTGGAGGGTTGTTCCCACTTCTTGAGTCTCGATCCAGTCCTGCTATTATGAGACAGTGGTTACAGAGATGTTGATACAGTGATATTTTACTCGTGTGGGTCGCTCCCCTCGAGTGCCACTCCGGAGTAGGCTTTCCACGGTGTGAGCGCCGGGCACCATGCTAGTTTCTTGAGTTCCACGGTGTGAGCGCCGGGCACCAGGCTGGGTTTTTGAGTTCGACAGCAGAGCAGGCAGTGCCAGTGTTCACTGGCTGTCAGATTGGGTCTTTATGACAGGCTTCTTGATTCTGATGCATCACTTTTCCCATCCTTATTGGTTGGTCATGTAGAGGCATATTAGGGATAGCATTTTATCAGTTGCTTTATTTATCTGCATCCCTTTCTTCTTCTTTCCCTTTTTGCCTCTGATCACCTGGTGGGCATATCTGAGCTGAGGCTTTACCCACTAGGGGAGGCTACTGTTTATAGTAGTACTTACCCCCATTGTTTTTCTTGTTTCTTTCTTTTCCCTTGTTTTGCAGAGTCCTCTGTGGGAGTTGCTGGGCCGTCAGCAACTGATCGAGGTAAGCGCATCGCGGACTAGATAGAGAGCCACCGAGGGTCGTAGCTGGAGACTTTTGGGTACCAGACTTCTCAGACAGTTTTTCTTTCTTTTCTTTTGGGGTCTGGCTTCTGCCAGCTTTTGTATTTTAGTTGTGAGCTGGGAGAGACATCTGTATTTATTTTACTGTTGTACCTTTTACTTCCAGCTTCTGTCTGAGATACAGTAGTTTTATTTAGCTCTGATTATTATGCTCTTTTATTATTATTTCTTATCTGAGCAGGTTACCGACGCTTCGTGTATGTGGGAAATACCGCATGCACGGCGGATCTGTGGACGGGCCCGGGTTCTGGTTTACACCCGGGGCGTGACAGATTAAGTTGGTATCAGAGCTTAGGGATAGGTCAGTTGGGACTTAGGAAACCCTAGGCTTTTGGACAGACCCTAGGATTATAGGGCGTGAGTGGCGTGACTTGTTGCGAAAGTCGGTGATTTTTATTGTTAACTCTTCCTGTGAGTGAAGAGTGATCGACATAGTCTATTTCTGTTGAACCATTATGTTGGCTGCAGACAACATAAGGTTACAGAAATAGGGGGATGTCTTTTGACTTTCGCCAGATTGGGTCGTGTGGGGTTTTGTTGCTGATGTTTGGTTTCTTGTGGCAGGATGCCTCCTCGACGTCGGATTCCCACTCGGGGTGTCCCTTCGCCCCCTGTTGAGCCAGAGCAGCCTACACCACCCGAGCTTACTGAGTTGAGGGCCTTGGTGGCCCAGTTGGCGGAGGGTCAGCGCCGCCAGGAGCAGAGGATTGAGCAGCTGCTTGCTCAGAGGGAGGCACCACCCCCAGCTGTTCCGGAGGCCCCTGTGCCTCCTGTTGCACCTTTTGTGCCGTCAGCGCCATCTTCGAGTAGCGGGGCTCCTGCGGCTTTCAGCCTTTGACTGCGGAGGAGGAGCGGGATTTTGCTGACAAACTCGCTGCGTTTGTCAAGCGGGGACCACCTAGATTCTCGGGGCGGGATGCTCAGCCCCGGGCTGTTGGGATTTGGCTTTCTGCGATGGAGAAGCTTTTTCGGGACTTCTTCATCGACCCGAGGTATCGAGTGCACATGGCGGTGCACTGTTTGGACGGAGATGCTGATTTTTGGTGGCAGCGAGTTGAGCCACTGGAGTTCCGGATCACTCGGCAGTTACCTTGGGAGGAGTTCAGACGGATGGTGTTGGACACCTATTTCTCTACCAGTGTGAAGAAGAAGTTGGAGGACGATCTGAAGAATCTGCAGCAGGGCGATCGACCGGCCCATGCCTATTTTCAGGAGTTCAGGGAGTTGCTGAACTGTGTGCCTTACGTCGCTCGTGACGGTCCGCACCAGGTTGAGTTGTTCGAGGGAGGCCTTCGTCCAGAGATTTACACACTTGTGCATGCTCAGAGATTTCAGACCCTGGAGGCAGCCGCAGAGCATGCACAGTGGGTGGAGAGAGGCGATCAGGAGGTGGCCAGACGGAGGGCCGCGGTCGCGCAGAGTTCCGACAGGAAGCGACCAGCCCCAGAGGACGGGGGACAGGCCAGCTCTTGGAGACCGCCACGGCCGCCGCAGTCCCAGTCTTATGGCCGTGGGCGATCTGATAGGAGAGGGCCTGGGGGACCCCAGAGACCGCAGCAGCATCAGCAGCAGCACCAGCAGCAGAGATCGCAGCAGAGGCAGCAGAGATCTCAGCAGCAGTCCTCGAGACAGCAGCAGCAGCCGAGACAGCCCCGATCTTCTGACCGATGTATTTTCTGTGGAGGTCAGCATGCCGCCATTACTTGTGACCAGAGATGGGGTCGATGCTTCCGTTGTGGACAGCCAGGGCATGTGCGAGCTACTTGCCCCCTTTCTACTTCCTCGGCACCTTCTTCGGCATCGGTTCCATATCCCCCTCAGCAGCAGCGGCCACCAGCTCAGCGGCCTTATGCTCCAGCGAGCAGGCCGTCCACTTCTTATCCTGTAGATTCTCGACCTCCAGCACCGAGCGGGCGGGTGTATGCCGCCCAGTTGGCGGATTCTTCAGCGGCAGACCAGGTGGTGGCAGGTATTATTCTACTCTTTGGTATTCGGGCTCGTACTTTATTCGACACTGGAGCATCTCATTCTTTCATTAGTCGAGCATTTGCATCCCTGCATGGTCTAGAGGTAGAGTCCTTGTCACATGCATTAGAGGTGCGGATTCCTGATCATATTTTGCATGTCGAGGAGCGTTGTGTGGCTTGCCCAGTGCAGTTGGGGCCTTGGATTTTGCCTGCAGACTTGCTTGTTTTGCAGCAGCTCCAGGATTTTGATTTGGTGCTAGGGATGGATTGGCTGTCGCGGTATTCCGCCACTATCGACTGCAGAGAGAGGACGGTGACTCTTCGCGAGCCAGGACAGGAGGAGTTCATCTTCAGAGGCTGCCAGAGCACGCTGTTCGCAGCGACCATTTCCTCGGCCAGAGCTAGGAGGATGATGAGTAGGGGTTGCACTGCCTTTTTGGCCACTGTGGTGGAGGTGCCTACGGCGGCACTGGGACTCGAGGATATCCCTATTGTCCGCGAGTTCCCAGATGTATTTCCCCCTGAGTTGACGACGATGCCGCCGGAGAGGGAGATTGAGTTCGTGATTGATGTAGTTCCTGGAACTGCACCAATCTCAAAGGCACCCTATAGGATGGCGCCAGCTGAGTTGAGGGAGTTGAAGGCCCAGCTTCAGGATCTTTTGGATAGGGGCTTCATTCGACCCAGTGTTTCTCCGTGGGGAGCGCCTGTGTTGTTTGTGAAGAAGAAGGATGGGTCACTGCGGTTGTGTGTGGATTATAGGGAATTGAACAAAGTGACCATCCGGAACAAGTATCCCCTCCCCCGGATTGATGATTTGTTTGATCAGTTACAGGGAGCATCGGTGTTCTCGAAGATTGATCTGCAGTCCGGTTACCACCAGCTGAGGGTGAGGGCCGAGGACATCTCCAAGACGGCTTTCAGATCGCGGTACGGGCATTATGAGTTTACTGTGATGCCTTTTGGGTTGACAAATGCCCCTGCCGCATTCATGGACTTGATGAACAGGATTTTTCAGCCGTTTTTGGACCGGTTTGTGGTGGTGTTTATAGATGATATTCTGATCTACTCCCGGAGTGATTTGGAGCACGAGGAGCACTTGAGGACCGTGCTACAGCTTCTGCGAGAGAAGAAGCTGTATGCTAAGTTCAAAAAGTGTGAGTTTTGGCTCCGGGAGGTTGCTTTTCTGGGTCATGTTGTTTCAGCTGCTGGAGTGGCGGTGGATCCGGCCAAGGTGGATGCTATTCGAGATTGGCCGAGGCCGACGACTATCACTGAGGTGCGGAGCTTTCTTGGTTTGGCGGGCTACTATCGGCGTTTTGTGGAAGGCTTTGCGAAGCTTTCCTCTCCCCTCACTCGTCTGACCAGGAAAGGAGTTAAGTTTGTTTGGAGCGAGACTTGCCAGAGCTGTTTTGAGGAGCTGAAGCAGAGATTGATGACCGCTCCAATCCTTGCCCTCCCTGTTATGGGGGAAGGATTTGTGATTTACAGTGATGCCTCACATAGTGGTCTGGGGTGTGTGTTGATGCAGCAGGGTAGGGTGATTGCCTATGCTTCGCGGCAATTGAAGGACTATGAGAAAAATTACCCTACTCATGATCTGGAGTTGGCAGCGGTGGTGTTTGCTCTGAAGCTGTGGCGGCATTACTTGTATGGTGAGCATTGCGAGATTTATACTGATCACAAGAGCTTGAAGTATCTGTTCACCCAAAAGGAGCTGAATTTGAGGCAACGCCGGTGGTTGGAGCTGCTAAAGGATTATGATCTGAGTATCCTTTATCACCCCGGCAAGGCCAATGTTGTGGCGGATGCTTTGAGCAGGAGGACGAGTCTGAGCTTATTGATCTCGCAGCAGGCGCCGTTGGTCGAGCAGATGAGGCGATTACAGCTGGAGGTAGTATCCCCTGGGGTCTCTGCTAGACTCATGTCTATGGTCTTGCAGCCCACTCTGTTGGAGAGGATCAGGGACACTCAGAGTGAGGACCCCCACTTGACGAGGATCAGGACGCAGCTTCAGGCGGATCAGACAGGGGATTTTTCTGTGGATAGCTCGGGAGTACTGCGGTACAGGGACCGAGTGTGTGTGCCTATGGATCAGGAGATTAGAGATCAGATTTTGAGGGAGGCCCACTATACACCTTATACCGTCCACCCTGGAGGTACTAAGATGTATAAGGACCTCAAGGCACAGTTTTGGTGGCCCGGAATGAAGCGGGACATTGGGAGATTCGTAGCTCACTGTTTAACTTGTCAGCAAGTGAAAGCAGAGCATCGCGTTCCTGCTGGCAAGTTGCAGAGTCTTCCAATTCCCGAGTGGAAATGGGACCACGTCACTATGGATTTCGTCACTGGATTGCCGAGGGCGCAGAGCGGGGCAGATGCGATCTGGGTTATTGTTGACAGACTCACCAAGTCGGCGCACTTCTTACCAGTTCAGATGACTTGGTCATTGGAGCATTTGGCACAGTTATATATGGATGAGATAGTGAGGCTTCACGGTATACCTGCTTCGATTGTGTCAGATCGAGACCCGAGATTCGTATCACGCTTTTGGGGGAGTTTGCATTCTGCATTGGGGACTCAGCTCAGGTTTAGCACCGCTTTCCACCCACAGACCGATGGGCAGTCAGAGCGCACCATACAGACCCTCGAGGATATGCTTAGAGCGTGCGTTATGGATTTTGGAGGAGGGTGGTACCGGCACTTATCTTTGGTTGAGTTCGCGTACAACAACAGCTATCAGGCGAGCATCCAGATGGCTCCGTTTGAAGCGTTGTATGGACGCAAGTGTCGGTCTCCCTTATATTGGAGTGACGTGGGTGAGAGGAGGACTTTGGGACCGGAGTTACTTTTGGAGGCAGAGGAAAAAGTCAGGATTATTCGCCGGCATCTTGAGACAGCCCAGAGTCGTCAGAGGAGCTACGCAGATACTCGACGGCGAGACCTGGAGTTTCAGGTTGGTGATCATGTCTTCTTGAAGGTCTCGCCCTCGAAAGGGGTCCGGAGATTTGGAGTACGGGGGAAGCTCAGTCCCCGCTTTATTGGACCCTTTGAGGTACTTGACAGAGTTGGTCCTGTGGCATACAGAGTTGCCTTACCCCCGCGCCTGGCCGGAGTTCATGATGTCTTCCACGTCTCAGCTCTGAGGAGATAT
Source organism: Tillandsia fasciculata (assembly GCA_029168755.2). NCBI lineage: Eukaryota > Viridiplantae > Streptophyta > Magnoliopsida > Poales > Bromeliaceae > Tillandsia > Tillandsia fasciculata. Next base: position 4,433,035 of record CM054937.1, on the reverse strand, counting down.
GTTTTTGACCCGTCGCACGTGATTGACTTCACTTCGTTGGAGATCGGCGAGGACTTGGTCTACGAGGAGCGCCCGTTGCGGATTCTTGCTCGTGAGGTGAGGGAATTGCGCAATCGGGCCATTCCATATGTGAAGATCCTGTGGAGCAATCATGAGGAGCGAGAGGCTACATGGGAGCTGGAGACAGAGATGAGAGATGCCTACCCCTTCTTGTTCGAGGCCGCAGTTTGAGGTACGTCTGCTTGTTTATTTTGTTTCGGGGACGAAACTTTTTTTAGTGGGGGAGGATGTAGTATCCCTGAACCCCCATGCAGCTTTTTCCCGTGAATCCACTGTTTAAACACCTGTTGATGGTGTATCTGGCCCATAGTGCATCAAAGGGATGCCACAGATGGACCCTGTGAGCTTTGGTTAGCTGTTTTGGCCTTCGGCTGCTTTTGCCGAATTTTAGAAAAGGATTTAGGCCAAACGGAGGGTGGATTTGGATTCAGCGCGGAAAAACACTTGAGATTGGCTTTTTGTTTGCCCAATTCTGAGTCCGGATGTCCAAAAGCGGACTCCCGGAAGTTTTGACAGTTTTTGGCGCTTGCGGGAGCCTCCGGCAAATTTTGGAGGCGGAATTTGGCAAAACGGACCTCGTTTTTGGAATCAGCGCGCGAAAACGGTCAAGATGGGCTATTTACTTGTCAAATTTGAGCTTGCGGGTACTGTTCATGCCGGAACAGTGTCGCCGGCGATCGCCGGCGGCGGCCGGCGGCGGCGGGCAGCGTCGGCGGGCGGCGGCGCCGCCGCGGGCAGGCGGCAGGCGGCGGCCCAGGGCGCGGGCAGGCCGCGGGCAGGCGCGCGGTCCACCGCGCGGGGCGTGCACCGGAGGCGGGCCACGTGGCGCCTTCCGGTTGGCCGGTGCAGCAGACGCGGTCCACGGAGTTTGGGCCGGGTGCACGGTGGACCGGGTGGACACGTGGCGGATCGGGTTGGCGGGACTTGGTGCGCGCGGTCCACGCGATGGCCGGGGCAGGTGGCCGTACGCCCGGGGCAGCCGGCCGACGTGCGCGGTGCACGGCCGTCGTGCGCGGTGCACGGCTTGCGGGGACACGTGGCACGCCGCCATTGGCTGGCTCTGGTGCACCGGGTGCAGCGGGGCTTGGGCTTAGTGGGCTGGGCTGTGCTGTGGGCCGGGCCGCACTGTGCGCGCCCGGAAATCTGGGCCGGCCCGCACTGTAGCCGCCCGAAAATTTTCGGGCGCCCGAAAGTGGGGACACAGTGGGTATTTTCCGAATTGTTTTTCAGCCTCTATATAATGCACAATCCGAGCCTTCTTCTCCTCTTTTTCTCCCAAACCGAGCCAAATCTGCCCGAGCCTATTTCTAGCAAAATTTTCATCTTTTTGTCCTGGATCTCCCTGCCAAGTTTCAAGAGTTTTGGAGGCACGAATCCCGAGGTTCCCCATTTTACGGTGCGGCGCGACGTTGCTTCCTAGTGTTCTTCTTCGGCGCAGCGATCGTATTTTTGCTCCCCTGGGCTACCCCGACATCATTTTCCTGTGATTCTTGCACCAGTGGACTCCTAAGAGGTAGGACTTCATCTTTCGTTTTGGTCGCGCTTTCCCGTTTCGAGGTTTTGGCACGGATTTCGAGGCAACAAGTGACCCCTTTTTCTGTATGGAATTCTTGACAGCAGCGGAGTGTTTCGGCCATATCTTTGCGCACGAGCGTCTGACGGAAACGAGCTTATACAACTTTTTCATCTACGGATCGCAAGGAACGCGCTCGTATTTTTATTGGATTTTTGTGAATTTTATTTCGAGGTGAAAATTAATGATTTCTCTGTGAACAGTAATCACCCTTAATCAGATTAGTGTATGAGAGTGTCCCCTTGCCGAATTTTTATCTTGGTGTACAGAACTCGGATTTGGGCGTGCAAGGTACCGTTGCGAAGCTATCGACGCGAGGATCGCCGTGATATTTTTATTGGAATTTTCTGGACATTTCTGCAGGTGATAATTTGACAGTTTGGTACTCGTGTTTGTATGTGGTAATTAGTGCTGTAATTGGGAGCCTAGTGTAATTAGTGGATTCCTTGTTGTACCAGGAGTATTGTGGGGGCGCGGATTTGGATTTTGGTATTTTCTGACTGTACGAGTTGGGACAGTTGCGCTTCAGGTGGGTGGTTGTTGTACTCCTCTCTTTGTATGCCCACTAGGAATATCAGAGTACCTTGTTATGACAATGTTAAATGTGTTGATTGGTAGACTTGCATGCTCTAGGGAATCGCTTATTAATTCTGGAACTTATACCCCGTGACAACATAGAATTAGAGGACTGCAAAACTGATGTTTGTTCATGTGAGACGGTCACCTAGCTTATGTCACTTCAACTGTTATACTTGGAAATTGGAACATTGCATGATTTAATTGGTCACATGATTATTGTCATCTTTTACTGCTACACTATTTTGGGACTTGACTTAGGAGAAACCATGCTTTTCTCTTTCTCCTTTCATTGTTGGCATTAGCGGCTTAGTCGCTCAGGTTCGAGCGTATGTTGGACAGTGTAGTCAGGTATTGGGGATTTGGGACAGGTTGAGTGGTCAGGGTGTTGCGGCGACCACGGATCTTGGGTGGTTGACCGGATTGTTTTATTGCATCAGATTGGGTGTTTTGGGGATCGGGCTTACTTTAGTGGAGGGTTGTTCCCACTTCTTGAGTCTCGATCCAGTCCTGCTATTATGAGACAGTGGTTACAGAGATGTTGATACAGTGATATTTTACTCGTGTGGGTCGCTCCCCTCGAGTGCCACTCCGGAGTAGGCTTTCCACGGTGTGAGCGCCGGGCACCATGCTAGTTTCTTGAGTTCCACGGTGTGAGCGCCGGGCACCAGGCTGGGTTTTTGAGTTCGACAGCAGAGCAGGCAGTGCCAGTGTTCACTGGCTGTCAGATTGGGTCTTTATGACAGGCTTCTTGATTCTGATGCATCACTTTTCCCATCCTTATTGGTTGGTCATGTAGAGGCATATTAGGGATAGCACTTTATCAGTTGCTTTATTTATCTGCATCCCTTTCTTCTTCTTTCCTTTTTGCCTCTGAGCACCTGGTGGGCATATCTGAGCTGAGGCTTTACCCACTAGGGGAGGCTACTGTTTATAGTAGTACTGACCCCCATTGTTTTTCTTGTTCCCTTCTTTTCCCTTGTTTTGCAGAGTCCTCTGTGGGAGTTGCTGGGCCGTCAGCAACTGATCGAGGTAAGCGCATCGCGGACTAGATAGAGAGCCACCGAGGGTCGTAGCTGGAGACTTTTGGGTACCAGGACTTCTCAGACAGTTTTTCTTTCTTTTCTTTTGGGGACTGGCTTCTGCCAGCTGTTTGTATTTATAGTTGTGAGCTGGGAGAGACATCTGTATTTATTTTACTGTTGTACCTTTTACTTCCAGCATCTGTCTGAGATACAGTAGTTTTATTTCAGCTCTGATTATTATTATGCTCTTTTATTATTATTTCTTATCTGAGCAGGTTACCGACGCTTCGTGTATGTGGGAAATACCGCATGCACGGCGGATCTGTGGACGGGCCCGGGTTCTGGTTTACACCCGGGGCGTGACACTTAGTGTTCTCCAGCCCGGGTATGGGAGGTCGGGACTTCTTTTTAGTGGGATGCATTGCACTTGCTTGAGCAGAGTGGTCTGGTTTTAGCATTGCTTGTCTGTACCAAACCGTTTGGGGTAAAGGTGATCCGGACTTGTTTCCCCTGTTTGGGGTTGTCGCCACTGTAGTGGGAGTAGTTTACTAGTGTTAGCCGGACCTAGAACCCAACCCTTTTCGACATAACATGATTTTAGTCTACCAATGTTTTCTTCCAGCATCGAAGGGCCGCTGGAGTCTGTTCTTGTTTGATTGGAAGGCATCAGCCTTCGGGGTTTGGTAAATACTTGTTTTTCTAATGTTTTTCTAAAAAGAACTAAAATCATTAAATATGGATTTCTTCCAGATCAAAATGTTTCATATTAAATGTCACCTTTTTCCTGTAACTCCCCACTCGAAATGATTCGAGTGGTCTGGATTCTAGGGGCCGTTCCTCTGTCGGGACGAAAGCCACGGGGGCCGAGCCTGGAACCTGTTCTTGTTTGATAGGGTTGTAGTGTAGGTCTCCCGGGACTTTCGGGCCCTGTTGGTGTCTTCTGCGAGTTGCACTGTGATTATTGCTTTCCCGAACTATAAGGGATCGGGAATTCGATAGTCGGAGCCTAGAGTCTGTTCTTGTTTGATAGGTTCTTAGCACCGGCCTATCGGTTTCCGAACCCTTATGGTGTCGGTCCTTTCTGTGAGTTTAGTGTTCTGTTGTGGGAGCCGTCTGGTGGACGTGGCCCCCGGCTGTGTGGTTTTCCCGCCTTTTGTGAGCGTTGGTGTCGTTGTCGATCTTGTTGATCGTGGGTTGGACTTTAGCCTGCATGAGCCATATTGAGCTCGACAGAGATACGCGGATACTTTCCTCGGTGGGGTCGCTCCCCTCGAGAGCCACTCCGGAGTTGGGCCTGTTACTTGCTATCGCGACTTGTCGACGCCGTCCCTCTGGCTGGGCCAGTTGTCACGGACACCCTACGGTAGACCCGTCTGTTGAGGATGTGCGGCAGTAGGTGGGCGCAGGTTTGACTGGACCCTTTGCGGCAGTCAGTATAGATTGGTGAGTATATTGTGTGTGTTAGTAGATGCATCATGTTTCCATCTGTTCCATTTTCTTGAGCATCTAGATAGAGGCATAGTAGCTGTAGAGTTACTTTTTCAGCCCTTTCATTTCAGTATTATTATTGTTACTTTATGCCTCTAGTAGACTTAGTGGGCAGACCGTCGGGCTTGTTGGCGGCACCCACTGAGAACTACTTGGGACGTAGTTCTCACACCCGTCGTGGTGTATTTTTTTCCCACAGGGACTTCTACTCCTGTTCCGGTTGCTCATGTTGCTGCTTCTTCTGATCGAGGTAAGGGAGTCGCGAGCTAGATCCCTACCAGTCGTCGTCCTGAGAGTAGATGTACCCTTGTTACTTTTGAGAGTTCAAGTTGAGAGAACTTTGTAGTGAGGTATAGAGTTGTATTTATTTTACTGCTCGAGAGATTTTTGTATTTTGGTGAGGTTGGATTGTACTTGAGAGTTGTAGTTGTTCACTTAGTTTTTATTTCTAGCAGTTTTACTTTCAGCTCTGATATCTGTATAGTATAGTTGATCTTTTGCAGGTTAGTCGCTTCGTCTATACGGGGTTTCCCGTATGGGCGGCGGATCTGTTGGCGAGCCCGGGTCGCAGTTTCGACGCCGGGGCGTGACAGATTAGGTGGTATCAGAGCCTAGGTTGTAGGTCGTGGTGGACTTAGAAACCCTAGGCTTGTGGTTGGACATTAGGATGACTACGTGAGAGTCGTGACTTATAGCGAGAGTCCTGATTGAGTTTCATACCTCTCCCAAGAGACGGGATGAGTGATTGGCATGTTTATTCTCCTAAGTGATTATGTTGGCTGCAGACAACATAATGCTATGGAATGGGTGACATGTCTTAGACTTTCGCTGGATTGGGTCGTATGGTTGTTGTGTCCTGATGTTTGTTATTGTGCAGTGGACTACGATGCCCCTGAGACGTCGTGTTATGAAGAGGACACACCCCGCATCTGATGGGTACCCGAGCAGCGGGAGGCAGAGCTATCAGAGCAGAGCGAGACCCAGGGTTATGGACCCAGATGGCACCGATGTCGGAGGCTGTCCGATGCCAGGAGGAAGCCATGGAACGTTTGAGGCGTTTGTCGGAGCAGAGAGCACAGCTAGTTGCAGTACCGCTTGAGAGTCCTCCAGCACTTTCTTCCTATGCAGTGGCATATTCAGCTATATTAGTGGCACCGATTGAGCGAGCAACCCCCTCCGTGCCGACGTGTAGTGCCGAGGCACCGAGGCAGGGTGGTTAGTGGATAGTAGATGAGCTTTGGGACATCATTGGTCGTCGGAGCCAGTCCCGGCAGTCTGAACCATCCCGATTCATAGGGTTGAGTTGGAGCCTTTGTAGGCAGAATTGGGAGTGGTGGTGATGGAGAGACTATCTGAGGGCCTCCCTGTGCCAGGGAGTTTATACAGTTGTTGAACTGCACGCTCCAGGTTTCGAGGGACGAGGCGCATAGGATATGTTTGATTGGGAATGGGTTGCGCCAGGATACCTTCCAGTCTAGTCGGTCCCTCCATTAAGGATTATTGACGCTTCGATGGAGTAGGCTTGGTGTATGGAGCGTGGCGTTGCAGTTCCTTTGGATAGGGATCTGCCGCCAGAAGCGAGTTCTAGATTTTGGTGCTTCGCGCCGGGTGATGTTGGGTAGATCGGTCGGCAGAGACAGAGCTGATTTTCTTTTCTTGGGTAGCGGATTTTTGAGATGCCAGAGATCGGGTGGACCCCGATGGCAGCTTCAGCACCTACATCAGGTTGGCGCGGCTGTAGCATGGATTGGTTATCTACGGAGGACCGTGTTGGTCACCCCAGTGTGAGCAGAGGCAGACTGAGCGACGACCACCTACATCGAGCGGATGAGTCTGTACCGCCCGGTTGGAGGGCGCTACGGCAGTGGACCAGGTTGTCGCGGGCATGATTTCTCTTCAGCAGTCTGAGTTGAGTGTTTTTGGTTTTCCTGACTGGACTGGAGGTGGAGTCGTTACCACGTGCACTAAAGGTACAGGTTCCTGTTGGTGTTGTGCATGTGGGGGAGCCTTGTGGATCATGTCCAGTACAGTTGAGACTTGGAATTATTACCGGCAGGTGTTACGGTTCTGTGACAGCTCCACGACTCGGATTGAGCACACAGGATGGACCAGTTGGTGCGGTATCGTGCAACTGCTGATAGTGGATTGAGATCAGTCACCCTTCCGCGAGTTGGACTGGAGGAGTTCATTTTCTCAGATTACCGGGGTATCCTTCCTGCAGCTGTGGCTTCGACGGTTTTGGGTTAGGTGCTACTCTTTGAGCGTAGGTGACGATTAGGACGTGAGGTTGTGTCCTTAGGGGTCACGGTTAGATCGTAGCTTCCGTTTTGTAGCCACGGCAGGAACGACTTCAACACTTCTCTCCCTTTTCTCGCCTTTATGCTGAAATTTTCGAACAGGACGAAAACTTCGAAAGACTGCTCCAGAAATGGAGACGGTGCCCGAACCTGTTCTTGTTTGATTGGGGCGAAGGCACTGGTCCTTTCGGAATTTTCGGACTTTTCGTTAATTTCAGCCGTTTTCTAAATTGAGAGTTGGGGTTGACGGCCTTCCTGCTGGTGGGGCCTTTACCTTTCTTGTAGGTTGTGTTGGCGTAATTCGTGTAGTTTCGGACGAGTAGAGTTGGTCGTTCTTCCTTGTCCTCTGTCCTTTGGAATTCTTGAAGTTTTTTTTCCAGCTTTTGGACTCCTTGTCGTGTGGTTTCGCTTCGCGGAGTGTGCGTAGCGACTGGGGAGCGGGAGACGGTATTGATGGATGCTTACCTTTGGCTTTGGAACTCCCCTTTTGAGCTGTGTTAGTTTCGAGGACGAAACTTTCTTTTAGTGGGGGAGAGTGTGAGGACCTGGTTCCCCGCGGGGGAGTTTTCTGGTTGTTCGGCAGCTTTCGAAGGCTTGTGTGGTGTGTTGGAAGTGTTTGTGCGCAATTTGGACACAAGTGGTGGACTTCGGACTCAGGGCGAAGTTTGGATAAAGGATCACCTCTCCGGATGCCTTCGGGAATTTTTAGAGATGGATTTTGGCAAAACGGATTTTAGAAATGGACCCGGCGCGAAAATCGGATCAAGTGGGCTTTCCGGGGGCCTTCGGCAAAATTCGGATGAGAATTTGGAGAAACGGACATCGGATTTGGATTCAGCGCGCGAAAACGATGAAAATGGACTATTCACTTGTATTTTTCGGAGCCCGGATGACGCGCACGTTTTTCGAGGTAAATGGTACTGTTCCGGCCGGCGGCGGGCGGCGGCGGCGGCGGCGGGGCGCGGCGGCGCGGCCGCAGGCAGGTGCGCGGTCCACCGCGGAGGCGTGCACCCGGGACGGGACACGTGGCGGCTCCCGGTTGGCCGGCGCAGCAGGCGCGGTCCACGGGAAAGGTCGCGGGTGTACGGTGGACCGGTTGTGACACGTGGCAGCGTGTGGTTGGCGCGGTGTTGTGCGCTCGGTCCACGGAACCACTGCACCGACCTCGGGACGCGTGCCTGGCAGAGGCGCAGGCGGCGGCACAGGCGCGCGTTGACCCCGTTTCCCGCGCGAGTGCGCTCCACGCGTCGGCGTCCGCGGAGGCCACGTGTCGTCAGGCGGGTGGCCGGTTTGGCTGTCGCCTGTTTGGCGGGCGACGTGGAGGCCCAGGCGGGATTCGGGCTGCTACAGTGCGCGCCCGAATTCCCCCTTGCGCCCGGAAACCGGGACAAATCCGTCATTTTCGGAATTGTTTTCTGGGCCTATTTAAGCAATCCGAGCGGCTTCTTCTTCCTTTTTTCTGCATTTCGGAGCCTCCTCTCGCCATGGCGTCTTCAGCAAAGTTGGTCCCCGAGTTATGCTGCATCCATCTGCAAAGTTTTGAGATTTTTGGTGGCACGCTTATCGAGGTTTCCATTTTTACGGCGCGGCGCGACGCTCGTCCTTTTGGGTTCCCCTTCGTCGCGTTTCGGTGCGCGAGCTCTCCCGGCCTACTCCGACCATCTTTTTGAGCGATTTCTTCGCCGCTGGATTCGTGACAGGTGAGGCTACGATTTTGGGTTTCACGGACATTTCCAGATTTCGCGTTTTTCGAGGTGTTTTCTCGTGCTCATTGGGACCCCTTTTGCTGTGAGCTTTTGGTGAGGACAGCAGCTTCCTTTGAGGATATCTTCGCGCACAGATCTCGGATCGAGGTGATTCAAGAGGCAAAATTCATCTACTTCTCGCAAGGAATCTCCTGGATTTTTCTCAGATTTTTATGGATTTTTCACGAAGGTGAGAACCTCCTTTTTCTGTGGTTCTTTGTTACAGAAATTCTGTTCAGATTGTATTGGGGTGTTCCCCTTGCCGGATTTTTATCTCAGCGTAGGAAGCTCCGTTTTGGGCGTGCAGGTACTTGTTTCGAAGCTATCGACGCGAAGAACGCCAGGATATTTTTATTGGAATTTATTGAGCACTTTCAGCAGGTGATATTTTGGCATCTGTACAGCTGAAATTCAGCATGTGATTTTTTTGGACAGATTTCGGGGATTTGTATATAACTGTAGCCTATGTTGTACCCAGGTGGGATTTTGGACTGTATTGGACATACTGGACAGTGAGTTGCTGTCATTTTGGTATTATCAGCTGTAGGACTTGGACAGATCTGCGCATCAGGTGGGTGGCTTTGCTTTCAAGATCTATGGACTGTGCTCTAATTCTATCGTTATAGAATCATGCATGATAGGGATTGGACTTGGGTAGCATGCTAGAAGTAGGAATTGTTGCTCCTAGTATTATCTGTTGATCTTGTGATCTTTTACTTCCTTCTATCATGTTAAATATTTGTTCTCTTGGAACCTGACCTAGCACCCCTGTCATATGTTGCATGTGTAACCAGACTAGTAGAAAACCCTCACTTGGGCTAGGGTTATTTATGTTTAGACATCCACACTTTATGTTTCATTCCTGGACTTAGTGTTCTCCTCGCCCGGGTAGTGGGCCGAGCGGTCGGGACTTCTTTTTAGTGTGGGATGCATTTGCACTCGTGCTTGGGAGCAGAGTGGAGTCTGGTAGATGTAGCGGATTGCTTGTCTGTACCGGGAACCGTTTGGGGTAAACGGTGATCCCGGGAGGTCTTGTTTTCCCCTGTTTGGGGTTGTCGCCACTGTGTTAGTGGTAGTAGTTTACTAGTGTTAGCCGGACCTAGAACCCAGAACCCTTTTCGACATACACATGATTTTAGTCTACCAATGTTTTCTTCCAAGCATCGAAGGGCCGCTGGAGTCTGTTCTTGTTTGATTGGACAAAGGCATCAGCCCTTCGGGGTTTGGGTAAAATACTTGTTTTCTAACTGTTTTTCTAAAAAGAACTAAAATCATTAAATATGGATTTCTTCCAGATCAAAATGTTTTCAATAATAAATGTCACCTTTTTCCTGTAAATCTCCCCACTCGAAATGATTCGAGTGGTCTGGGTTCTAGGGGCCGTTCCTCTGTCGGGACGAAAGCCACGGGGGCCGAGCCTGGAACCTGTTCTTGTTTGATAGGGTTGTAGGTGTAGGTCTCCCGGGACTTTCGGGCCCTGTTGGTGTCTTCTGCGAGTTGCACTGTGATTATTGCTTTCCCGAACTATAAGGGATCGGGAACTTCGATAGTCGGAGCCTAGAGTCTGTTCTTGTTTGATAGGGTTCTTAGCACCGGCCTATCGGGTTTCCGAACCCTTATGGTGTCGGTCCTTTCTGTGAGTTTAGTGTTCTGTTGTGGGAGCCGTCTGGTGGACGGTGGCCCCCGGCTGTGTGGTTTTCCCGCCTGTGTGTGAGCGTTGGTGTCGTTGTCGATCTTGTTGATCGTGGGTTGGACTTTAGCCTGCATGAGCCATATTGAGCTCGACAGAGATACGCGGATACTTTCCTCGGTGGGGTCGCTCCCCTCGAGAGCCACTCCGGAGTTGGGCCTGTTACTTGCTATCGCGACTTGTCGACGCCGTCCCTCTGGCTGGGCCAGTTGTCACGGACACCCTACGGTAGACCCGTCCTGTTGAGGATGTGCGGCAGTAGGTGGGCGCAGGTTTGACTGGACCCTTTGCGGCAGTCAGTATAGATTTGGTGAGTATATTGTGTGTGTTAGTAGATGCATCATGTTTCCATCTGTTCCATTTTCTTGAGCATCTAGATAGAGGCATAGTAGCTGTAGAGTTACTTTTTCAGCCCTTTCATTTCAGTATTATTATTGTTACTTTATGCCTCTAGTAGACTTAGTGGGCAGACCGTCGGGCTTGTTGGCGGCACCCACTGAGAACTACTTGGGACGTAGTTCTCACACCCGTCGTGGTGTATTTTTCCCACAGGGACTTCTACTCCTGTTCCGGTTGCTCATGTTGCTGCTTCTTCTGATCGAGGTAAGGGAGTCGCGAGCTAGATCCCTACCAGTCGTCGTCCTGAGAGTAGATGTACCCTTGTTACTTTTGAGAGTTCAAGTTGAGAGAACTTTGTAGTGAGGTATAGAGTTGTATTTATTTTACTGCTCGAGAGATTTTTGTATTTTGGTGAGGTTGGATTGTACTTGAGAGTTGTAGTTGTTCACTTAGTTTTTATTTCTAGCAGTTTTACTTTCAGCTCTGATATCTGTATAGTATAGTTGATCTTTTGCAGGTTAGTCGCTTCGTCTATACGGGGTTTCCCGTATGGGCGGCGGATCTGTTGGCGAGCCCGGGTCGCAGTTTCGACGCCGGGGCGTGACAGATTAGGTGGTATCAGAGCCTAGGTTGTAGGTCGTGGTGGACTTAGAAACCCTAGGCTTGTGGTTGGACATTAGGATGACTACGTGAGAGTCGTGACTTATAGCGAGAGTCCTGATTGAGTTTCATACCTCTCCCAAGAGACGGGATGAGTGATTGGCATGTTTATTCTCCTAAGTGATTATGTTGGCTGCAGACAACATAATGCTATGGAATGGGTGACATGTCTTAGACTTTCGCTGGATTGGGTCGTATGGTTGTTGTGTCCTGATGTTTGTTATTGTGCAGTGGACTACGATGCCCCTGAGACGTCGTGTTATGAAGAGGACACACCCCGCATCTGATGGGTACCCGAGCAGCGGGAGGCAGAGCTATCAGAGCAGAGCGAGACCCAGGGTTATGGACCCAGATGGCACCGATGTCGGAGGCTGTCCGATGCCAGGAGGAAGCCATGGAACGTTTGAGGCGTTTGTCGGAGCAGAGAGCACAGCTAGTTGCAGTACCGCTTGAGAGTCCTCCAGCACTTTCTTCCTATGCAGTGGCATATTCAGCTATATTAGTGGCACCGATTGAGCGAGCAACCCCCTCCGTGCCGACGTGTAGTGCCGAGGCACCGAGGCAGGGTGGTTAGTGGATAGTAGATGAGCTTTGGGACATCATTGGTCGTCGGAGCCAGTCCCGGCAGTCTGAACCATCCCGATTCATAGGGTTGAGTTGGAGCCTTTGTAGGCAGAATTGGGATTGGTGGTGATGGAGAGACTATCTGAGGGCCTCCCTGTGCCAGGGAGTTTATACAGTTGTTGAACTGCACGCTCCAGGTTTCGAGGGACGAGGCGCATAGGATATGTTTGATTGGGAATGGGTTGCGCCAGGATACCTTCCAGTCTAGTCGGTCCCTCCATTAAGGATTATTGACGCTTCGATGGAGTAGGCTTGGTGTATGGAGCGTGGCGTTGCAGTTCCTTTGGATAGGGATCTGCCGCCAGAAGCGAGTTCTAGATTTTGGTGCTTCGCGCCGGGTGATGTTGGGTAGATCGGTCGGCAGAGACAGAGCTGATTTTCTTTTCTTGGGTAGCGGATTTTTGAGATGCCAGAGATCGGGTGGACCCCGATGGCAGCTTCAGCACCTACATCAGGTTGGCGCGGCTGTAGCATGGATTGGTTATCTACGGAGGACCGTGTTGGTCACCCCAGTGTGAGCAGAGGCAGACTGAGCGACGACCACCTACATCGAGCGGATGAGTCTGTACCGCCCGGTTGGAGGGCGCTACGGCAGTGGACCAGGTTGTCGCGGGCATGATTTCTCTTCAGCAGTCTGAGTTGAGTGTTTTTGGTTTTCCTGACTGGACTGGAGGTGGAGTCGTTACCACGTGCACTAAAGGTACAGGTTCCTGTTGGTGTTGTGCATGTGGGGGAGCCTTGTGGATCATGTCCAGTACAGTTGAGACTTGGAATTATTACCGGCAGGTGTTACGGTTCTGTGACAGCTCCACGACTCGGATTGAGCACACAGGATGGACCAGTTGGTGCGGTATCGTGCAACTGCTGATAGTGGATTGAGATCAGTCACCCTTCCGCGAGTTGGACTGGAGGAGTTCATTTTCTCAGATTACCGGGGTATCCTTCCTGCAGCTGTGGCTTCGACGGTTTTGGGTTAGGTGCTACTCTTTGAGCGTAGGTGACGATTAGGACGTGAGGTTGTGTCCTTAGGGGTCACGGTTAGATCGTAGCTTCCGTTTTGTAGCCACGGCAGGAACGACTTCAACACTTCTCTCCCTTTTCTCGCCTTTATGCTGAAATTTTCGAACAGGACGAAAACTTCGAAAGACTGCTCCAGAAATGGAGACGGTGCCCGAACCTGTTCTTGTTTGATTGGGGCGAAGGCACTGGTCCTTTCGGAATTTTCGGACTTTTCGTTAATTTCAGCCGTTTTCTAAATTGAGAGTTGGGGTTGACGGCCTTCCTGCTGGTGGGGCCTTTACCTTTCTTGTAGGTTGTGTTGGCGTAATTCGTGTAGTTTCGGACGAGTAGAGTTGGTCGTTCTTCCTTGTCCTCTGTCCTTTGGAATTCTTGAAGTTTTTTTTTCCAGCTTTTGGACTCCTTGTCGTGTGGTTTCGCTTCGCGGAGTGTGCGTAGCGACTGGGGAGCGGGAGACGGTATTGATGGATGCTTACCTTTGGCTTTGGAACTCCCCTTTTGAGCTGTGTTAGTTTCGAGGACGAAACTTTCTTTTAGTGGGGGAGAGTGTGAGGACCTGGTTCCCCGCGGGGGAGTTTTCTGGTTGTACGGCAGCTTTCGAAGGCTTGTGTGGTGTGTTGGAAGTGTTTGTGCGCAATTTGGACACAAGTGGTGGACTTCGGACTCAGGGCGAAGTTTGGATAAAGGATCACCTCTCCGGATGCCTTCGGGAATTTTTAGAGATGGATTTTGGCAAAAACGGATTTTAGAAATGGACCCGGCGCGAAAATCGGATCAAGTGGGCTTTCCGGGGGCCTTCGGCAAAATTTCGGATGAGAATTTGGAGAGAAACGGACATCGGATTTGGATTCAGCGCGCGAAAACGATGAAAATGGACTATTCACTTGTATTTTTCGGAGCCCGGATGACGCGCACGTTTTTTCGAGGTAAATGGTACTGTTCCGGCCGGCGCGGCGGGCGGCGGCGGCGGGCGCGGGGCGCGGCGGCGCGGCCGCAGGCAGGTGCGCGGTCCACCGCGGAGGCGTGCACCCGGGACGGGACACGTGGCGGCTCCCGGTTGGCCGGCGCAGCAGGCGCGGTCCACGGGAAAGGTCGCGGGTGTACGGTGGACCGGTTGTGACACGTGGCAGCGTGTGGTTGGCGCGGTGTTGTGCGCTCGGTCCACGGAACCACTGCACCGACCTCGGGACGCGTGCCTGGCAGAGGCGCAGGCGGCGGCACAGGCGCGCGTTGACCCGTTTCCCGCGCGAGTGCGCTCCACGCGTCGGCGTCCGCGGAGGCCACGTGTCGTCAGGCGGGTGGCCGGTTTGGCTGTCGCCTGTTTGGCGGGCGACGTGGAGGCCCAGGCGGGATTCGGGCTGCTACAGTGCGCGCCCGAATTCCCCCTTGCGCCCGGAAACCGGGACAAATCCGTCATTTTCGGAATTGTTTTCTGGGCCTATTTAAGCAATCCGAGCGGCTTCTTCTTCCTTTTTTCTGCATTTCGGAGCCTCCTCTCGCCATGGCGTCTTCAGCAAAGTTGGTCCCCGAGTTATGCTGCATCCATCTGCAAAGTTTTGAGATTTTTGGTGGCACGCTTATCGAGGTTTCCATTTTTACGGCGCGGCGCGACGCTCGTCCTTTTGGGTTCCCCTTCGTCGCGTTTCGGTGCGCGAGCTCTCCCGGCCTACTCCGACCATCTTTTTGAGCGATTTCTTCGCCGCTGGATTCGTGACAGGTGAGGCTACGATTTTGGGTTTCACGGACATTTCCAGATTTCGCGTTTTTCGAGGTGTTTTCTCGTGCTCATTGGGACCCCTTTTGCTGTGAGCTTTTGGTGAGGACAGCAGCTTCCTTTGAGGATATCTTCGCGCACAGATCTCGGATCGAGGTGATTCAAGAGGCAAAATTCATCTACTTCTCGCAAGGAATCTCCTGGATTTTTCTTAGATTTTTATGGATTTTTCACGAAGGTGAGAACCTCCTTTTTCTGTGGTTCTTTGTTACAGAAATTCTGTTCAGATTGTATTGGGGTGTTCCCCTTGCCGGATTTTTATCTCAGCGTAGGAAGCTCCGTTTTGGGCGTGCAGGTACTTGTTTCGAAGCTATCGACGCGAAGAACGCCAGGATATTTTTATTGGAATTTATTGAGCACTTTCAGCAGGTGATATTTTGGCATCTGTACAGCTGAAATTCAGCATGTGATTTTTTTGGACAGATTTCGGGGATTTGTATATAACTGTAGCCTATGTTGTACCCAGGTGGGATTTTGGACTGTATTGGACATACTGGACAGTGAGTTGCTGTCATTTTGGTATTATCAGCTGTAGGACTTGGACAGATCTGCGCATCAGGTGGGTGGCTTTGCTTTCAAGATCTATGGACTGTGCTCTAATTCTATCGTTATAGAATCATGCATGATAGGGATTGGACTTGGGTAGCATGCTAGAAGTAGGAATTGTTGCTCCTAGTATTATCTGTTGATCTTGTGATCTTTTACTTCCTTCTATCATGTTAAATATTCGTTCTCTTGGAACCTGACCTAGCACCCCTGTCATATGTTGCATGTGTAACCAGACTAGTAGAAAACCCTCACTTGGGCTAGGGTTATTTATGTTTAGACATCCACACTTTATGTTTCATTCCTGGACTTAGTGTTCTCCTCGCCCGGGTAGTGGGCCGAGCGGTCGGGACTTCTTTTTTAGTGTGGGATGCATTTGCACTCGTGCTTGGGAGCAGAGTGGAGTCTGGTAGATGTAGCGGATTGCTTGTCTGTACCGGGAACCGTTTGGGGTAAACGGTGATCCCGGGAGGTCTTGTTTTCCCCTGTTTGGGGTTGTCGCCACTGTGTTAGTGGTAGTAGTTTACTAGTGTTAGCCGGACCTAGAACCCAGAACCCTTTTCGACATACACATGATTTTAGTCTACCAATGTTTTCTTCCAAGCATCGAAGGGCCGCTGGAGTCTGTTCTTGTTTGATTGGACAAAGGCATCAGCCCTTCGGGGTTTGGGTAAAATACTTGTTTTTCTAACTGTTTTTCTAAAAAGAACTAAAATCATTAAATATGGATTTCTTCCAGATCAAAATGTTTTCAATAATAAATGTCACCTTTTTCCTGTAAATCTCCTCACTCGAAATGATTCGAGTGGTCTGGATTCTAGGGGCCGTTCCTCTGTCGGGACGAAAGCCACGGGGGCCGAGCCTGGAACCTGTTCTTGTTTGATAGGGTTGTAGGTGTAGGTCTCCCGGGACTTTCGGGCCCTGTTGGTGTCTTCTGCGAGTTGCACTGTGATTATTGCTTTCCCGAACTATAAGGGATCGGGAACTTCGATAGTCGGAGCCTAGAGTCTGTTCTTGTTTGATAGGGTTCTTAGCACCGGCCTATCGGGTTTCCGAACCCTTATGGTGTCGGTCCTTTCTGTGAGTTTAGTGTTCTGTTGTGGGAGCCGTCTGGTGGACGGTGGCCCCCGGCTGTGTGGTTTTCCCGCCTGTGTGTGAGCGTTGGTGTCGTTGTCGATCTTGTTGATCGTGGGTTGGACTTTAGCCTGCATGAGCCATATTGAGCTCGACAGAGATACGCGGATACTTTCCTCGGTGGGGTCGCTCCCCTCGAGAGCCACTCCGGAGTTGGGCCTGTTACTTGCTATCGCGACTTGTCGACGCCGTCCCTCTGGCTGGGCCAGTTGTCACGGACACCCTACGGTAGACCCGTCCTGTTGAGGATGTGCGGCAGTAGGTGGGCGCAGGTTTGACTGGACCCTTTGCGGCAGTCAGTATAGATTTGGTGAGTATATTGTGTGTGTTAGTAGATGCATCATGTTTCCATCTGTTCCATTTTCTTGAGCATCTAGATAGAGGCATAGTAGCTGTAGAGTTACTTTTTCAGCCCTTTCATTTCAGTATTATTATTGTTACTTTATGCCTCTAGTAGACTTAGTGGGCAGACCGTCGGGCTTGTTGGCGGCACCCACTGAGAACTACTTGGGACGTAGTTCTCACACCCGTCGTGGTGTATTTTTTTCCCACAGGGACTTCTACTCCTGTTCCGGTTGCTCATGTTGCTGCTTCTTCTGATCGAGGTAAGGGAGTCGCGAGCTAGATCCCTACCAGTCGTCGTCCTGAGAGTAGATGTACCCTTGTTACTTTTGAGAGTTCAAGTTGAGAGAACTTTGTAGTGAGGTATAGAGTTGTATTTATTTTACTGCTCGAGAGATTTTTGTATTTTGGTGAGGTTGGATTGTACTTGAGAGTTGTAGTTGTTCACTTAGTTTTTATTTCTAGCAGTTTTACTTTCAGCTCTGATATCTGTATAATATAGTTGATCTTTTGCAGGTTAGTCGCTTCGTCTATACGGGGTTTCCCGTATGGGCGGCGGATCTGTTGGCGAGCCCGGGTCGCAGTTTCGACGCCGGGGCGTGACATGGGGCGTTGGTCAAGCCGAACGGCATAACCGTAAACTCGTAATGTCCATACCGGGATCTGAACGCCGTCTTGGGAATGTCCTCGGCCCTCACCCTGAGCTGGTGGTAACCGGACTGGAGATCAATCTTCGAAAACACGGAGGCTCCCTGTAGCTGATCAAACAAGTCATCAATCCGTGGCAGAGGATACTTGTTCCGGATGGTTACTTTGTTCAATTCCCGGTAGTCAACGCATAAGCGAAGTGTCCCATCCTTCTTCTTGACGAACAAAACAGGCGCTCCCCACGGCGAAACACTGGGCCGAATGAAGCCTCTGTCCAAAAGATCCTGTAACTGGGCCTTCAGCTCTCTCAGCTCGGCAGGCGCCATCCTGTAAGGTGCTTTCGAGATTGGTGCGGTTCCGGGTACCACATCAATCACGAACTCAATCTCCCTCTCTGGCGGCATGGTCGACAGCTCTGGGGAAACACATCGGGAAACTCGCGGACCACTGGAATATCCTCGAGTCC
Source organism: Tillandsia fasciculata (assembly GCA_029168755.2). Taxonomy (NCBI): domain Eukaryota; kingdom Viridiplantae; phylum Streptophyta; class Magnoliopsida; order Poales; family Bromeliaceae; genus Tillandsia; species Tillandsia fasciculata. Next base: position 4,415,031 of record CM054937.1, on the reverse strand, counting down.
CCGTGCCGCAGTAGGCACCTCTACTACCGTCGCCAGAAATGCGGTGCATCCCCTACTCATCAACCGCCTGGCCCTCGCTGAAGAAATAGTCAAGGCGAACAAGGAGCTCTGACAGCCCTGGAAGACGAACACCTCCTGCCCCGGCGCACGAAGAGTAACAGTCCTATCGCGGCAATCAATGGTGACATAATATCTCGACAACCAATCCATACCCAGAACAATATCGAAATCCTGGAGCTGTCGTAAGACAAGCAAGTCGGCCGGCAGAATCCAGGATCCCAACTGAATGGGGCAATCTCTACAGCACTCCTCAACATGAAGAACATGACCCGGTATCTCAACCTCTAATGCAGATGATAAAGAAGCTACCGCTATACCATGCAAGGATGCGAATGATCTACTAATGAATGAATGAGAAGCACCGGTATCGAAAAGGGCCCGAGCACGGACTGATGAGATCAGAATAATACCTGCGACGACCTGCTCTGCTGCGAAAGCATCCTCAATCTGAGCGGCATATACACGACCGCTCGGTGCCGGGGGACGTCGCTCAGGCTGTCGAGAAGAAGAAGAGGCAAAATCTGGCCTGCTGTAGGCTGCAGAAGGTCCGGCTGGCTGGTAAGGAACGGTCGGTGCTGATGCAGAAGAAGGAGCTGGATGGCCGGCCCTGGGACAAGCACTCGCCATATGGCCGGCCTCCCCGCATCGAAAACACCGGCCCTGTCTCTGCGGGCACTGAGTCGGCGGATGAGGGCCCCGGCAGATAACACACCGATCTGAGCGCTGCTGCCGAGAAGACTGCTGTGGGGGCTGCTGCTGTCGCGGGGGTCGGTCGCGCTGCTGCTGCTGCTGTGACTGTCGAGACGCCCCAGACCTCTGACGTCCCTGGTGCCCCCAGCCCTGAGGGTGGAAACGCGGAGGTCTCGGGGGCCCCGGCCTGCTAGACTGCCCCTCCTCCGCAGGGGCCGGGCGCTTCGCCCTAGAAGTCGCTACAGGGGCCGGAGATACCTCATCCATCACGGCCTCTCCACACTCCACATACAAGGCCTGCTCCATCGAGGCCTCCACGGTCTGCAGTCTACGGGAGCGGACGAACTGGTAGATGTCTCGACGAAGCCCTCTCTCGAACATGTAAACCCGATGGCTCTCGTCCCTGGCCACATGTGGCACACATGCCAAAAGCTGGTTGAATTCTGCGATGTACATTTGCACCGGTCTATCACCCTGGCGGAGATTCTTCAGTCGCTCCTCCAGCCGCTGTCGGACACTCTCCGGAAAGAAGGCTCCCAACAACATGCTCCGAAACTCGGCCCAGGAAAGAAGCTGCGTCCCAGGTGGGCCAACTGGTCGCACACGCCGCCACCACGCCTCGGCGTTGCTCTCCAGAAAATGGGTAGCCAGAATAACCCGATACCTCTCATCCACAAATAAACTCTCAAAGTGGCGCTCCAAGGTGGTAATCCAAGTCTCGGCTGCCCAGGGCTCAGCATCCATGCCCGAAAAGCGGGGCGGATCAAACCGCCGAAGTCTCACCAACAAATAAACAACCACCCGCTGCTCTGCCTCAGTCAACGCTCCCGTCACCCTGGCTGGTGGCCTACTCGAAACCGGCTCAGCAGGAATTGCTGGCGCCGGCTGCACCTCAGGGGGTGCCACAGCCGGGGAAGAAGGCACCGGCGAAGCCTCAGGGGGTGCCACTGCCGGCTGTGCTCTCTGCTCCAATAAGAGCGTCAGCCGCGCCACTGCCTCCTCCTGGCGTCTGGCCGCCTCAGCCATCTGTGCCATCTGGGCACGGAGCTCCAGAATCGCAGCCTGAGGTCCTCGCCCCGAGTCCTCCTGCTCGGGCTCTAAGGACGAAGGCTGCGAACGAGTCACCATCGATCGTCGAGGAGGCATCCCCACCTGAGGGACAGAACCAACAAACAATCAGGACCAGAAGCAACACTCGACCCAATCTAGCGAAAGTCAAAAGGCATGTCCCCCTTTTCGAAGCACTATGTTGTCTGCAGCCAACATAGTTGCTACAAAAGGAAGATATGTCTATCACTCATCCCTATCCACTCGGGAGAGTTAGATACCCAATCAAGGCTTTCGCTAAAAGTCTCGGCTCTCACGTGGGTCATCCTAGGGTTTAACCATAAGCCTAGGGTTCCTAAGTCCCCAAAGACCTACATCCTAGGCTCTGATACCACTTTAATCTGTCACGCCCCGGGGTCAGAACTGTACCCCGGGCTCGCCAACAGATCCGCCGCCCCTACAGGAAGCCCCGTAGAGACGTAGCGTCTAACCTGCAAGTAAGTATCTAAACTAACAGATATCAGAGCTGTAAAAATAAAACTAACAGTAATGGGAAGTAAAACTGTCTCACACAATAATATACATAAAGTCCTCACTCAAATACAGGAGTCTCTCAAAATAAACAGCAGAGTACAACTCGATACCTCACTACATAATCTCTCAAACCAAAAGACACAACCAAAAAGTGTATCGGGTACCTCTACCACGCGCTGCTGCTGTAAGGGGGAAAGAATCTACCTCGCGATTCCCTTACCTCGGTCTGAAGGGGCTGAATCAGCAACGGGCACCGCAGGAACTGGAGCTGAAGTCCCTGGGGAAAAGACACCACGACGGGTGTGAGAACTACCTCCCACAGTAGTTCTCAGTGGGTGCCGCCAACAAGCCCGACGGCCTGCCCACTAAGTCTACAAGGGGCATAAAGTAACAAAAGAAAAAGCAGTATAGAAAGCAGGAAAGTAAAACATCTACTGCTACCATGCCCCTAACTACATGCTCAAGGAAAAAGGATCGAAGACCAATATGTCTCTACTGATACTCGACTCAAGTCACCCAATCCAAACTGACTGCCCAAAGGGGTCCAGTCAAACCTGCGCCTACCTACTGCTGTAGGTATGTCCGTAGCTGCCAAAACTGGCTCAGCCAGAGGGACGATGTCCATGACTGCCAAAACTGGCTCAGCCAGGGGGACACCAACATCGACAAGCCGCAATAGAAGTAGCAAGCCCAACTCCGGAGTGGCACTCGTGGGTAGCGACCCCACCGAGCAATGTATCTGCGCATCTCTGTCGATCACAAGTATGGCTCCTGCAGGCTATGATCCAATCACTGTCCCAATGATCATCTCCCAAAGATCCCAGTCCCACATGTCACTATCTCAATGATGAACAATCTACAGACTGCTACCAACTCTACTCGGTCCCCAGACACGAGTACAATGCATCCAAAGCTACTAAACCTCCCAATCCCACAACTCAAGGGAAGACCACTATGTCCAGAATGACAAAAGTAACAACTAACGTGGGAGAACTAAAGCCAATGCATACTTCTAATAGGAGTCATCTGAGTAAGATATACTATGCATACTAGATGTACTAAGTCATGTTTTCCAATTAAAATGGTTCATGTGTGGCAAGAATTCTAATAAGATCATCAAATTAGCAATTACTAACAATGGGTACTATCATACAGTTTGCACAGTTTATATCGCTCAAATACTATCATGTATGCATTTATAATTGCAGAATTAGAGTGCAGTCCATAGTTATTGTAAGCAGGGTCACCCACCTGAACACGCTAACTGTCCGAGACGGTACAGATAAACAGTCCAGGAATCGACAAATCCCAGATCCACAGAGCCAGGAGCACAGAAAAAGTGCTCTTACAATCCTGGGTACAACAACAACTCATAATTACAACCAAATAACACATAATAATCACATTCCAAAATCTGCATGCACAGTTACTGTTCACACGCAATTTTCACCTGAAAATAAATTTTCTAAAATTCCAATAAAAATATCCCGACGATCCTCGCGAAGAGTAGATGTCGATAGGCTCTTGAATCGTCGAAATCCGATATCCAGAAGTGAAGATAAAATTCCGCGAAGCCGCTGCTGTCAAGATTCCAAACTGTAGCAAAGGGGCGTAAAAATGTACCCCAAACCCTCAAAAAAACTCATTTCTGGGAAGAATGGTCAACACGGAAAATGTAGATATACCTCTTGTGCAACCGCTGGCGAAGAAATCGTCCAAAAATGTGGTCGGGGTAGCTCTGCAGGTCTCCCAGAAGAAAACGCGACGGTAGTGGGCCTCAAACTGTAGAACGTCGCTCCGCACTACGAGGTAAGAAACACAGTCGTCACGGCTTCCAGATTTTCTGAAACTTTGTCGGAAGATAGGTAAGAGGGAGAGGAAGATTTTTGTTAAGGGCTCACGAGCTAAATCCTAAGGAAAAAGGGTGAAAAGTTCGGCCCAAGGCAGCCTTTATATAGGCTTCAAGGAAATCGCCAAAAAAAAGTCAAGTTATTGGGCTCGGGCCCAAACTTTCGGGCGCCCGAAAGTTTTCGGGCGCGCACAGTGCGGCCCGGCCCAAACTTTTGGGCGCGCACAGTGCGGCCCGGCCCAATACACGCCGTCGGACGGGATCCACGATCCGTCCGACCCGCCTCGGAGCCCGCCACGTGTCGTCCGAACCGCGAACACCGAAGCGGGCCACTCACCGTCCGCCACGTGTCCGCTCCCCGGGCACAGTAAGGCGGTGGCGCCCGCCAATGAGCGGGCGCCACGTGTCCGCCCGGTTGACCCGCTGCCTGGCCGGCAGCGCGACGTGGTCGCACGTGGGCACGCGCCCCGAGGCACCTACCGCGCGTCCGGTGCACCGCGCACGTTGCACCCGCCAATCAGAGGATGACACGTGTCTCCTGCACCCGGTCCACGCCTTACCCCAGCAATTCCGTGGACCGCGCCGCGTGCACCGACCAACCGGTGACTGCCACGTGTCCCCCGCCTGGTCTATGCACCGCCGCGCTCCACCCGGTAGACCGCGCACCCTGGGCCCGCCAATCAGGCGGTGCCACGTGTCCATGCGCAGGGTCTGTGCACCCCGCCGCGCTGCTCTGTGGACCGCGCATCGCAGACCGGCCAATCAGAGCCTGCCACGTGGCATCCCGGCGGTCTACGGCCCCTCCCATGCACCATTTTCCACTAAAAACTTCCGGGTGTCCGTTTTTGGGCATCCGGACTCCAAATTAAGCAAATAAATAGTCGATTTCAAGCGTTTTTCCGTGCTGAATCCATCTACGACCTCTGTTTGGCCTAAATCTTTTCAGAAACTTCGGCAAACCCAGCCGAAGGCCAAAACAGTAACTAAAAGCACACAGGGTCCATCAATAGCACCCAATTGATGCACTGTGGGCCAGGTACACCAATACTAGGTGTTCTAACAGTGGATCCATCGGAAAAACACTGCATGGGAACTAGGGCCACTACATACGCCTTCGATTTCCGTTTGATCTTTTCACGTCATTTTGGATTCTTAGCACGGTTCCCGAGGTGTTTTGTGACCTCTTTTATGCTGTGAGATTGTGGACAGCGGTGGAGTATTCTTGGGATTTCTCGGTCTACGAGCATCGGAATGAGGTGTTTAAGGACTCGATTGATATCTACGCTTCGAGAGGAACACACCCGTATTTTTATCGAAATTTTTGGAGGACTCTTCGAAGGTGATATTTATGCTTCTTTCGGACTGGTTTCCTACAGATTTCTGTTTGTGATAATTCGGCATACCCGCATTGTTGTATTTATATCTTGACCTACAGGTGTCGGAACGGGACGTATAAATATTCGATTTGTTTCTACTCGTCGCGAGGATCGCCACTGTGATTTTTTTGGGATTTTGGAGGACTGTAAACAGTGGACTTGATGGTGTACTGAGAGTGCAGTTTCAGCGGGTTTGGATAGGTGTGACTGCGCACTTCACCGACTTCGGCTTTGCCTGCGGAAAGCGTTTCAGGTGGGTTGCCCTGTCCCAAGAACCGGTGGACGGTTCTTTGATTCTATATGTTAGAATGCATGCATGTGAGTACCCATACATGGTTGAAGGGTAAGCTTAGGAATGATAATTGTATCAGGGAATTACAAAATATTTTTCATGTTATGACGTTGGGAACTAGCAAGTTTGGATATACAAGTTGACGGTTGAGGAACGCTTACCTTCTCGGATTATTACTCTTTTGATTGCTACCATGCATGATTTAAGATACAACTAAGCAAATAGAGATGTAAGCATGGAAATGGCCTTGATTATGTGATAATGCTTACTTGACTGTTGTACATGCTTCTAGTGGATTGAGATCTAGCATACTGTAGATGACTATGTTCATTTCATACTAGATGGGATAGAGATCATGCTTAATTAATCATTGGCCTATTTATGTGGGATTTACATTTATAGTAGCGATTTATTAGCATGCCATGTTAGCACATAGTCTTTCATGAGGATTGATCATTCGAGGGGACAGGATGTTGCATCTATGTGCGGGTTACTTTGAGGAGTTATTATGGATTATAGATCATGCATTATGAACAGGTGTAGTTCATTAGTGATTTGGCATGTTGTTTACATCTTGTAGAGCTACCATTTGTCATGTTCTTACTTCTATCTTTCTTGAGAACAATTTCATGCTGTATGGACATATAGATAGGCCATCTTTTACTGCTACACTATCATGTTGGAATCTGACTTAGGAGAAACCATGTTTGTTCTTTCTCATTTCTTCTAGATTCATGTTGCTCGGGTTCGAGCAGGGGTTTGGGATAGTGTAGTCGGGACTATGTGTCTAGGACAGGTTGGATTAGATTGTGGACTTGTGGGTTTTGCGGCGACCGCGGATATTGGGCGGTTGACCGGATATGTACTTGTGCATCAGATTGGGTATCAGTTTTTCTCTAGGGGATGGAGTTTCCCATTTATTATTTACTGTTGTTTCAGTTTGGGGATCGAGTTTCCCTTTAGTGGATGAGTTTTTCCACTTTGATCAGAGTCGTGATCCAGTCCTGCTATATGGTGATACTTGTTACAATGATACTTGTTACAGTGATACTTGTTCAGTGATACTTTACTCGTGTGGGTCGCTCCCCTCGAGTGCCACTCCGGAGTAGGCTTTAGACCGTGACGGGTGCCGGTCAGTTGGATAGCGTTACGACCGTGTTGGGTGCCGGTCAGATACTGAGTTCGTGAGATTGATGACAGAGTAGGCAGTACCGGTTTTTATACCGGTTCATTTGATTGGGTTTATTCAGTCAGATACTTTTATTGTTGCACTCGTGCCTGGGGGCCGAGTGGAGTCTAGTAGCTGTGATTAGACCAGTGCTAGTGTTGTTGGGAGCCGTTTGGGTTGACGGTGATCCCGTGTCGTTGAGAGTACTTCGACCATTATGCGAGATGTTGAGGATCTTGAGTCTTTCCATTCTGAGAGAGAGCGTGGATTTCGACTATAGCCTGCATGTGCCACTATTCGATAGCGAGTTAGTCCGATTGGACACCCTACGTTGATACACTAGGGAGGCGCAGGCTTGACTGGACCAGATGTGGCAGTCAGCTCGATTGGGTCGATTGTGCACTTCATGTGCGAGTGGTTGCATACCTTTCATTGGTTTTCCCCTTTTGAGCATGTAGACAGAGGCTTGGTAACTGTTGAGTACCTCCAGCTTTCTTATTCAGCTTTACTGCATTATTATCTTATGCCTCTAGTAGACTTCGTGGGCAGATCGTCGGACTTGGCAGCGGTATCCACTGAGAACTCCCTTTTGGTGTAGTTCTCACACACATTGGGGTTCCCCCCCCCTCTTCTTTCTTTTTTCTCTTTGTTTTGCGGAGTCTTAGCGGGTATTGCTGATTCTGCGATTGCTGTTCGAGGAGAGGGAGTTGCGAGCTAGATCCATACCTATCTTTGGAGAGTAGCTGTACCCCCTTTCAGTGGAGATCTATAGCACAGTCAGTAGATTAGTTATTTTATTTTCTCTTTTAAGAGACTGATGTATTGTGAGGATCTGACTTGTACTGAGAGCCCGTACACTGATGTATTATTTATTTCAGGATTACCTCCCTGTTGAGTTCTGAGTTTTTGTATTGAGGATTTTGTATGATTATTATTTATAGGAGATGGATATTGTATCATTATTCCAGTTGTATAGATGGTTGGTTTTAGTTTTACAACACTTTTATTTTATGGCTCTGATATCTGTTTAGCTGTTGCCCCTTTCTTGCTGGTAGGACGCTTCGCCTATGCGGGGTTTTGAATAGGTGGCGGATCTGATGGCGAGCCCGGATCGCAGTGTAACGCCCCGGGGGTTTTTCGGTAGAGCGGAAAACGAGAAATATTAAAATTTTTCTTTTACAGTGTCCCCCAGTGTGTTGGGTTATACTAATATGGATCTAAATAGGGAAAAAAACACCTAGAGGGGGGTGAATAGGTGTAAACAATAAGCACTCAAAAAATCATTGCGCAATAAAACCCAATGCGGAAAATAAATGAACACGCAAGATTTTTACGTGGAAAAACTCCAAACCGGAGTAAAAAACCACGGGACCGATAACACGGCGAAATCCACTAGAATTAACACACGTACAAGGTGATATAACGTACTCACAGACGACTCAACCTTTTTCATACGCTCCTAGTAGATCTTCTCCGCTCGCTCCACGACGCTTCTCGAATCCACGATCTCGCGCCCAACGCTGAATCCACAGCGTCCAACGTCGAGTCCACGACGTCCGACCGAATCCACGGTCTTCACCCAGTAGCACGCTTCGAATCCACGAACGTACCTCGCTCCGAATCCACGAGAGCGGTTGCACCTTGAATCCACAAGGCCACGCGAGTCCACGCGCCGATTTGGGATAAATCGTTGTTTTTGGGTGGTGATGATCCGCCGAATACTTAGATCAAAGATAGATCGGAAATACCATCTAAGTATTCATTGATTTGATTCTACTCAAAATGTGAGTATTAAAACCTAGAATCAAATCAATCAATATAGATGAAGAAACATAGAATTAATCTATTGATTTCCTTTCTTCTCTATATGTGGATCTTTCTCTTTCGGTATATTTTTCTATGTTTTACCGATTAAAATCCTTAACCCTAAAATGAATCATAGGGTCTATTTATAGGTTAGAAACCATTGGAAGAAGATAAGGATCAAAAACTGCCGTTTCTGGAAATTTTACGGACGGCGATCCGGATCGGAATTACTGCGATCCGGATCGTCGTAGCAAGATTGACGATTCCAGAAATCAAGGGTTCGGGATCCGGATCGTAGTCCCCGATCCGGATCGTTCATACAGTTTTACCAAATATCACATTCGGGATCCGGATTGCAAATCCTGATCCGGATCGTGCAAGTACAAAGGTAAAACAAGTGTTCGGGATCCGGATCATGAAATGCTGCGATCCGGATTGAACCAGTGTATGAACAAACCCTTCGGGATCCGGATTGCAAGGCCCGATCCGGATCCTGAACATGTCCCATGTCCAGTTTTTGATTGATTATGCAATTAAACATTCTTCCAGGTGTTTCTACACTACAAGAAGTATTCGGATCACCAAAATCTTTAGTTAAACATACCTGATCCTTTTGAATTCTTCTTTCTTGAGATTGAGGTATATGATCCAAAATTCTTCATCTTCAATCTTCAAGACTTAACACTTTCACGAAATACGCCAACTCAAATTCCGTAACAATCTCCCCCTTTGGCGGTTTCGTGACAAAACACAGATCCACAAAAGAAAATTCAAAAAGATATTTTTGTTGCTATCACCATACAACAAAAATTTACAATGGAGATCCAAAAAATTAAAAACATGAGATAAACTCCTAAAACAGACTCTAGACTTAGACATCTGTAATCTCTGCACAAAGAAATCATTCTTGACAAAAGAAATCGTTAGATACCTCAAGAATTGAAACATACAAAAACAAATACAGAGATAGAGTTTATTCTCATCATGACATTTTAGAATTCAGATATGTAAGAGAATCATAGACAAAAAAACCAACATATCTTCTATGTCACGCCCCGGGGTCGAAACTGCGACCCGGGCTCGCCAACAGATCCGCCACCTATGCCAAAACCCGCATAGGCGAAGCGTCTAACCTGCAAAAGATAGTACTATAGCTACACAAATATCAGAGCTGAAATAAAATGCTGTAAAATAAAATCCAATTACTATACATCATGAAATAGAGTACAATATCCATTTCCTCAAATACAGGTAATCCACATACAATGTCCTCACTACAGCATCTTTCAACTATAAAAGGAGATAAACTAAAACTATAGTACATCAGTCTCAACTCTGTCTCTCCAAATACAAAAGATCTCTCTCCTCCAGATAAACAGTAAAACCAGCCAACAGCTACGAGGAATCTCCAACCAGGGGATACAGCTACACTCCTCGGGTGGTAACGATCTAGCTCGTGACTCCCTCGCCCGAACAACGACCGAAGATCAGCAACTCCAATGAGGACTCTGCAAAACAGGGGGGGGAAAAGAAGAGAAAACAACAGTGGGGGTGAGAACCACTAGTAAACCAGTAGCCTCCCCCTGTGGGTAAAGCCTCAAGCTCCGGCGTACCCACTAAGTCTACTAGAGGCAAGAAAAGGGCAAGTAGTAAAGCTGTAAACAGAACTACTGAATAAAAGGGGAAACCACAACAAGTATGCCTCTAAATGCAATACCGAAGGAAATGACGGTATGAATGCATCAGGAAACAATATCTGGCTAAATAGACCCAATCTAGTGCCACCAGTAAAACTGGTACTGCCTGCTCTGCTGTCGAACTCAAGAACCCAGTCTGGTGCCCGGCGCTCTGCACGGTGGAAAGCCTACTCCGGAGTGGCACTCGAGGGGAGCGACCCACACGAGTAAAGTATCACTGTATCAAGCATCTCTGTAACCAATATCTCACAATAGCAGGACTGGATCATGACTATGATCAAAGTGGGAAACTCCGTCCACTAATGAAACCCCGATCCGATACAATAATACTCAAAAGTGGGAAATACCATCCACTAGAGAAATCTAATACCCAATCTGATGCAATAGTAAACATCCGGTCAACCGCCCAAAGTCCGCGGTCACCGCAATAACCCCCAACCCACAATTGGGTGAATAATCAAGATCCGGTCAACCGCCTACTGTCCGCGGTTGCCGCAATAACCCACAATCCAACATCAAGTACACCCTGTCACTGACCCGCAGGTCCCGGCTACACTATCCCAAAACCTCTGCTCGAACTCGAGCAACATGACTCAAAAGTCCAAATAAAAAGGAGAAAGAAAGCAATCATGGTTTCTCCTAAGTCAAATCCCAATATGATAGTGTAGCAATAAAATAGTGGCCTATCTAGATGTCCAAATAAGCATGCAAAAGTCCTCATGCAATGTGAAAGGGAGAATATGTCAAATAACAGTTTACATGTGTAACAATTAATAATATCCACATAAATATCACCATCAGGCTAAAATCATCAGTCAACTACACATGTATAAGATCCCTGATCCATAATAATTCCCAGAGTGAAACCCGCACATTGATATATCATTATGTCCCAACAGTTAATCCATTTAATCCACTTTCATAAAATCTAGGTGCTAATGTAGCATGTTAATTATCACTATTAAATTATTCCAATGATCATGTTCCAACAGCAATATTATCCCAATAAAACATGCTATATTCACAAAATTAATCTCAGATGATAGGCTCACATGTATATCAGTCAATCATGCATGATAATCAATCAATATGCTCAATAGTGGGGTTTTCTAATAAACTTAGTGAGTAAGTCAGATATAGAGGCAAGCAACAACCACCCACCTGAAGCGCTAACTGTCCGGGTCCGTACAGCTGAAAATACCAAAAACTCCAATCCTGCGCTCCAACAAGTACAGTACACCCGAAACACTCCTGGCACAACACAAAGTCCACTAAATACACTTAGGCTCCCAAATATTGCTTTAATTAACCCATACAACAACAGTCCCGAAACTGTTAAATTATCACCTGCAGAAAGTGCCCAGAAAAATCCCAGAAAAATATCACGGCGATCCTCGCATCGATAGCTTCGAAACGGTACCTTGCACGCCCAAATCCGAGTTCGGTAAGTCAAGTTATAAATTCGGCAAGGTGGTAATCCAAACATCAAACTGTGAAGAAAAACTGCACACTGTACACTGAGAAAACAGTAATTTTCACCTTCGAAACAATTTCCTAAAATCCCAGAAAAATCACCACTGTGTTCCTCGCGACGAGTAGATCAAAATCGACTCTTGAAATCGCCTCGATCCGATGTTCCTAGGCTGAGATATAAAATCGGCAAGTTGGTGCTGTCCAAAATCCACCACAGAAAAATAGGGGTCAAAGATGCCTCGGGAAACGTGCCAAAACCTCGAAACGGAAAAAGCGCGATCAAAATGAAAGTTGAAGCCTTACCTGTAAGGAGTCAGTGGCGCAAGAATCACTGGAAAAGGACCTCGGGTTAGCCCAGGGGAGCCAAAACATCACTGCTGCGCCGAAGAAGGAAACAGGAAATGCAACGTCGCGCCGAACCGTAAAATGGGGAACCTCGGGATTCGAGCCTCCTAAAATCCTAGAACTTGGCAGGAAGATCAAGCATCAAGAGGTGAACAAATCTCCTTAAGGTGGCTCGGGCAGAAGAGTCTGGGTTTGGGAGAAAGAACCAAAGAAGAGAGCTCGGGTTGGCTATTTATAGGCCATTCCAAAACAATTCCAAAATGCCCGCTGTGTCCCACTTTCGGGCGCCCGAAAATTTTCGGGCGCAAACAGTGCGGCCCGGCCCGCCTTTCGGGCGCGCACAGTAGCCCGGCCCACTCGGCCCACGCCCGCACACCGATCCGGTCGGACCGCACACCGTCCGACCCGCTCCACGCGCCGACACGTGTCCCGAACACGAAACAGCGGATCCGGCCGCTCCCCTCGCGCCACGTGGCCGACCTGGTCAACGGGGCAGTTGGCGCTGGCCAATGGGCGGCCGCCACGTGGCGCGCGCACGCGTGCGCCACGTCGGCGCCGTGGCCGCCACGCCCGCCGGCACCGCCGCCTGCCGCCTGCCGCCTGCGCGCCTGCCCCGCCGCCTGCCGCCGTACGCGCACAGTAGCTCGCCCAATCCTCGCGCGCCACGTGTCCAAGGAATAACTTCGCTGAACCCGGTGCACAGACAACCCCAAACACCGAACCACTAAACATCTGCCACGTGTCCCCTCTCCGGTCCACCGTACACCGCGCACCGCCCGCCGCCGCGCACAGTGGCGCGCCCAATCCCCGCGCGCCACGTGTCCACCCTCTCGCACACTGCACCCGGTGCACCCGACTTCATGAACCGAACCAATAGAAGATGCCACGTGTCCCGCTCCGGTCCACCGTGCACCCCGCAATGCTCCGTGGACCGCGACCTGTGAACCATCCAATGGGAAGCCGCCACGTGGCACCCCGCTCTGGTGCACGCCGGCGCGTGGACCGCGCGCCTGCCCGCCCCTGCCCGCGCGCTGCGCCGCTGCCCGCCGCCGCGCTGCCGCCTGCCCGAGGCCGCGCCGCCGCTCTCCGCCGCCGGCCGCCGCCGGCGATCGCCGGAATTACTGTTCCCGTGTGAACAGTAACCCGAGCTCAAAACATCAAGTGGGTAGTCCATTTTGACCGTTTTCGCGCGCTGAATCCGAATTTGACGTCCGTTTCGCCAAATTCCAACTCTAAAAATTGCCGAAGGCACCCGGAAATGCGTTCTTAGTCCAAACTTCGTGCGGAGCCCAATTTAAATATCCGATTCGCGCGAAACCACTTCTAAACCCTCCACGGGGTCCTCCGATCACTCACATGATCCATTTGGGCCCGAAGTCCAACTCTTGTGCCCAATTATGCCCCAAACACCTCCAACACACCATGTAGGCCTCCAACAGCCACCCCAACGCACTGTAGCAGCTCTGCGGAGATCCGGTTCATCACATTCTATGCATTCAAAAACCAAATGTCACAAAATGTTAGTCCAACATCAACTTGTTAGTAATAATACATGCCCAAATAGTTATTCGAATAGTTAGTAGGGACATGCAACAAATCACAAGATTAAAACCAAAAGTTGAAGTTGGAGTCATACTTACCTTAATTGTTCACATCATCGTCACAACGTTTTACAGCATTCATTGTTCAAGTTCTCTCTAAATCTCTCCCTTTTGTGCACACAAACAAAGCCACAACGTAGTCAACACTACTAAATGTAAGGAGGGAGTTAAAAGTTCCAATAACATGAAAACCTGAGAACTAAAACTAACGTAAATAAGATTAAAACTAAATCCTAAAAAAAGGTAAAATCCTGCACAAAAGGAAAAAAAGAAAATGAGTCAAAAAGTAATTAATGATCAGAATTCGAGTCTTCAGAGCTTGTGCAACCCATTTTAGAGAACATCTGTTTTCAAACGCGTGTCCATTGAATTGCCCTCTTGTTATGGTAA
>CM054937.1:4305915-4400603 GCA_029168755.2 Tillandsia fasciculata | reverse complement strand
AGGAACGAACCCTAGGATGATTTGCGACTTACGTGAGAGTGCGGGGTTAGGAGCTCGAGTACGGTATGGTCGGTCGAGTCGTGTCCTATCCCTGATCAGTGTTATATAGCTTGGCATTCACGAGTATTCCGGCAGAGGTGGTGTGACAGTGAGCGCACTGGCGCTGGCATGGTTGTACTACTGATCGATATTAGTGGCTTATGGGTCCGATGGTAACCCTAATTGGGTTGGTGTTGTATCCAGGTCCCACCTCTTGCATTGGATTTCGTGGATCGTTACAGATTCTGTTACAGCAATAATAGCCGTTGTGGCTATGCCTTAGTGAGGTTGTAATTGTGGTGCATTAAGACTTGAGAGCCAGATGTACCCAGTTGGCTAATAGCCTGAGGATCCGATGGTAGTCCGTAATGGGCTCGACTTGTGTGTAATTCATTTATTGCCTGCGATATGCTAAAAGGGTTGAGATTACCCCTGTCGACGTTTTAAGTTGCGACTAGTGTCGCTAGAGCTGTGTTAGCCACTAGTGTGGAATTCAAAGTGTTAGAGAGCACTGAGATATCATTTCGGCCCTCTGTGTACGGTATTGGTTGGACCCCTGTTTTTGGTAGCTAATTATTATCTTGAGCCTGCCTTCCTTTTGATTTCAGTGCATACTGCTTTACGCCTGATTGATGACCTTCATTTGTTATCTGATATCTTACATGTTTGATCCTAGTTGCTTCCTTGTTGATTTCCTGTTATGCTGCTAAACACATGATTTTATTTAATAAATATTTTTACCGAGCGTCGTAGGGTCGCCTGAGTCTGTTCTTGTTTGATAGGACGAAGGCAATGCTCTTCGATGTTTGAATCTAAAACCTGTTTTCAAAATATTTTTCTCAAAAATATGTGTTTAGTCTTGCATGGTTGTTTAGTTTACATGATTAATATCTAGTTGCTTCCAGTGGTTATAGCATATTTCTGGACATTGTCATGTCTGTTTGTTCGTTAGATGTTTGAGCCTGCTTTCTTATTGTTCACCTGTTATACTGCTAAATACATGATTTTAGTAACTAAATATTTTTACCGAGCTTCGTAGGGTCGCCTGAGTCTGTTCTTGTTTGATAGGACAAAGGCAACGCTCTGCGAGGTTTGGGCCTAAAATCTGTTTTCAAAATAGTTTTCTCAAAAACATGTATTTAGTCTGCATGACATGGTTAGTCTGCATGATTGGTATTCAGTTGCTTCCAGATTTTATGATTTGATTCCTGAATATTTGTTATACCTGAATTTCAGCACTTCTGATTTACTTGATCCATGATTCCTGGCTGCTGTTGATTGATCCTGCATTTGGGTTGTAATTTGTTGGTAGTCTTGCATTGAGTTAAGATGTTGTTATCATATTACAGTTGCATCCCAGAGGGGATTGTTATCTGGCCTTTTGCCGATTACCCGGTCTGTGGACCGTGAGCTTGAGCATTCGCATTGATCGCCCGCATCGCCGTACTTCACGAACATATTCGAGGTAGCTTCTCGTGTGCTTTGTTCTTTACCGGTAAAGTGGTCTGTTGAAAGACCCGTGACCCCCCAAGGAGGGAATGTCAGCCAGGTTGGTGCTAGGTTGGGCAAATTCCCTGAGGTCTTATTGACCAATATGGTGGCTTGTGATTGGGTCTTTTGTGTTCATCTATTTGATGCATGTGTTGTTGATTGTTAAGTTACTTTATCATACTCTATTGATTCTTTGTTTTGACTTCCTGTTATCTACCTATACATGTTGAGATTCTATGTGATGCTTTTGATTATAATTCAGTGATTACATATCTGTTTGTCCTGACTCATGATTTTCATCCTCAAGTAATATATAGTTCTATGATTATATTGTTCATATATCTGATTGTCCTAACTCATGATTGTTACCATCCTCAATTTAAATACAGTTCTATGATTATATCTGCTTATCCTAACTGTGACTTTTTTTACTATCCTCTAGTATTGTATACCAGTAGGTACGATCTGCTATTTCTCGGCTCGTCGTGCCCACTGGGATACATGTACAGTGTATCTCACACCCCCTGGGTGATCATTTTTCAGGTCGAGCGGGTGCTGGGATGTCGGGACAGGTTGGTGAGGTTTCGAGTTAGATATTGATCCTGGACAGCCGAAAAGTTTGTGAATTAGTTGATTGAGAATAGATTGTTGTAATTCAATTGTAATAGTTGTAAGGTAATTTGTAATAATTATTTTGTCATATTGTTATAATATAGTAGTACGTAGTTAGTACTCTGATGATGTTGCCAAGCTAGCCGTGCATATATAGAAAAGGCTCAATCCCAAAGGGGATTGGGACTCTTCTATATATGTGGCGGTCTGTTGCGCCCTGGCTGGTTTTGAAACTCTGATTTAAAAAAAAAAAAAAAAAAAAAAAAATTTAGACGTTGATTTTTAAACTCGGGGCGTGACACTCTGTAACACGTGTATGACATTCATATTTGAAAACTTTTAAACATTCTCCTCACCCCCCACTATCGTCTTGATTGACGACGTCGCCATCGCTGCCTCCAAGATCGTCATCCTCAATCAGTACTAACCTCACTCCTACTGCTTTGCATCGTCCACATCTTCCCATCTTTTCATATTGGCATGTGATCAAATTTCTACTGCTGCACACACCGTGCCCTCGTGCGCCGCACTCGTCGCACTTGCCAGAGGTCTCTCATTGATGGTTGTGGAAACGAGCCGACTGCGATAATGACGACAACCCCTCTTGTGGTAGCGGATATGACCGTGTATAGAAAAAGATAAGGAAAAGAAATTGATATTGGATTAGAGTTAAAAAAGATTTTTGTGATTATAATTAAAGGTGGGTGAATGCATTAATTAGAACGAATTTCTGACCTTAGCCAACTTTGCTATTTATAGGTTATATGAACTCTCTTACTAAGTCTATATTAAAAACACCCACTAAACCCACTAAAATTTTATGAATTATTCATAATCCTTGGCATTTATGAAGAGTTTTGAAGACATTGATGGGAGTGGTTATAAGTCTCTTCATCTCTCACAAAAGGTGCTGAATTTAGACCTTCTTGATAACTCGCTTCATCTAGCGAAATAATAAATGGTGATTGCCTAGGAAAGAAAAAATTTGCATTAGAATTAAGAAAACGTATGGTGATTATAATTGAAGGTAGGTGAAGGGACAAAAAAAAAAAAATTATGTAAGAAAAACGAAGGGCCACGAAAAAATTTTTATTAATGTTGGATCTATTTCTCAAAATAAAAAATAAATATTATGTAAGATTGGGAGTTCATATGTTTATTTATATAGATAATAGGTGAAGAAAAGAGTGAGTGAAGAAAAGAATGCCATGTGTCAATTCATATTGAGGATTAATAATTATATATATATATATATATATATATATATATATATATATATATATATATATATATATATATATATATATATATATCTATTTTATATTTTATTCTTCTGTTTTCTAAAAATATTTATTTTCTCTTCTCAAAATTTAAAATTATAGTATTTAATCCATAAACATTTATATTCCGTCATTATTCTGTCTATAAATTATATCTTATAATTAACTTACTAAATAAGCTAGGTTTGTGTGCTTTTAAAAATACGAAGGCCCTCATACTTCTAAATTATTTTCGATGTTAAGGACTTTTAAATAAACAATCGGTTCTGTTAAATTTGATGCAGAGTATTTAAAAAGTCTAAAAAAAAATAAATTTTATAATTTTTTTATTTCTATTAATCAAAGAAACTCAAAATTAATATATTTAATAGTGGTGGTGGTGAGTCGTTTATAAGTTTAACGATATAGAAATATCTAAATAATATAAAATTTTGATAGAAAATATTTTATACTATATAAAATAATATTAATATTTTTAATCTAAAATTTTAGTATCATATCATCATATTTTGTGAGATTTTTATTTTCAACCGTTGATTTTGTGCTATTTCGATCACTTGATATCGAAAAATTATAAAATTTATTTTTTAGGTACTTGAAATATTCTAGATTAAGTCTAACAGAACTGATCGTCGATTGGAAATTTCCAATATTAAAAATAACTTGATAATACGGAAACCTCCATACTTGGACTCCTTACTAAATTATCTATTAGACTCTTCAAAATAGTGAAAATAGTGATAATAGAGGTTAAGTGTTGCAATTTTAAAGTTAAAAAATATAAACAAAAATAAGTAAAAGATAAAATATTAAAACAGATATTTATAACGAACAATATTATTTTTATACATTCAAAAAAAAATTGTATATCTTATGCCAACTTATTCCCCCATGTGAGTTACTCATTAATCATTTGATGTAACTAGGCAAAACATCTATTTACTATTTATAAAAATATTATTTTATTTTATTTTATTTGTGTCTTATATTTTATGTTTCTATTATTTTCGCCCACTCTAGGTGAATTATTTTTTTAAGTAACAACTAGGAGAGAAAACCCCTAGAAACTTTTATTAAAAAAGTAAAAGTTAACAGCACAGTGTATTTCCAAAAATGAGTGTTTTACTAATAAATTCAAAAACAAAACTGCTACAGTATCTATAATCACTCAAATCCATCGCCAAACAAACTACAGAAGTAGCCACATTGAAAAAAAATAATTATTTTTTTTTAAAAAAAAAAATAATAACCAACTAAACACTTGTTATCGCCAAATAAACCAACAAAATATCCATGACTATAATATTTCATCCTTGTATTCAGTTAGACTTCACTCTTTTATTTTTTTAGACCTCACTCTTTTATTTTATTTTATTTTATTTTTTTGAGAGACACTCTTTTATTTTTTTCATTTCATCAACAGGCCTTTGACATAATTAAGGAAATAAAGATTTTATAATAATAATAATAATAATAATAATAATAATAATAATAATAATAAATGGCATAAGAGCTTCACAAATCTATTGTTGAGGTCAAAAATATCACCAGGTGAAAGTGCGAAAAGTGACGATCACCATCGGCTAAAAACATCAGCCGATAGGAGAAGCGGCCAACAAAAGAATTATCGTCTTTTTGAGGTCAAAAATTTTGCCACCTAAAAAAGTGACACGTGACTTATACCATTAACTAAGGATATCAGCCGATAGAAGGTTGAGTCAACAAAGAGTGACACGCGTCTTCATCAAAACCGACCTCAACTGAAAGCAAAGAGGCCCTCAGCCGAATGGAAGGCAAAGGGACCGCCTCAGTCGAATGGCAAAAAGAGGTGAGGCCAAGATTGACTCTCGATTGCCCAAGCCGCAGAAGGAAAGACCTTGAAAGGAAAGAGTACGAGATCTGGACACAAATCGTAACTAACTCCGGAATGGCAAGCGGCGCCTAGCATTGGAAAGCGCCGAAGATCACGCTTCGGCGCACCATTTAGGGGATGAACATGGACGAAAACAACTCCTATCCCATTAAGGAGAATTGACTAAAAAGAAAGTAGTTGAGAGATATGCGATGATTCCTCTTAGATCATGCCGATTACTAAAATCGACGGTTATACACATGATTCGAATGGATATAAATAACCGAACCATCGAAGAAAAAGGGGTCCTACAACCTCGTAAGCCAGTGACCACCCTTCCTTTTCAATACCTTTCAATGCCTGTATTAATTTACCGCTTTCCTAGATAGTTTTTTAACCTGCATTTACCGCTTTCCTAGATAACTTTCATACCCGCATTAATAGCTTTTCCTAGGAGTAGTCTTACTTGTAATCGGTTCCTGTAACCCCTCTCCAAGTAATATAATTCTAAATCGGCTATTCTGCCGTGTCAAATCCCCTGCCTCTAAATCTCAATTCGACTTCTCTAGGTCGAACTCTCTTAAGAGTTTGATTGAGAAGAACCCAGCCGAGCGGATCCCTCCTCGGCCTAATCGCTTGATACTTTGGCACGCGGCGTATCACACTCAGAGGGTCACCCCCAGGGGTCGATCGCGAACTGCGCTCGGTCAATGGTCAGCATCACATTTCGGCCCCAACATCTTTTTGGCATGCCCGGTGGGACCCACAGGTAAGCTCTTACCTTGTTTCCTACCGATAAAATGTTAGACGACAACATCCTGAATCTCAGGAACAGAGCCGTTCCCAGACATGTGGGGAACGACCAGGCTAGTAGTGTCGGACACACGAATGACCCGCCATCGACGCTATCAGAAATTCTCGAGACCAGCGGGAGGTAGGCACCACGGGAGTTGACACTATCTAAGTTATTCGGGCAAATGGCCTGAATGCTGGAGACCGTCGAGAGGATCCAACTGTCCCTCAAAAGAGACAGCCAGGCCCAAGGCGCCCGTTTGGACTCAGTATTGGCCATGGTAACAGTCTTGAATGAAAATATGGCTCAAATCGGGCAAGCGCTAACCCGAAATGAACCACACAATAGAGGACTCACCTCCACACTACCCCAGCCATTGTCGACGCAATCGATCTTGATGGCACCGGCAATGCCGATAGTGCAACTACAAGGAGTTGCACCGCAGGCGCCAACTTATCAAGTGGTGCAGCCAATGGGGGCAGTACAGCCGCAAGTAGCCCCGTACCAGACGAGAGCGAGACCGATGGGGCAGAACATCGACCATCAGTCAGAGAACTACTGGGAGACTCCTCTGCCTCCCCCACCACCGTTTATCCAGTCTCAGGCTGGGGGCAGGAACGGCGGCTCAGCAGTAGGCTGGTCATTACTGACCGTCACCTCTACTGGCGCAGCCAGCGGCCCCGATACCACAAGCTGGGCTCGCTAAGATGGCTGGGGGTAGGAATAGCAGGCAGGTCCCTGCGTAGGGACCACCTCAGCATCAGGTCGGCCACTGTAGGCTGCCATCTTCATTGGCACCGCCGGCAGCCCCAATACCTCAAGTAGGGCTTGCCGACATCCATGCCTATGTGGAGGAAATTATTTGAAATTCATTCGGGGTGCAACTACAAGGAGTTGCACCGCCGGTGGCAACTTATCGAGCGGTGCAACCAATGGGGGCATTACAGCCGCAAGTAGCCTTGTACCAGACGAGAGCGAGACCGATGGGGCAGAACATCGGCCATCAGTTAAAGAACTACTGGGGGACTCCTCTGCCTCCCCCACCACCGTTTTTCCAGTCTCAGGCTGGGGGCAGGAACGGCGGCTCAGTAGCATGCTGGTCATTACTAGCCGTTACCTCCACCGGCGCAGCCAGCGGCCCCGATACCACAAGCTGGGCTCGCTGAGATGGCTGGGGGTAGGAATAGCAGGCAGGTCCCTGCATAGGGACCACCTCAGCATCAGGTCGGCCACGGTAGGCTGCCATCTCCATTGGCACCGCCGGCAGCCCCAATACCTCATGTAGGGCTTGCCGACATCCATGCCTATGTGGAGGAAATTATTCGAAATTCATTCAACACAGAGGCGAGGCTGGCAATTCAGCCAGTGTTCAGGTCTCTGTATCCCGCTTACATCGATACGGATCACTTGTATCCGACCAACTGAAAGATGCCGAAGTTCGACAAGTTCTCGGGAGAAAAAAAAAATAAGAACACAATCGAGTACATTGCTCGGTTCACAGCCTAGTGCTGAGAGGCGGCCCGGAGCCCACTTTTAAAGATGAGGCTCTTCAACACGTCGTTAACTAAGATGACGTTCTTATAGTGCACAAGCCTGCCTCATAACTCCGTACGGGATTGGGACGAGTTAGAGGCGAAGTTCCATGAGCAGTTTTATCAGGTCGTGCCTGAATTGTTGGTTGTCGATATTGTAGCATATCGGCAGAACGTCGGGGAAACGGTTAAAGAACACCTTAACCGTTTCAGGATAGAAACTGTTGCTTTGTAAGGATGCCTGAGTCTGAGTTCGCGAAAATCACGTTCAATGGGCTCCACTTTAAGACGTGCTATCATTTTGAGGATCGGCAGTTTGCCAATCTCTTCGATCTAGGCATCCAGGTTGCTCAATATGAGCAATTTTGTAAAAATAATAATAATGACAATCGACCACAATGGAGCTGAGAAGGCGAGAGAAAATGAAGTCGCCTTAATCGAGAAAAATTCGGCACACGAAGAGCTGAATGAGCGTGGTGAGAACAAGAGTTCGGCTAATGGGGCCGAAGTACACGCGATTGAGTTGTTAAAAGATTGTCAGCCGTACAATGCCAATTGTTAAAGCCGACAAGAATTCGGGAGTACAAAGCCCGAGCATCGGCTAATGCATATTTATTCGATAATTCCAAGGCCGATCAAATTTTCGATCGACTGCTCCAAAATGGAATGATTTGACTCCAAGAGGGTCAAACGATTCCCCCATACGAAGAGTTTCGAAAATAGAAGTATTGCAAGTGGCACCATTCAGAGAGCCACCGAGCAGGTGATTGCACTGTTTGGAAGAACCATATCCAAAAGGAGATCGACGAGGGTCGTCTCATTTTTGCCGACCACGAAAATAGCAATATAAACCTTCTCTTTCGTAGGTAAATATGGTAGACGTAAAGGGAAAGAAGCTAGTGTCGGGGTTTGAATCCCTCGAAAAGGAGACACCGACGAGCAGCATACCTCGGCTTTACGTTCGGTGTAAGGCCGAAATGACCAGCGAAGACTGGGACGCACTCTTCCTCGGCATGCACGAGTAAGTCAAGAAATGGTTTGCCTTTCCGGACTTGGGCAAAGGCATAGCTCGCCACGACCATCTGCCGGATCAGCATTCAGCCAAGGGGTCGAACGAACGACCCAAGAAGGAGGGCGAAGACAATGAACGGGACCAAGCCATCCAACGAGTCCTGTGTGATCTTTATGGCGACCATGATCGAGGCCGCAAACAGGCGGCCACGAGGGTCTAAGAGCCTCACTACGACAACAAAGCCCCCACTGCGACTACAAAAAAAGTGGAGGCCAGGGGGCACCTCGAGGAGCTTTCGACCGAGAGGCGGAAGGAGGACGAAGGCACGGGCCACAGCTGCGCCCATATCAAAGCAGGCCCCGTGAGAAGTCTGGCCCGACGGGCGGCTACCCACGCATAGGGCTGAAGCCCCAAGTTTCTTATCACAGAGACAGCAGGCTGGGGGCACGGGCTACCCCTTTAACGCCTGATGTCGAGTTCCTTTCGCTTACGGAAGGGAAAGTCGATGTCTTGGTCATCCGCCTGGTGGAGAAGCTCAGAATTCAGTCGTGGCCGAAATCATGGCAGAGGCGAGAGATCCTCAGGGAACACCTAAGGGAATTGGATCCATCGGCCAATAAGCCGGTCGAACAGCAGCCCATGTTAGACAGGCCGAACCGGTAGTATGGTTCGGCCATGATGAGGACACAAAAACGTCGGCAGCAACGAGCCCAAGCTGACGCGATGAGGGAAGCAGCGATGGCTCGAGGGCCACGGCCTAGCCCGAATGAAGTTCGATCCATGCTTCGGACGTCATGTCGGTCGATGTGAAACGATTACAAGGCTAAAGGATCAAGTGCACTGCCTCGAGTCGAACATACATTGCCGCGGTTGGTGGCGAAAGAGCCGACGAGCGTCCGTCAGGAGCTGGACATCCAAATTTGAGCTTTCGAGGCAATGATTCGACGTGACCTAAATGCCTCGTTTGATCGCGACATACGATCTCCAAAGGAACAAGGCATGGAGGTCCCGACTACACCTTCGGTTGAAGAAATCGGAAGAATGGGTGGAGAGAAACCTCGGACCGATGACGATTGGGCCAAGATAGGCTCGACAGGGGCGTATTGAAGAGACTATTGAATCGAGTTCTACCTGAGTCCGAAAGACGAAGGCCGGTTAAGAGGTGGCTAAGGAACATTAATGGGTCAATTGAAATCAAGACTAGATAGACCCTGAGTAAGGAGAAAAAAGCATACCGGTAGAACCTGAAGTGGAGCTGTGTTCTCCTTAAGGACCAGTCCGGAAGCCGAAGTTGAAAGTTCGATTGAAAGAGGATGGAAAGTCTAGTAAGAAGGTGTCGAGAGAACTCGAAAGAAGAGTTGCAAACATACCTTCGAACTTGGACAGAGGGTCGACATCAAAATCAAATCGGTTGACTATTTCGGCAAAGGCAATACCGAACAAGGTATTACAGGTGTCGCTCCACGACCACCGGAAAAGCTCGTCAGAGGAGCCTTCAGAAATCGCTTCGAACGACACGGGGATTAAGTATCGTTTTAGGCGGTTCCCGGCAACCGTAACTCGATCCACCTTGGCTACTTATTTTGTTGGATGACGATCGCGATAGGAGTTGCCAGTGAAGTAAGAGGCCGGGGCCGGAAGTGCTTGAACCAACCCGAATTGTCGGGATGCGAAATTAGGAGAATAGACCTCGGTGCTCGGCACCAGTTTGGATCGACTTTAGAGGCCGATGTGCAGGTCTCGGGGAGCAAGGAATGAGTACCACATAGCGGTATGCTCGGTGAGCTCCGTCGACTCTGCCTGGTTGAGGATATACTCAAACATTTCCCGAAACCAGGAAGGTTCATTTTTCCTTGAGGCGAAAGGCGCACAACGGCCCTTCAGCCGTTTCTCCTTGGAGTAAAACACTCGGAGGTAACGCAGGAAATCGAGGGAATTACCCGAGGAAAAAGGTTCGGGACAGCCAAAAGATCTGCTAAAAGAAACGTAGGGTTGAAGAGAGACCGGAGGAAACTCTATGCGGCGAATGAGCGAAGGAAAATAAAACTAGAGGCACAGCTGTAGGAACCACAGAACACCGCACTCCAAGCCGATCACTAGGTAATTATCATTGCGAAGGGCATGTTTAATCGCCTCAAATAGCTCTCGGTACAAGAAGGCGAGAAAGTAAGGGCCAAGGGCAAGTTTTTGACCGTTGGCTAGTGCCACGACTATCGGCAGAAAGTCTCGGTTCATTTTATGGGACCGGATACAGAAGAGGCTATAGCACAACCAATACCAAAGGAATGCAATGTGCTCATCCTTGGATACCGGCTTAACCCCCACAATCGGTGAAGATCTTCACGAACCTCCCGTATGCGACGTCCGCCTTCGGATCTAGACAGGGAGTGAAGTCATCCATACTTTCGGCTGAGAAGGCTGAAGAAAGAATAATGCCATGAGGGCGAAGGCCAGTGATGGCGGCCACATCTATCAACGTCGGGGTAAATAGCCTCGAACGGAAGAAGAAAGTATTGGAGCGTGGCGACCAGAAGCATAAGGTCGACGCCAGAAGCAGCGAATCGGCCTGGTAACTATTTCGAAAAAGTTGGATGGCATCGAAGATGTCAACTTCTTTCCACAGGTCCTCGTAGGTAGCCTGGACATGGTCAAGCCACCGCACATAAGAATCAAAGGCGGCGTGCCAAGTACCAAGGTAAACCTTGTTTGCCAGCAGCAGGATGCTGACGGTTGTGAACGGAAAGATTTCCTCGGAGAGATTCGCCACGAAGGACGGCCCATGGAGAAAATGTAGTAGATTCTCCACTGACGGACGAAGGAGCCGAAAATCAATGGTAGGGTTAGATGGTAACAGAGCAGCACGAGAAGCCATGTAAAAAGAAAGAACCGAACAAGTGGCGAAGGAGATATGCAAGGAAGAGGAAAAGAAAGTAAAGAAGCACTAGAGTAAGAGATATTTAAATGGCAGAAGATAACATGTGCCCCAAGATTAGCAAAAAGAAAATAAGGATTTTGAACCGATGAAACAAGAATCGCCGTCCCTCGAAAATCGACAATATTTATGGCGAAATGATCTACGAACAAACGCAAACCGTTGGATAGATTAGTGACGTCAGATCAGCGCAAACGACGAGCAATTGCGAAGATCGAGGAGTGAAACCTTAATGAAGAAGCGACCGAGGTACAATCGATGAAGATCTGATCAAAGGGCATGGAAGGAGGATTCGTCGATAAGGTTAAATCTCTTGATTAGAGAGCCGGGGGAATGAACGGATCACATTATTACAAGGTACGAAAGGAATGATCAAAGGTCCCGCAGCACGCGTCGGTCTTTCTTCAAACTTCGACAATCACCCGAACGGCACATCAGACGATTGTCAAGGAGGCATTATTGAGGTCAAAAATATCGCCACGTGAGAGTGCGATACGTGGCGGTCACCATTGGCTAAAGGCATCAGACGATAGGAGAAGCGGCCAACAAAAGGGTTATCGTCTTGTTGTGGTAAAAAATTTCGCCACCTAAGAAAGTGACACGTGGCGTATACCATCGACTAAAGGTATCAGCCGATAAAAGGTTGAGTCAACAAAGAAGGATCCGCGCCTTGACCAAAACCTAGCTCGGCTGAAAGCAAAGGAGCCACCTCAGCCGAATGGAAGGCAAAGAGGTCGCCTCAGTCAAATGGCAAAAAGAGGCGAGGCTAAGATCGACTCTCGATTGCCCAAGCCGCAGAAGGAAAGACCTTGAAAGGAAAGAGTACGAGATTCGGACGTGAATCTCGTAACTGACTCCGGAATGGCAAGTGGCGCTCAGTATTGGAAAGCGCCGAAAATCACGTTTCGGCGCGCCGTTTAGGAGATGAACATGGATGAAAAATAGTTACTATCCCATTGAGGAGAATTGACTCAAAAGGAAATAGTTGAGAGATATGCGATGATTTTCCTTAGATCACGTCGATTACTAAAATCAGCGGTTAAACACATGGTTCGAACGGATATAAATAACCGAACCATCTAAGAAAAAGGGGTCCTGTAACATCATAAGCCATTAACCACCCAAACTTTTCAATATCTGCATTTACCGCTTTCCTAGATAGCTTTTCATACCTACATTTACTGCTTTCCTAGATAGCTTTCATATTCGTATCTACAGCTTTTCTTAAGAGTAGTTTTACTTGTAATCGGTTCCTATAACCCCTCTCCAAGTAATAAAATTCTAAATCGGCTATTTGGTCGTGTCAAATTCCGTCTCTAAATTCCAGTTCGGCTTCTTTAGACCGAACTTTCTCAAAAGTTTGTTTGAGAATAATCCAGCCGAGCAGATCCCTGCTCGGTCTTATTGCTTGATACTTTGGAACGCGACACATCACACTTAAAGAGTCACTCCCAAAAGCAAATCGTGGACCGCGTCCAGTCGACGATCAGCATCGCATTTCGCTCCGAACACCCACATGCAATACATAGAGGGTTAACGAACAGTGCGCCATTGGGGTGAGGTGACTAATAAAAAGGACCTTATGCCTTTATTTGGCACGTGGACCACGCTTTGGGGCTAAATTTTATGTGCACGAGTATGATCAATTGATAAATAATTATTTTTTAATTTATAAAATAAAATGTATTTAATATTATTATTAATAAAATTATCATACATCCTTTTAAAGTTTAAATACACGTCGAGAGCAATTGCGACATATTTTTTTTATAGGAAAATGCTAGATGTACATCTTAAATAGGATATACATCTTACACCCACTTTATTTTTGGATGAAATAAATTTTTCTCGTCACATCGATATGACGAATGAATAAATATCCATCCCAAAATGGGGTAGGTGTAGAATGTACATCCTATTTGAAATGTACATCTAGCATTACTCTTTTTTATATAATACTAATAACTAATTAATTCTTTTATATTTTTTTATTATATATTAATTATATATATATATATATATATATATATATATATATATATATATATATATATATATATATATATATATTTGAATCAGTCACCCTGGATTCTACCTGCCTATTACAAAGCATACATCTCTTTGAATTGACAGTACTCTAATGGATGAATCATACAGTTGATAATAGAACATTTACTCCTGCATGCCCACCAATAAAATCTCTCAGCAAAATCATTTACCTACTAAGGATCCATCACAAGGTCATGCCTCACTCTGACAAACAAAAGAATGGTTGGAGAAGTGATGCTTTTATTACCATCATTGAAGCCTGGACATAATCTGCTTTCGGGGATTTTAGTGCAGACATAAAAGGATTTAAAGCTTTAATTTGAATCATTCTGCTTCAAAACATAAGAACTAAAAATAAAAATGCACCCATCTGTTTATCTTAATTTTTGAACTTCACTACTTGGTTTTACAGTATTTTTGGATGGTAACAGAACTTTAAAATTCTTATTCCACTTTCTCAGCACACAAATTCTTTTTTTCCAATATATTTCTTAAAATTAATTTTTACTGAATATTACGTCAAAAATAGCATAATTTTTTTAAGTTTCGGTAAGAGAATCAAACTTTTTTTTTTTTTCAATTGAGTTTTTATTAAAATTTTTATTTGCAAAACATCTGACTTCTAGTGCCAGCGTAGAAAATATAAAAAAATTATGCAAAAAGTCGGATTAAAATTTACCAAACAAGAATTCAACACAAAAAATATAGCTTGTTGATCAACTTTGTTGGTATAGCACTTCCTGGAAGCTGTAGATCAAGCAAGACAAATCCAAATTTGCTTTTCTTTTAATACCTCCCAAATTTTTTTAAGGAGCATGTTACATTTGTTCTAGTACACACATTGTAAAAAGTGGACCAGATGCAACAAAAGAAAAAAGTTTAAAATTTTTTTTGCAAGTTGAGCATGCTAGTTGCACTCAAAAAGCTGCTATGCCCCAGTTAAAGATATAAAGTGGACAATGGGCAGAAACAAATGAGTGAGGAAGTGGTACATAACATTATCTAAATTAGACAATAGCATGCCACGTGGCTATGAGCAAAAAAGGAAAAGGATTTGTAACCATCATACAACCTCTTGGACTTTGTAATGAATTTTTATATAGGAAGAATCAAATATCAATCATATTTAATATAGTAAACTAATTTTTAAAATAAAAATAAAGCTGAAACAATATTATTTATATATTTTATTTTAAAATGTATTATTTACATCCATACATCTAAATGATGATGCGATAAGTATAAGTTTTTCATCAAGCTAATTCTTTATATAAATAGTATTGACATTATTAGCCATATGTCTTAACTTTTTTTTTTTTAAAAAAAATTAGCCTCTAGAACATTAGAACATTCTATGTATATATATATATATATATATATATATATATATATATATATATATATATATATATATATATATATTCATTTGATACTTCCAATTTAGCAATAAAATTTATGAAAAAATATGATATAATTCAGTTGGATCAAAAATTGTATTGAATTCGATAATTTTTACAAATTTATTGAAAAAATATTTAAATCGTAATATTTTTTTTGTTTGGGTGTCTGTCTTTAACGTGCAACCCCTATTCGAAAATATAACTTTTCGAGATCTATGCATCCAATTGCAAAACTATTTATGCCCAATTTGAAATCCAAATTTAATTGTTTAGATATGTGCACTTTTAGGTTATTGTTATTTT
Source organism: Tillandsia fasciculata (assembly GCA_029168755.2). NCBI lineage: Eukaryota > Viridiplantae > Streptophyta > Magnoliopsida > Poales > Bromeliaceae > Tillandsia > Tillandsia fasciculata. The sequence continues at coordinate 4,385,308 of CM054937.1, read as the reverse complement.
ATTTTCTTTTATTTTTTTTTTTGAGTCTGATTAATTGGTAAGTTGCGATTACTTTTAATCGATTTAAATTTGGAGATATTTTAAATTTTATTATTTTTTATCTTAGTAGGATTCAGGTCTCCTCTATATATGTAGCATTCAATAAATGTAATCAGTTTAGAGTTTATTTTATATATATATATATATATATATATATATATATATATATATATATATATATATGTCACAGACTCTTTTATCAATGTGATCGCTCTGATAGTAAAATAAAAATAATTATTTATGTATCATCAACACTTTTATATTTCTATAAAAGTGTTGATGATACATAAATAATTATTTTTATTTTACTATCAGAGCCATCATACTGATAAAGGAGTCTGTGATATATATATATATATATATATATATATATATATATATAATAAAATTAGATTATATAAATATATTTTTTGGATACATTATAATAATATATCGCTATACACTCTAGGGACGGCACATATAGCGACAATAATAATAAGTATTGATATTTTTATCCGTAATATTTTTTTTTTATATTTTAAAAATATTTAAAAATATCGTTATAATACAATTTTATTATAGTGACCCATTATTGAGTGAGAAATGACAGTAGGAGATAACTGGGCATTGGACTACTACTAGCAAACCCTAGTAAAAGGCAAAATACCCTATGTCAGCTTCCTACTATAGTCAGGAGCTATAAACTGTTTTGGTGTCATGCAAGCATCTAAAATATGTTTCTCAAATGGAGAAGTTGGAAATAGTTGTTTTAAAATGTGGGTCAAAGAAGTTGGATTTCAAACTCAGTAATTTCTGAATGAATTCTCAACGCTCTGTATTAATTTATAGTCAAAATCTAAAATTTGTCCGTTGCTGAATTGCTGAAAAATATCACTAGTTTAGAATTGACTTATAAAAATGTTAATGATACATAGATAATTTTTCTTACTTTAAAGTACTCAAAGCCATCATACAGATATAAGTTTCTGTGATAAATTGGTGAAGAAATATTTTCAAAAGAAAATAAGAGATATTAAATGATATTTTGTATATGGGTATATATAAGTGTACACCCCATAAGGGGTGTACATCTTATATCCCACCCTATTCTGGAGTGGGGTAAATTTTATTGGTCACATCGAAGTGACCAGTGAAAGAAGCCCCATCCCAAGATGGGGTGGGGTGTAGGACGTACACCCCTTATGGAGTGTACACCTAGCAAAGCCAAATATATATATCTACTGTTGAGTGAGAAATGACAAGAAGAGGTAATTAGACATTGGATCATTACTAGTACACCCTAGTAAAAAACAAAAAATCCTATATCAGCTTCCTACTATAGTCAGGAGCTATAAACTGTTTTGATGCCAAACTTCTGGAATATATTTTTCAGATGAAGAAGTTGGAAGCAGTTACTTTAAAATGTGGATCAAAGAAGCTCTTTGTTATCTTGGAGAGAAAAAATGGCTAGCTAGAGTTGGGGTTCCTAAAATTAAATATCTATACATAATTGCTTATCTAACTTACTGTAGATTTGATTTGGAATTTTGTATGTTATGTATGTCGAAATATAAAGTTAATTGCACTATTGGTCCCAACCTACACATAGAGTTTTGTTTTGTTTTTTTTTTGTCCTCCCTTTTTTAACTTTTTGGTCATCAAAATTTTAATCTTTAATATTAATTTTACCATTGGCTAACTATCTTTTATTTATTTTTTTTACTTGTTTATTATGTGTAGTCCTCAATTTTACCACACTCAATATCATTTTTTATATTTATAACTATTTCGATCTCACACACGATACCTGCTAACTTTTTTAACTATCTCGATAGATACTTATTAATTTTTTTTTTATCTATTTCTATATATCTTACACCCGACGCCTGCTAATCTTGTTTTATTGCATCAAATATTTTAGCATCAAGTCAATCTTGCCACTATATTCTTCTAAGATTTTTAAAAAATTAGTGTCGTAATTGACTTGGGTTTACTGGACCGTAGATATAAATTATATTAGTACATGAGGTTTTGTTAAAGTTAATGCCATCTATTACTCAAATTAACAAATATTGGAATGATTGCGACCTAATTACAGGACCAAATGACAAAAAAAAAAAAAAAAAAAAAAAAAAAAAAATTGACGGCAAAGGCGACCACAATGAAAACATGGTGCAACTAACCCTAGTAAATATTTCTATGAAATATATTTTTTGAACCTAAGTAAATTAGGGTTTTCTCTACGAATTTTTTGTAAGTTCTACTGATGTAACAGGTGAGAGAAGCTTATATTTAGGCAGAAGTCCACATCATAACGTAGACCACGTTCTATAAAAATAATTAGACTCAAACATCTCAAGTAGCCCAACTATAGCACTATTACTATATGCCTTCAACAGCTGTTTTTTATATTTGAAAATTTATTAAATAGTTAGAAATCAAGTATTTGATAAACAAAAATTATATAACATTTTAATTTGGTGAAAAACTGTGCGGATCGGAAGTGCTAATTAATCAACTATTTCAAAAACGCGTGCTAATAGAAAGGTACATTCATCACACTTAAGTATTCAGCCACAAGACTTTACAGGTTTCGATCGGACTCAATCCATCTGAACGTTGGGTCTCTTTGTTAGATCTTTTACTGTTAGGTCTATTGTGAACCATACTCCCACTTAACTTATTAGATTCACGTAACTCAATTTATTAGTCTTCTGGACCTATTATCATATAAAAATTGAATATATTTTAATCTATAAATAAATAGCCAACTAACTGAAATAAGCATTTGAGCTTCAAATGCATAGTTTTAAGTCAAAAATTTTATTTTTGTCGTAACGAGAACAAATTAATATCAAATAGTGTTGTAAACGAGCCGGGCGGGTTTGTGTTTTTTCATTTATTAAACGAATCGATCGAATACAAACTGACTCGTTAAAACATCGATGTTAATAATGTTTATGAACAAGCCGAACACTAGCTGACTCTTAAACAGCAAGTTAAATTATCAGTCTTACTACTACGCGAAACGTTGAAAGAAAATTAGAATATTGGAATTTTAATTTAATAATTGAAATATGCATTAAATTGGCTTGAAATTCAAATAGTATGTTCAAGTTATATCAAATCATGAGCGAACTGAAACCGGCTCGTATTCGACTGGTTAAAATTTCGATATGAAAACTTCACCTCGTGCTGGACTTGTTTATTAACCAATCAATTGATTTTGAGCTCATTTGGAGCCAAATGCTCGTGGACTCGTGAACAGCGAGCTCGATTGCCGGCCCTAATGTCAAGTCATTAGCATAAGAGTTAGAAAGTTCCAATCCAGCCCAAGTGTACATGGCCCGAGAGGGAGATATCTTTAGTAGAATCCATCTAACCCATAAAATAAAGCCTATATTTGAAGCATTCATTAATATATCTCTGCATTTTACTATCACTTAAAAAAAAAAAAAAAAAAAAGGAGAAAGATAATGTCATCCTTACGATTATTTTGTCGGCTTAATTAGACCCTACTATACTGTATTAATTTTAGGGTTATTTTTATTTGCTACGTTATATAATTTTTTTTTTCAAAGACACATTGTATTATTATGTTTTATTAATCTCAGCATTGTATTTTTAATTAATTTTTATTTTTCTAGCCTGTACTATATTTTATTACTAAATATCACTGAGCATTATTTTTTTTTCTTTTCAATCTCTACATTACTGTTAATAAATCTATTATTTTGGACAAAATCTAATAACTTTATTAATAGATAATAGTTAAATAGTAAAAAAAAATATATAAAATAAAATTTCACTATAGACTCATTAAAAGCTTCTATAAATTTATTTTTAACTTTTTTTTTTTTTAATATTTTGTTATTTTTGGTGCCGAAATGAGTTGAATATATATACTCTACCACTTTCCACCAGTATTTTCTAACAGCTTTTCTCTATAATTATAAATTTATTACTTATAGAGCAGGAATCAAAAAAAAAGAAAAAAAAAAAAAAAAAAAAAGAGAGGATAGTTGAGTGATGCTGTTAACAAAAAAAAAGTACAGTGCAGAGAGTAAAAGAAAAAGGGCTTTGCTTGGTGTACACCCCTCATAGGGTGTACATTTATATATACCCAAAGAAAAAACTATGTACAGTACAGTACAGTGTTATTAAGCCTAGTTTTTCCTTTCTTTAGTTTATGCACAATTGATTGCAGAGATTAGAGATTTTGAAAGAAAAGATACTAAAGATGAAGTTCAGACATTACTCAAACTGTTTAACTGGCAGATCAGGTACCAGAATGCAGTCCTTAAGATTCAGGGACTATCCCATAATTGTATCAGTCTCATATGCCTCCACAACTAAAGACAACTTTACCTTCACCTTAACAGAAACCAAGCATATATTTATAGACAAAATTATGCATCTACTGCATCTTCAAAACAAACAGAAAGAAGAACCAGATTTGCATGTGAATGTGTACCAATTAATTTACAAAGCTAGACATCAGAAAAAAATTAGGTAGAGAAAGAAAAAAAGATGAAAAAAACACACTGGAAAATAACTGATCTTGTGAGTAGTACAGTAGAAAGTAGGACATCACTACATACATAATATAAACTAAACAAAAAGAAAATTGATCTCTGGATGAGTGATTGGCAACCCTGCAGATTGAAACTGCGAAAAAGTTGCTGCCCTACGGCCACGACATAATTGGCATTTAGGATGTATTGGGGCATGCAGTTTAACTTTAAAGAGAGAGAAGGTGGAGGGGTTTCCTGCAAAAAAAAAAAAGATTTCCAGTATTTTCTTTGTTTTGCAACTTTGACCAACTTTTCCCCTTTTCGCACAATTTTGGACTGAAACTTCCTTGGCAATCCTTGTGATGAATATATGCAATAGAGATTTTTAGATCTAGGAACTTTGCTCTACAAGAAGATATTTTCGGTTCTAAGTTGCAAATTCCGCAAAACGTCGGCTTTTCCTGCAAAATGGCCAAGTCGGTTTGTCGTCTTCAAGAATTACTTAGCTCTGTCGGGGTTGTGCACGGTGCGAGAGAGTTTGGAGGCACAGTAACTCCGCCCCCTCTTAGAGACAAGGAAAAATCTTTGTTTGAGCTGGCATTAACTGCGAAGTTTGAAACAAGGAATAGAACAATCACAGTTATATCATCATGGAAATGCCGACGGACTCCACGATCTATTTTCTTTAAATCCGAATATCTCATTTCTCTCTTCCTTGCTGCTTCTTGAAGAGCAGCTTTGACAAGTCTCCGAGCACTCCCCTGCAGGAATTAATTGCAAATGAAATTCGATACAACTTCGCAAATTGCCCAAAAGCAGAGAGAATTGCAGTAGAGGGAGCAAAACCACAAACAATATTACATTATACTATATCTAACAAATTATAATACTACTTTCTGAATCAAACTACTTGGTCCATTTCAGTCATCATCGTATAATAACAATTACAATCTCCCGTAAAAAGGTATAGAACTTAGCCGAAGTTTAAACGGAACGTTTCGAAATAAAATACGGCATATTATCAAAAACCACTTCGATGGAAATGATTAAATTTAAACAGAAATTGACACGGCATATTATCAAACCACTTCGATGGAAACAATTAAATTAAACAGAAATTGACAGAATTTTTGAGTTAAAAAGTAATAAAAGATTAAATTTATAGCCCTGTGTTTAACTTTTATGCCAAATGCCTGTACCAAAATCAGTACGTTGATTTATTTTAAAAAAATCATGCAGATTAACCTAGAAAGTACTTCATGATTTGTAATTTACTGTCTAAAAGAGTTCAATCACTATAAAAAAAAAAAAAAAAATTGAAAAATAGGATACTAAGATGGAAAGCATACACTTCGGGGGTGATTCTGCACAATATCAACTGCTTCCTGATTGCTGAGGTGCTCCCAGAGCCCATCAGAAGCGAATATGAGAAATTGATCCTCTGGCTGAAGTTGCTGTACAGAAATTGATGGTTCAGAACTAAGTATCGGTTTTTTAAACGGCTCTCGAAGGCGGAACTTAGAATATAAAGGTTCTCTGTTGTACTCCGGCTTTTTGAGGTATACATCTCCAATTGACCTAGACACCTGCAAGTTAAAACATACAGTTACTTAACAGTAAATGTAGTATCACAATCTTTCTTGGTTTTCCTTTTAATTCCTTTTGAATAAAATTAGTAGTTAGGGGTTGGAATTATCGAGTTTTCGGTGGAACTTCGGTGCTTGCAAGTATTTTTCTGTGTTAGAGCTCGGAAAACGGAGTCTGACAAAGCGATCGGATCTGAAATCCGATTTACGGATCTCTCGGTTTGGGGTTTTCTTGGTTGCGGTGCGTTTCGGCGATCGGCAGGCTTTTCGAGGAGATTGGGATCCCTCTTTTTGAACCCATTTTTGGTCTTCTTACGTACAGGAAAAATTTCAAGTTTTAAAAATAAAAATAAAGATACCTGTTTCGTGAAATCGCTAACCCTAGCCCGAAGCGAAAAAGGGACCGGTTCTTCCACCTTCTCGATAAAACGTGCCGGAGGCCAAGAACGGAAACGTCATCGTCGACGGGGAGCGGATCCGGATTCCCACTACCTGCGGGGAGCGTGATCGGGTCGTCTTCTCCGTTGGAGCAAGGTTAGAGGCTTTCCTCTCGCGTTTTCATTATTTTCGTTGTTTTCTTTTTGTGGGTTCGTGGTCGTTAGGGTTTTTGCTTTTTGGGTTTTGTTCCCGCCGCCGCGCCGCCGCCTTGCTGCCGCCGCGTGGACGGGGCGCGCGCTACTCGCGCACCGCTGGAGCAGCTGCGCGCGCGCCCAGCGGGGCTGGTGCCTGCGCGGCGCTGCTTGCACCGCACAGGGGAAGTGCCCGGGCGGGGCTGTCGCATGCGCCGAGACGCCCGCGCCGCTTTGTTTTGCGCCGCCACTGGTTGGGTTTTGGTGTTGTCTGTGTTTCTCCGGGCAGAGGTCGGGTCCTTTGTTTTCGCAGGGCATGGTTTAGTTGTATTGATGCTCTTTGGGGACTTTTCCGGTTCGGGAGTCGTGCGAAGGCGTGGGACGTTTTCGGGTGTTTCGATCGACGCTTTCTGAGGTGGGTACCCTCGTCTGTAAACGGGGATGTTGGCAAGTGATGTATGCCGGGTTTCTTTTCCTTTTCTGGTTATTGCCGTTTTTTATTACAGTTACAATCGTGTGAGTTGATGACTAACCCCATGTTACGCACGTGTATTGGCACGATTATTCCTGGAGCAACTGAGTGTCGCAGGTGCTCATGACACTCGCTCCATTATGGTTATTTATGCTCATGGCGCTTGCACGTACACCAACGGTTTGGCCATCGTGACGGTGTACTTTTCCTGAAAGGTGGTTTGAGGACCCGTGAACCCTACAAGGTGACGTTAGTAGGGGCCCCTTGCCGTTATTTGCGGTGCTGCACTTGTGCAGTAGGGGGTTTAAATGCACCAAGGTGAGAGCGGGGCGGTTTTCTTTTGCCTGAGGTCCTCGGACCGACATGGCAGGTGCGCAGTATGGTTTTCTTGAGGGGGATATGATTGAGTGCTGGATGGGGATTGTGGATGCTCTGGTTTTACAGTTTGGGTTTATTATCCGTATCTTTTCGCATCACTTTTGTCATTATGTTACACCTTTACTCCTCGTGCCACTGACTTCCCACTTTGTGACAGGTTCGTCCAGGGGTGGGATTTAGGACGGCGGTGAGGCTTCGACTAGGAGGATTTAGCCTTTTTCGAGCTGGTGACTTTTTCCCTTTTTCTTAGTTGTTTATTTCAATTGGTTGGAATTTATGCTTGTGACACTTTTACCGTGGATGATGTGGATGTTGGAATGGACTTGTGACTCTGTGATTGACTGGTTTTACGTATTCACTTAATTATGCGTTTTGGGATGGCCGTTTGAAATACAGAAAAGAGAATGTGAAACCGTTTTAAAAACCAGGTGTCGTGTGGACACTATTTTACAAACCTGTGGTTTTATCCTTACAATTTATGTTGGTATACGGTCAACGTGAATGTTTAATGTTTCCCTTCTGTTTGTCTTCTTTCTGACGGGTGTGGTTAAAGTACTATTGTGGTTTACGCCGTACATACGCAAGGGTGGTTTGACTGTTAAAGTCGGGAACGCTTGCGTATGTGGCGGGTCTGTGTACGTGGCCGACGAGAAGTTCAAAAAAAAAAAAATAAAAAAATAAAAAAAAAAATTATGCGCGTTTTTCCGCTTCAATAAACCCCCGGGCGTGACAGTAAAAGATAAAAAAAAAATAAATAAATAATCATTCACATGCACAAATATCTTAATAGGTCTTGAAGAAATCAGGATTTTGCATCAAAGAAATGAGAAGCTTGTCCACGGCCGAGCATGGTCGGATATCAGAAGAAATTTGGTATTGGCATCCACCATTGATATGCAAATATGGATATTAGGTGGATGCTAAGTATCATAATCATATTAGATCAAAACAAATATGGATATGAAACAGATATCGATAGGAATCAGATTAAGGACAGACACAATATCTAGTTTAAGTTGGATCTGGCGCCAGTTGTTGCCGCCAACGAAATCTAGTTGGAATTGGAGGACAGATTGCTGGAAAGGGGATGATTGCTACCTACAGAGGTTTTTGAGAAAGGGGATGAGATGATCGCTATGAATCATGACGCATAGTCACTTCTTCAAAGGAAAAAGAGGAGAGAAAAAAAAAAAAAAAAAATCTTACATAATAAACCTCTGCTTGACCTCTAACAACATTGTTTTAGTATAGTGCTATCCCTAGTGGCAATTCCAAGAGGCCAGATAGTAGTTCCTTCTGAGACGCTACTCTCCATCCGCTGGCTTTGGCCAATTGAGACAAATTCTATGTTTTATTCCATTATCTTTTCCAATTTCCTCTCCAACTCCTCGGTATCCTGTTATAATATCTCTAACTTTCTGAATCTTACATCTATCACGCGGCTTTCCTCTCTTCTGATATCTCCTACACCTTCTAAGAGTTTCCATCTTTTTGGGTACATTAAAAGATCTGTTGAAATGCTGTTTACCATGCTCTAAGTTAAAGATGATCCTACATTTCGGGCTAGAGTTGGAGACCAGATGTTAGCTTATTCAACCTAAAGCATGAAGATTTTTGTTTAACCTTTTTCCTAATGTTATTTATGTATTGCAGTTAATGTTTAGACTTTAGAACTTAAGTATTATTTCTAGGTCAGAGACCATCACCAAAATCTTCCCCTTTGTTCTTTCCTTGTGTAGATTGGGGACTGCTCCTAAAATTTTCCCCTTTATTTCCTTGTTTGGGGCTTTCTCACTGTTTTCCTCAATTGATGTGGGATATGTAGTTCAATCAATGTACTCTCCAAACATGTAAGCAAACTCTTTATTAATGAATATTGTTGTTTCTTGTTAAACAAAATAAAATTTTAAAAAGAATCACTGCCTGTCACCTGGGATAATCATAAGCGCAGATGAGATTTTTCTTTTTTAAATATCAGAATTCTTAGTTTATTAACCGTACGTAGGCTCCAAATTTCTGAGTCCTTATTTGTAGGTTTAAATGTATTTGAATTTTTAGTTTTATTCTTACTTTTGAGAGCTCAAAGTCAGTTACAATTCTGATCATATAGAGGCTTTTGATATCTGAATTCAACTAAGATCAAATTCAGTTAAGCACTAAAGAATTAAAATTATGTTCATGCCTACAGACTTTGGTAGAGCATCATTTGGTACTAACAACACATGCAGGTGGGGCATAAGACCATACATGAAAGTGGAAAAACCAGAAGAAATTCCTGTTTATTCAGAAAAACTCGTCACTGAAAACTGGTTAGGAACACCAACACCAATATCCTCATTCTTAGCTCTTGACATAGGTCTAATGCATTATATATGCATGTGCGGCCGTGAGGTATGTGATGCGGCCAAGTTAATTAGCGAAGCTAATTAATTAAATTGGTTGGCCGGTTCTCTTGACGACGTACGAAAGCAACCAGAGAAGGTGCACAGTGGCTCGCATGCAGCGTCAGGTTTGGCAGCGGAGCGGAGGTTCTTGACCAGTTGCCTGAGCGGTTCGGATTCTTCTAAGTGTGTAAAGGATTTTGGTCATAGAATTTCTATACTTCTCTCGATTTTTTAGTGTCACGTATGTTGGGAATCTGGTACTCGTCCCGATATCGGATTCTGTGAATCTACAACCCGCTCCGGTACCGCAATCCACGCCGGTACCGCATAGAATTAGGATTCCGTAGCGAAAACGTCAAATCAAATTTTTACCATAAACCCGTCACCTCAACAAAACTGGAACCAATACAATCACATAGAGAAAAAAAACTAAAACAGAAAATATGCGGGTGAAATAAGATTCATTAACCAACAGAAGAATTAAACCGCCTCCTCTTCTACAATAGAGAAGCTTCAACCCGAGCCCTCCTCCTGAATCTCTCACCCTTTTCTCGTTTTCTATAAACCTAAAAGACTTCTTTCTCTCTTTGAATGCACCCGTACGTGCATCCAAAATCATGGACAGCCATGCTATATGGGTGTGGCTAAGCCCTAGCCCCCACCACCTCTATGTCATATGAGTGTGGTTAAACTCTACCACCATCACCGTGTCATATGGGTGTGACCACCACCAAAATAATAGCACATATGCTATATTTATAGCTTACATCAAAAGCTATACAAATCCTAATCAAATAGATTTTTATTCTAATTAATATCTAAATCTTAACAAACTTATCTCCAACAGATATAAATATTAATCTTCATCTAACTAAAATTAAAAAAACAAATCTAATCAAATCCTAACAATCTCCACCTTGATTTGATTTGTAGTCTTCAATTGCTACATCGAGCTCTCCGCCGCTCCACCTTGAGCGATTGCATCTCTGTACGATCCGATCTCACTTTTGGACCCTCTTAGCTCCACCTGAAGCCGAAAAAACACATAACTTTGAGTCCAACACGCCTAGTGAGATCAAATTGTGATCGCCTCCAGTGATGATCGGTAATCTAGTATTCTGATGTCGATCTCTCCTGAGGATCGATAACCTTTGGCTTTGATACCAATTGTTGAGAATCTAGTACTCGCCCCGATACCAGATTCTGTGAATCCACAATCGGCTTCGGTACTGCAATCCACATAGTATTGGGATTCCGCAGCGAAAACGTCAAATCGAATTTTTACCATAAACCCGTACCCAACAAAATTGGAATCAATACAACCACATAGAGAAGAAAAACTAAAGCAGAAAATATACGGGTGAAATAAGATTCATTAACCAAAAGAAGAATTACACCGACTCCTCTTCTGCAATAAAGTAGCTTCAACCCGAGCCCTCCTCCTGAATTTCTTTCACCCTTCTCTCGTCTTTTATAAACCTAGAAGACTTCTCTCTTTGAACGCACCCGTACGTGCATCCAAAATCATGGACATCTTAGCCATGCCATATGGTTGTGGCTAAACCATAACCCCCATCACCTCCATGTCACATAGGTGTGGTTAAACTCTACCACCACCACCGTGTCATATGGGTGTGACCATCACCAAAATAATAGCACCTATACTATATTTATAGCTTACATCAAAAGCTATCCAAATTTTAATCTAAATAGATTTTTTATTCTAATTAATATTTAAATCTTAACAAACTTATCTTCAACAGATTTAAATATTAATCTTAATCTAACTAGAATTCAACTACAAATCTAATCAAATCCTAACAACGTACGAATATAGTTCCTAAAGTTTGACTAAGCTTTTGATTCCATCCTCAGAGTCTTCGGTTATAACAATTAAGTCCTTAAAATTTGACTTAATGTTAATTTTATCCTCAAGTTTCAATTTCAACAAGTTAGTGCGTAAAGTTTGACCCCAATATCAATTGTCCCTAGAGTTTCAGTGCGACAAAGTGAAGTCCGACATTTTTTCTAAGAATAGACTAATAGCGGTGCGCATATGCTGTGCAAAAATGTATAAAATTTAGGAGTTAATTTATGACAACTAAAACTAGGATGCTAAATTGAAATCAAGTTTAAACTTTGCGACTTGATTTGTAGTTAATTTCAAATTTTGGTGATCAAATAAACAGTTCATGTTTTTGAGTAGAGGAACTGCCCTAATAAGTGGAGCAAAGATTGAATGACAAGCAAAATATACTCACCTGGATTAAGCCCTTGACCCTCCAAACATTATGCTTTAAAACCACAATATGCGAATCATCTGGATGTAATGCCCGTAACTCTTGCCTAACCGATTCAATTCCAGCATTATGCTCCATCGACAGCTGGACTGCAAGAACATCTCCCGTCGCCTTCACGAGCCTCCCTAATACCGCACGCGAATCACCCACATTGGCTACATAGAGGGTCCCACCACAAATAATGCCAACAAGACAGCAAGAGCCTACGGCTGCAATCTGAGGCTTGATTGGCCATTGTTTCGTGACCAAAGAGAAGAACTCCTCTTCTGTTGCTTGGAATGCTTTTCTGATCACGTCAGTCGATATTGCCTGTTCCTCAGTTGTAAATCCTGTATGGTTCTTTTATGATTAGAGAAACTAATAAATGGAAATAAAGAACCTTTTCATCCAAGTGTGATAGCCATATGGAAGTATTTAACACAGAATATTGCGTGCAACGGCCCTTTACACTTGGCTAGAGCTTTTGTAATAGTGTTGTTTTAATAGAGCTATTCAAAACCACATCAATCACTTTTTCCATTAAAAACATTGTATATAGGTTCCCCACTGCAGCAGAAGCAGAAACCTCAACTTCGAGCTTCTTTTAGGGCTCAAAAGCTCATTTTACCCTCCCCTTACAATAGACGTGCCGAATTATTTGTTAGCCAGGTCTCTATCCTTTGCAAGCTTTTGCTTTCTACAATGAAGTAGTTGTTCTAGGAAGCACGCCGAGAATGCACTAAGACTTCATTAATTATTAGGGTTAAATACCGGTATACCCTTCTAAAGTTTAAAAGTAACTTATATATCCCCCGAAACTTCTGATGCCTTACGAAAATACCCTTCTAAATAAATTTTCACCAATTTTCGTTAAATTTCCTTTAACTTCCAATCCAACCAACCAAAGAAAATAATCCCCCAATCAAGAAGAGAATCTCCTAGCAAGTTACGTCTCAGCTTTCCATTCAATTCCAAATTATTCCGCATTGAGAAGAGAATTTTTAGTGTGAAGTTAATTTCTTCGCTATTAAAAAAGTTGTGCCATACATTGAGCGCTAAGGCTATGATAGAGATAAAGTAATCAGTCTGCTCAAAAAGAAATATGAAGTAATTTTCTAGCTAGATGAAGAAAGGGAAGAGAGAGAGGAGGGAAAAGTAAAGAAAATTAAACGGAGATTGATGAAAATTTAATTGGAAGGATATATTTGTGAGGTCTTAAAAGTTTAGAGAGGTATGCAAATTGACTTAAAATTTGGAAGGATATATTAGTTATTTTCAAACTTTAGAAGGGTATAACAGTGTTTAACCCTAATTATTAACAAACCCCCCAAAACATTCTGTAATATCATTGTGAAAGATTAGTACAGGTGTAATGAAATTTAGATGTCAAACCAAATAAGGAATGATCCATCTGAGCTTACAAACGGCACCAGTAAACAGGACATTGAAACTTTATCATATACTAATGGTGGAAGTTGAAAAGGAAATTCATGCTTAAACAGAAGAAAACATGGAGGTTTCCTCATTCAATGAAAATCATCTAATCATGTTATAAAATAAATCGTAAAGTAACTACCCAACAATAAAATGCACAACTAAATTGCTAATGATTGGATAACCACGAAATGTTATCTTTGATTCGAAAACCTTACTCTTGAGGTGGTGAAAGAGATGATCATTGATATATCGTGCCGTCTCCGGCCCACCATGCCCATCGTAGATCCCTACGAATGTCCCGAATGGCCCAGATTCAAGCGAGCTCAATGGCCCAGATTCGATCTGGCTCTGATCCTCGAGCAAGTTGTTGGCCTGCACAACCGCCATTGAGAACTCCCCGTTGACATGCTGACCGTAGTCCTTGTACCACATAAGGCCGTCCCGCCGTCCAATTGCATCGGAACCAGTGCGGACATACCGATGATCGGATGGTGATGATGGGCCCCAGCAGGCCCTGAAGAGGTTCATCAATGCAGCAAATAAAAACATCACTCATCTCATCCAACCCAGTTTACTGTTATCTGTCGGCATTTATATATAGGTCTTCTATCCAAAATGCCAATAGAGGTTATCTTCCTACACTGTAATTGGAAGAAAGAAAAAAAGTTAAGTATACTCCAATAAGAGAATTAGAGTTAGAACAGCAACTACAACAACCAAAATGAGTTAAAATCTGCTATGCTGTCCCTTCAATCTTACAAAAATACAAATTAATACCTTCATCTTGTATTTTTTTTCTTTTCTTTTTTTCTTTTTTCTTTTTTCTTTGTCTCATAGGTCTATTTTAGGTCTCATCTCATAAGCACATATCACTAGTTTTGCTGGTACAGCAGTTACAATCTAATAAGGACTACAACTTAAAAATAGTCATATATAAGGAACTGATTAAGTATAATCATAGCCCAAAACTGAACCATTAAAAGGATTGAGTTCTGTAAATTGGGAGAATTCAAGGAGTTGATTGATTATAAGAAAATTCAGTGTTCATATTTATAGGAACAAAATAGTTGAGAGAACACCTAACTACTAAACACCAGCCAAAGTTCTTACATTCCATTCTTTAGTAAAAAGCAAAATCAAGAGAAGATCAAGTGAAAATAGACAAAGTATGATGTTCTAACTCCACTATTTGCCGTTTTCTTGAAAGAAAACAAAAAACCTTTATCATCTATAATTTTTCTCATTGGAAATGATGCTCCCTCTAGCCTATACTACTAGCCAACCCTAGAAATCATAACTTTTTTTATTTTGAGTAAAATATATCATAACAAATATAGGACTCAATACCAAAAATCCAGCTTCCTTCATTACCTTCTACAATCATCTAAAGATTTCTACTGCTGTTGCTGCTCCCAAGGATCATTTTGAACTTGAGATTTGATGAATTTACCACTAATCATAGAGGGATCAAAAAATACCACCATCCCATCATCTTCTCCCAGTTTTCTTCAGAAACTCATCTTTGGATCACCAAATCTCACATCCAAAGGGCCCTAGAGCCAAATCTAAGCAAAACCCACTTCCCTTTTCCCTGCAATAGAGAGGGAAAGATACATACATAAGGAGCTAATCAAACATCCAAATCTCCTTTACTCCTGCATCAAAGAACAATATAGTTCTAAGGAAAAGCCAGCCCAGAAAAAGACCCACCTTCTTCTTTCCTTTCTTTTCTTTTCTTTTCTTTTCTCTTTCTTTCCTTTTCTTTCTTTGTGGAGTTTGTGTCCAAACTGACTGCAATCTATAGGTCAGGCCTCAGATCTGGACACCCATCAAATCACACAGAGGAAGACAGCTATATAGAGAGAGAGAGAGAGGGAGAGGGAGGGAGGGAGGGAGGGAGAGAAGGCTTCTGTTTTTTTTTTTTTTTTTTTTTTTTTTTTTTTTTTTTTTTTTCTTCTGTTGCTTCTTCTGGGTGGAAATTACTTGATTTGGGGAGATCGGGGCAGCAAAGAGAGGGTTGTGGAAAAGGAGAGCTGAGAGCTTTTTCACTCTCTCTCTTTCTTTCTTAAATCCTGATGAGTGTGAGGACAAAAGAGTATAAAGAAGCAAACAGAGGTGAGGTCCCAAGGCCAGCAAAGCAGAGGCCCAGTTATGGGATCCACCACCAATCCAAGCAAGGAGGAGGCAGAGGAGGGGGCGAAAAAAATTTATTTGGATATATATATATATATATATATATATATATATAGAGAGAGAGAGAGAGAGAGAGAGAGAGAGAGAGAGAGAGAGAGAGAGAGAGAGAGAATTTCGCTATTATTTTTATAAAAGTATTAAGTACTTGGTGGTTGTAAGTTTTCTACCGTTAGATCTATCTCTTTGAATAATTTCATTACTTAAATTATTCTATTCCACCAACCACTCACTTAATCTAAGGGATCCACTATCATCCTAATCATACATCTTTTTATCCAAAAACTAAAATCCTATCAAAACCAATGACTTAATACTTTTAAATATAAAACTCAATTAATTATTTTATATATATATATATATATATATATATATATATATATATATATATATATATATATATATATATATATATATATTCAAAAGTATAAGTTTATTTATATTTGTGAATTTTTTATTATTAAATTTATATTGAAATTTATGCAATTATGCTTTCTCTCTCTCTCTCCTTAATTCTCTTTATAATAACACGAATTTCAATATAAATTTTATGATAAAAAAATCATAAGTATAAATAAGCTTGTGTTTTTGAAAGTATATAAGCTCTACTCTCTCTCTCTCTCTCTCTCTCTCTCTCTCTCTCTTATATATATCTGACTATTATGCTATCGATAGCATCAAATACTTTGTTCTATCAAGTTTTCCACCGTTAGATCTATCCATTTAATCATTTCTACCTCTTATATTATATTATTTTTCCAACCACCACTAAATCCTAGGAGCCGACTATCCTCCTAACCACACATCTCTTAATCCAAAGGCTGAAAACCTATAGCATTAATGACTTTGTGTTATAAATAGCATAGTGTCCCAGGTTCCCCTGTGTTTTTCCCCTGTTTCGGGGTGTGGAACACCTATTATTGGTGTGTTGGGCCCCAACATGTCAAAAGGATGTGTTGATTTGGACTCAGTGGGGAATTGGGATCAAGCCTGACCTTCGGCTGTTTTTGCCGAATTTTAGGAGTGGATTCAGGCTGAACGGAGGCCGTATTTGGATTCAGCGCGGAAAAACGCTTGAAAACGGCTATTTATTTGTATTTTTTCGAAGTCCGGATGCCCCAAAAACGGACCCCCCGAAGTTTTTTCTGCGCAAAATGGTGCATGGGGGGGAGCCGTGGACCGGCTAGGACACGTGGCGGCTCCTTATTGGGCCGGCGCACGCTTCCCGGTCCACGGAACGGGCCGCCGGTGCACGGTAGACCGGCGGGCCACGTGGCAGGCGCCGGTTGGGCCGGTGCAGCGCGCGCGGTGCATGGACCGCGCGCGGGCAGGCGGGGGGGCAGAGGCACGGCGCACGGTGCACCGGGGCGCGCCACATGGCGGCCTCGGATTGGACGGCGCAGGTGCGCGCGGTGCACCCGCGGGCGCGCGCCTGCGGCCGTACGCGCACGCGGGCGGCAGGCGCGTACGCGCACGCGGGCGCAGGCGCGCAGCGGCGCGCGCGGCTGGCGTGACGGGCGGGAAAAGCCCGCCACGTGGCGCCACACCATTGGGTGGCGCCACCCACCCGCCGCCCCGCAGGGGGAACGTGGCCGCGCCGGTTCGCCGGGCGCTGCTGTCCCCTGTGCGGGGGACGCGTTCACACCGTGGGCCGGGTCGGACGGCCGCGCGGTCCGACCAGGATCCCGTGCGGGGAGTGGGCCTCCGTGGGCCGGGCACTGTTTGGGCCCGGATTTGGGGCCCGAATGATTCGGGCGCCCGAATCTGGGACATAATGGGAATTTTCCCATTTGTTCTTTTGGGCCTATAAATAGGCCTCCCCTGCCCTCTTCTTCTGCTTTTTCCGAGAGTTAGAGAGAGAATGGGAGGGAGGGACCTTAAGAGAAGTTGATCATCTCCTTATTCTCTACCTCGTGGTGCGTTCGCAGATTTTTCGGAAGATCGACAACGGCGATCCGGATTTTACAGTGTGCCTCGGTTTTCCCCTATTTTCGGCCCGTTATCGTCGCATTTCAGTCCGAGGAGTCCCCTGCGCAGTACATGAGTCCTTTTTTGACGATTTCTTCGCGGGTGTGTTCCTGAGAGGTAGGGCTTCGTTTTCCGTGTTGGTGGTTTCTCTGGATTCCGATTCCTTGGCATGATTCCCGAGGTGTTTTGACCCCCTCTTTTGCTGTTTGGATTTTTGGACAGCGGCAACTTCGACGAATTATTTCTTGACGTAGGAATATCAGATCGAGGCGATTTAATAGTCGATTTTGGGCTACTTTTCGCGAGGAACGCAACCGCGATTTTTCTGGGATTTTTGGAGCTCAAGACAGAGGTGAAATTCCTCGTTTTGTGTGCTGATTATAAAAATAGCAAAATCTGTTTTGGGACTTGTAGTTTTTACACCGTGTGCAAATGTGTGATGTTGTAGGACGCTGTTTTCGGCAAACTGTATTTTTAGAGGACAGCGGACAGCGGGATAGTTCTTCGGGTGTTGTGCACGCTTTTCGAGGTGGGTGGTTGTGTTTCCCTCTTTGTTGACATGCTCACTAGGAGTATTAGAGTTTCCCAATTATAAATGTGACAACTAGCTGTTAGCATATGAACTTGATGCAATGCCCCCTAATTTATTTGATGACCTCTATGTGATAAATTTGGGACAATTATCTTGGACAATTGCTATATCTTAACCCTGCATGCAAACAAGTACCACATTAATATTTTTTTTAAATAATTCTTTCTAATAAACCATAGCCACTTTTCTAAATGCTTTTTAAAAGGATAATTGCATGCTTATTTGGACACCTAGTTAGGCCACTATTTACTGCTGCACTATATTATTGGACTTGACTTAGGAGAAAACATGTTTTATCGCTCTTCTTTTCTATCGATGCATGATGCTCGAGTCTGATTGGGATTTTGGGATAGTGCAGTCAGGACCCTGAGTCTGGGACAGTTTAGACTAGTCTTGGGGATTGTGGGGCATAGTGGCAACCGCGGACGTTAGGCGGTTGGCCAGATGTTCTTACTTTATCAGATTGGGATTTATGGGATCAGCGGCGACCGCGGATTTTGGGCGGTTGACCGGATGTTATTATCGCGTCAGATTGGGTATTAGATTTCTCTAGTGGATGGTGTTCCCTACTTATTGAGTTCTATTACATCCGATCGGGATTTCATTAGTGGACAGAGTTTCCCACTTTGATCATAGTCTTGATCCAGTCCTGCTATTGTGAGACATTGGTTACAGAGATGCTTGGTACAGAGATACTTTACTCGTGTGGGTCGCTCCCCTCAAGTGCCACTCCGGAGTAGGCTTTAGACCGTGCCGAGCGCCGGTCAGTTGGTGAGTTGTGAGTGCTGATTGGGATTTCGAGCCTTACGTGCTGGTCCCCTACTGAGTTCTTGAGTTCGACAGAAGAGCAGACAGTACCAGTTTTACTGGTGACTAGATTGGGTTTATTTGGTCAAATACTGTTTCCTGATGCATTCATACAGTTATCTTTTAGCACTGCATTTAGAGGCAGTGTTGTAGCAGTTTCCTTTTCAGCAACCTTTATAGCTTACTACTATTCCTTCCTTTTTGCCTCTTTATTTCTAGTGGGTGCGTCAGCATTTGAGGTTTTTACCCACTAGGGGAGGCTACTGGTTTATCTAGTAGTTCTCACCCCCATTATTGTTTTCTGTCCTTCTTCCCATTTGTTTTGCAGAGTCGTCTGTGGGAGCTGCTGGGCCTTCAGCGGCAGATCGAGGTAAGAGGATCGCCGACTAGCTAGATCATCTACCTCGAGCGAGAGATTAGCTAGGCTTTTATTGTACCCCTTTTTTTTATCTCAGACTACAGTAGTTTACTTTTGGGTCTGGCTTTGGCCAGCTGGTTGTATATTTGTGGTGAGCTGGGAGTCTATTGTACTTTTATTTCATCTTTTACTTTATTTCAGTCTGAGATTACTTGTAGTTCTTTTAGTTCAGCTCTGTTTATGCTCTTTTATTGTATATTATATATCTAGCAGGTTACCAGCGCTTCGTGTACATGAAAAATTCTGTGTGCACGGCGGATCTGTTGGCGAGCCCGGGTTCTGGTTTACACCCGGGGCGTGACATTATATGTTCAGGATCCGGATCAGGACACTGCAGTCCGGACCCCGAACATAGGGTAGTTCATGCGCAAATCCAGTCCGGAACACACTTGCACAATCCGGACCCCAAATGAGGATTTTGCATAAACTGCATGAACAGTCCGGACCCCGAATGTGTGTTTTTCTGGAAATAGTCTGTTTAGCCACGACAGTCCGGACCGCTGTATTCCAGTCCGGACCGCCGTCCTGAAAAATTCCAGATAAGGTTAGTTTTTTATTCTTATCTTGTTTCAATGGTTTCTAACCTATAAATAAACCCTACGATTCATTTTTTAGGGTAAGCCGCATAAGCCGATTAAATCCAAAATAGATCCGTATAAGTCGAAAAAGAAAAAATCCACATATAGAGAAGAAAGGAAATAACTAAATTAAATTTTATGTTTTTTCATCTATATTGATTAATTTGATTCTAGGTTTTTCAAACTCAGATTTTGAGTAGAATCAAATTAATGAATACTTAGATGGTATTTCCGATCTATCTTTGATCTATGTATTCGGCGGATCATCACCACCCAAAAACAACGATTTTTCTCAAAAATCGGCGCGTGGACTCGCGTGGCCTTGTGGATTCAAGGTGCAACCACTCTTGTGGATTCGAAGCGAGGTACGTTCGTGGATTCGAGACGTGCTACTGGGTGAAGGCCGTGGATTCGGTCGGACGTCGTGGATTCGACGTTGGACGCCGTGGATTCGGCGTTGGACGCTAATCGTGGATTCGAGGAGCGTTGCGGAGCGAGCGGAGAATATCTACTAGGAGCGTATGGAAAAAGGTCGAGTCGTCTGTGAGTACGGTATATCACCTTTGTACGTGTTATAATTCTAGTGGATTTCACCGTGTTATCGGTCCCGTGGTTTTTTACTCCAGGTTTTGGAGTTTTTCCACGTAAAAATCTTGCGTGTTATTTATTTTCCGCATTGGGTTATTTTTACGCAACGATTTTTTAATGTTTACTGTTTACACATATTCACCCCTCTCTAGATGATTTTTTCTCTATTTAGATTCATATTAATATAACCCAACAGTTATAAATTCCGTAACGCAATGAGCGCGAAACTCCACAAACACAACAACTGTAACACTCCTCACAGAAAAGGTGGAAATTATACCTTCGGGTAAATCTCAAAAAATTCCCAGAAAATACGACGATAATCCTTGCGATGCGTAGATACGAAACAAGTATAGGCACGCCTCAATCCGATGCTCGAGCGCGGAGAAATCCTCAAAACAATCCGGTGCTGTCCAAAAGCTCCGGCACAGACAAGGGGTCACAAGAAGCTCGGAAAACTCCAAGAAAAACTCGAAATAAGGGGGGGTCATAAATACAAAAATCGTAGCCCTACCTATCGTGAAGCCAACGGCGCAAGAATCACCCAAAAAGATGGTCGGAGTACACTGGGGGAGCCTGCACACCGAAACACAATGAAAAAGATCACCGACGAAGGAACGTCGCGATGCGTCGAAGAAATGAAAACCTCAAAGTGCGTGCCACATAAAATCCCAGGAATCCTCCAGGTAGTGCAGCACACGTGGGGGAGCAACTTTGCTGAAGGTCCAATAGTGAAATAAGGGCTCGGAGAAGAAGAAAAGAGATAAAGAGGGCGGCTCATGCCTATTTATAGGCCAACCGAACAATTCAAAAAATGCCAAACTAGCTTGTCCCCGGATTCGGGCGCTCGGACAAGATTCGGGCGCCCGAATCCGCGAAAAGAGTCCCTCTACTGTGTGCGCCCGAATCTCCCTTGGCTTGACACGTGTCCCGGACATGGGACAGTCGTGCAAGCCCAGCCGGGAGCTGCCACGTGTCGCCGCGGTCAACGGGGGAAAGTGGCGCACGTGAATGGCGGGGCGCCACGCGCCCCTCGCCCCCCCCCCCCCCCCCTCCCCCCGCCCTCGCATCACGGGCCACACGTGCGGGCAGGCGCCTCTGACCGCCCTGCCACGCAAGCGCCCTGAGGCAGCCCCCGGCGCCTCCGTGCACCGCAGCCGTTGAGCCAGCCAACCAAAGGCCGCCACCTGTCCTCTACGCCCGGTCCACGCACCCACTTTTGGGTTCCGTGGACCACGCCGCGTGCGCCGACCAACCGGGGACTGACACGCGTCCCCCGCCCTGGTCCATGCACCGCCGCGCCCCGCTCTGTAGACCGCGCACCAAGAGCCCGCTAATCCGGTGGCGCCACGTATCCCGGGGCCGGGTCTATGCACCATGCCGCGCTGCTCTGTGGACCGAGCGCTGCAAGCCGGCCAATGATAGGCCGCCAGGTGGCACGTCGGCAGTCTACGGTCCCCCCCATGCACCAGAAACCACTGAAAACTTCCGGTAGTCCTTTTTTGGGCCTCCGGACCAGAATCAAACAAGCAAATAGCCGTTTTCAAGCGTTTTTCCGCGCTAAATCCAAATCCAACCTCTGTTTGGCCCAAAACCCTTTCTAAAATTCCGCAAATGCAGCCGAAGGCCAATCCAGCACTAGATACCTCACAGGGTTCATCTGTGGCATCCTTTGATGCACTATGGGCCAGACACACCAACAATAGGTATTTCACACTGTGGATTCACAGAAAAACAGCATGGGGACCCGGACCACTACAGCCTACTCCCCCCGTTGCGTGGACCGCGCGTATGTGAGCGGACCACTCATAGGCCGCCACGTGGCCCGCCCCGGTCCATGCACCAGCCCGCGCGTCGCCGTGGACCGCGCCGCGTGAGCCCGCGAATTCGAGGCTGCCACGTGTCCCCCACGCCCGGTCTATGCACCAGCGCTTTTTCTTTGTGGACCACGCCGCGTGCGCCGGCCAATCAGCGACCGCCACGTGGCATCCGGCCGGTCCACAGCTTCCCCCATGCACCAGAATGCGCAGAAAACTTCCGGGTGTCCCTTTTTGGGCATCCGGACTCAGAAAAACATAAGTAAATAGCCAATTTTTGACCTTTTTTCGCACTGAAACCAAATCCGACCTCGGACTAGCCTAAAACCCTTTCTAAAATATGACAAAAATAGCCGAAAGGCAGGCTTAATCCAGAAGCCCCAAAGAGTCCGTCCAACGCATCCATTTGACGCATTGCGGGTCCGACACACCAATAATAGGTATTCCACACCGTGGGTCATGGGGAAAAGATGCATGGGGATCGGGTCCACTACAAAAGCTCTATGTCTAGGAAAAATGAATGCAAAAGGTGGAAACTTATAAAAGAACCTAGCCCAAATGAGAGTTTTCTAGCAGTCTGGTTTATTACATGCAATCATATGTTAGGGTGCTAGTCAAAGTCCAATAACCCTATAAACATCAATAGTAGCACCTATTCTAGCATGCTGAGATCTACCACGCCAGCATTATAAGAAAGTCCGCAGACTTGGAGAAAAATGCAACCCACCTAGATGCGCATGTCGGTCAGGAGTCCAAATAAGCCAAAACTGGGAGCGCGATCCTCAGGTTCCCACGATTCCAACGCACAAAAAATAAAATTCCTCCCGACCACCGAGATATGGGCCAAACACTGCGGTAAGTCCAAAATTAGCAAAACGACACCATTGTCGCGCATCTGTCCACGAATCAGTAAAATATCACCAGCGAGATGCCCTCCAAAAATTTCAAAAAAAATACGGTTGCGATCCTCGCGAAGTGTAGATAGAAATCGAGTCCTCACAGACTGAAATCCGACAATCGTGCACCAAGATAAAAATCCAACAAACTCTGCTATCCAGAAAAATCCACAGCATGGAAGGGGTTCAAAGATGTTCCGAAAACTCCAATAAAAACCCAAAACCGAGAGGAATGGTAAATACAGAAATCAAAGGTATACCTCTCATGGAAACGATGCCATAGAAATTGGCTAAAAACTCCCTCGGGTCAGCTCAGGGGAGCCCACGAACGAATCAGCGATGGAGAAAGCCGCCGAAAGAGAAATGCCGAAGCGCGCCAAGTCGGGAAAAGCGTCGATGCCGCGGCCTCCAAAAATGCCAAGACTCCTTCAAAGTGTGGTGGACATGTAAGAGAAAGACCTCAGCCAAAGGGAAGCCCCAACAAAAATCCCAAAGGTCTCAAAATGGGACTTCAAAGGCCTATTTATAGGCAAAACATCCCAAAGAAAAGAGGGGTTTGGGGTACATTTTCGGGCGCCCGAAAGATTCGTGTGCCGAGCACACAACAGCAAAGGCAGCGCCCGGAATCACCCGGGCGTGCCACGTGTCCATCCCCACGCAACAGCTAGGCGCGGCCAACCGTGCCGCGCCACGTGGCCCGCCCCCATGTGCGGGTGGCTGGCACCCGCCAACCGTGGGCCGTCACCTGGCGCACGCGCACGTACGGCCGCGTGCGCCCGCGCTGCCCGCCGCGGGACCCGCTCGCCTGTTGCCTGCCCCGCGCCGCCCGCACAGTGCCACGACCAATCCCATGCCGCCAGCTGTCGTGCGTCGCGGCTCGTTGCGCCTGGTGCACGCGCGGTGGATTGTGGACCGGCCCACCGGCAAATTCAGCCCGTGAAGCCTAGTAAGCCTAAAAAAATCCGAAAATTTTTGTTTTTAGTGTTTTCACGTACTGAGTCCATTTTTGACGTCCGAAATCACCAAAAAAAAAATTCAAATAGCTATTTTCAAACGTTTTTCCACGCTGAATCCAACGGCGGTCTCCGTTTTGCGCGAAACCACTTTTTTTTTTGCCGAAAATGCCTAAATAGGTAAACTTAATTCATTTTTCGCGCTAAGTCCCATTCTTGACTCCGATTTGTACGCAACCAACTCTGACAGACAACATGGACCTCCAGAAGCTGCTGCTCAAGCCGTAGCTCCTCCACGGAGATTCCAGTCATCACAAGTCTTGTAATCAAGATTGAGAGTATAGATTTTATTTTAAATAGTTTAAAAAATTTCTAATCAAAATTTAATTAATCTAGATTTATTTACACCATTAAACGAGCAAAAGACTCATATCTATTTTTAAAATTACAAACTTTGTAATCTTTTGATCATTAAGTCAATGATATTAAAAATATTTGAAATTTAATTTTTAGATACTTCCAATAGTTTAGATAATATTTAACAGTGTGTTGAGACCAAAATTTTCGCCACTCGAGAAGATGACACGTGGCGTATACTTTCGGCTAAAATATATTAGCCGATGAAATAATAGGTCACCGAAGAGGGATCCGCGTTCCAATCCAGACCGATCTCAATCGTGTTCGAACATAGCATGCATCGCATGCCATCGGCTGAAAACATCAGCCGAGAGGAGAAGCATCCGACGAGAAGATTCTCGCCTCATCCAGAAGTGATTTCGGCCAAAGAAGGATATCAAAACCGCCCCGGTCAAATGACAAAGAATGCGGAGTCAAGGTCAATTCTCGGCTGACCGAGCCACAAAAGGAAAGACTATGAAAGGAAAGAATGCGAGATTTGGACGAGAATCTCATAACAGCTCCCGAAACGGCAAGCACCTCCGAGCTTTGGAAAACGTCGAGGATCACACTTCGGTGCAACAATTAGGGGGCGAACCTAGATGGGAAACGACTACTATCGTATTAAGGAGAATCGATTCAAATTGAAGCAGGTGAGGATTTCTCAATAACTCTCCCCAAATCACGCCGATTATTCAAAAAAGCGATTATACACATGGCTCGGGGGTGTATAAATACCCGAACCATTGAAAAATAAGAGGTCCTGCAACCTCGTAAGTCAGGACCACCCTCTACTTTTTCATATATTTACTGCTTTCCTAGATAGATTTACCGCATTTCTTAGGAGCAGATTAACTATAATTGACTACTTGTTACCCTTGTACACCCTTTTTTTCACTCAATACAATTCCCACAATCGGCTCCTTAGCCGTTTATTTTTTTTTTGGCACATCTTTGCCTTTCTCTTAAATCTCCAAATCCCGATTTGGCTATTCTAAGCCGGACAGTCGCGAGAGTTTAATTGAGAAGAACCCGGTCGAGCGGATCCCTCCTCAGCCCGATCATTTGATCCATTGGCACGCGGCATATCACATTCGGAGGGTCAACTGACCACGGGGCCGATCGACGACCGGCATTTTCGGTCCCAACAACTTTCTTGGCACCCCCGGTGGGATACTCAGGTAAATATTATCTTCTCCTGCCTTAAAAAATGTCAGAGGACGAAAGCTTGAACCTCAGCAACGTCGAACACTCGGATAATCCGCCACCGACGCTACTAAAGTTTCCAAACACTAGTGGAAGGTTGGTGCCTTAGGAGCCAACCCTGGCTCAATTGTTCGAGCAAATCACCCGAATGTTAGATAACATCGAGAGGACGCAAGCGTCCCTCGAGAGAGAAGGCCAGGCGCAGGACGCCCGGTTCGACTCCATGTTGGCCGCAATAGCGGCCCCAAAAGAAAATATAGCTCGATTTGGACAGACGATGATCCATGAAAAGCCATACGGTAGAGGGTATGTCTCCACAGTACCTCAGCAATTGCTGACGCAATCATTTACGATGGCACCGGCAATGCCGATAGTGTAACCCCAGGGAATTGCATCATCGGCAGCTACTTATCAAGTGGCACAGCCGCTGGGAGCAGTACAGCCAAAGATGACCCCATACTAGGCAGAGATTTTGCCGATGGGGCAGAACATCGGCCAACCATCAGAGAGTTACTGGAGGATTCCTTTGCCTCCCCCACTGCCGTTCGTCCAGCCTCAGGCTAGGGGTAGGATCGGCGAATAGGTTCCTCCTCAGGGATCGATTCAGTAGCAGGCTGGCCCACACGGGCCGCCACCTCAACCAGCACAGCCGGCAGCCTAGGCTACTTAGGCCGGGCTCGCCGAAATGGCTATGGGCAGGTATGTCGGACAGGTCCCTCTGAAAGGACTACCTCAATTGCAGGCTGGCCTATACGGGCCGCCACCTCCTCCGGCGCAACCGGCGACTCCGGTACCTCAAGCCGAACTCGCCAAAATGGCTAGGGGTAGGAACGATAGGCAAGTCCCTCCACAAGGACAGCCTCAAAATCAGGCCAACAGGCTAACCAATATGGGTCGCCACCTCCACCGATGCAACCGACGGCCCTAGTACCTATAGTAGGTGGGCCTCGACACACTGAACGTCGTGCTCACCATTTGGGAGCAGCACAAAACCCGAGGACAACACTGGGTCAACCTTTCTTAGATTCATAAGGCTTAGGTTGCAACTACGACCCAACCACTCAGTCATTTCAAGAACTGAGGTGAACATCATACTCAAGAGATCGAGGAGGTACAAGGGCTCACCATTGGGTGGCCGGAAAGCTATCGAAATAGTAGCTGGAGCAAGCTCGGTGAAAACACAAGTCTTAGAGCTCGGGCTGGACCGACTCAAAAGAACATAGGTTATGGAGCAAACCTAGGGCAAGCAGCAGCATCAGCAACTCAAGGGCACTGCCATGCGCATACCCGAGTCCAGTGCCGGCGAGCGGTGGTGGCGGATGGCCGGAGCAAAGCCATGCGGCTTGTTGGAGAAGCAAGCTTGGTCTAGCATGATCCAGGGAGTTTCGGGTGCATGGAACAACACGACAGGGTCTGTCTCGACCAAAGAAGTCTAGTTGGGTGTGTGGCCGGCGGCGAGGAGCGGCAGTTTGCCGGAACCAAGCTTGCGGCCAACACCAAGCACCAACAATGGTGGATGGCCATGCAAAGGGTTTCGGGTCCATACAACTGCACCACTAGGTCTGTTTCGACCAGAGGAAGCTAGCTGGGTGCATGGCCGGCGGCGGGGAGCGGCGGCGGCGGCGGTGGAAGAAGCTCGGCCAAGTGACAATAACCCAAAGCTAGGGCTCATCACCGTGAATTCCACACTCAACCAAACTTCGTGGGGAACTTTAGTAGGACCAGAGGAAGGATCACAGCATTTTGGATCCGATCCCAAGCCGCCAGGTGCAATGCGAGCTCGAGACGGAGCAAATTAAGGTTCCGGCGAGTGCAATGCCCCCACCGGCAACTCGGAGCTTCTACGACCATAGGGCCGGATAGGGAAAGTCCCCCGCACCCGAGGAGGTGACAGTAGGAGGTTCTGGGCCAAGGAACTAAGAGGAAAGCCAGAAACTTACCTCGCCGGAGTTGGAGAAGAAGATGAAGAATCCGGTTTCTCCTCTAGCGATGCGCGACCACGGCAGGCTTCGGGCTCCCACAGCTTGCCTTCGGGAGGTAAAAGGAGGTCTCAGGGGGCTCTGGGAGAAAGTCTTAGGGTTTGGGTGCTCTCTCCACCACTCTAACCCGAGTTTAAACCACCATGCTTGGGAAGAGCTCTTCCCGGCGGCCCAGGTCTTGGGAGGTGGCGGCGACGCTTGGGGAAGAGAGGAGGCAGCTGAGGGGACGTGGTGGAGATCAGGGCCAAGGCATAAATACCCAGCTCGAGCTCCCACCAAGTAGGTGGCCATTAATGGAGTGTAGAGTTCCAAAGTGCAAAGTAGTCCCTGCACTTGCTTTCCCCAGTCGCGAGCTCCTCACTGTAGCTGCAAAATGCATAGAGGCCTCTCCCTAAGAAGCCCCAAGCCAAATAGTCCATAAAATATGAACATTATTGCAAAATACCCCTATTTTCACTATTTTTATGTATTTCGAGGCTCTAGGATGGTCAAAATGGAAAACGGACTTCGCCACGACGTCCGGCTTGACGAAACCTATTGAGTAGCAATTTTGGTTTGTTGAGTTTAAGCCTTGATAGTTTCTCGATCCATCTAGAACGGTGTATTTTACTATTTTACACGCTTTTCGATGAATAGGCTTGTCAAACATAAAAACAGATCGCACCATTGCGCTCAGAATGACGAGACCGATTAAATCGAGTATTTGGATCGTCGGATTCGAATTCCGAACGATCGATTTGGTCAACGTTGATCGAAAGTCTAGGGTTTTATAAAGTTACTATTCACACTTAAGTCATAGCCACTATTACAACTGTATCCCGTTATACAGTCGTTTTGGCCCACTGAAACTTTTTGAACTTGAATTCTTTATTGAATTTGGATTTAAATTTCTCGAATATTACACGGGTGATCCTCACAGCTCGGGCCAATATCAAATCATCGAGTCAGACACAGTCTCACACAAACTCAACCCACTAACTCACTCATGACCAAATATTACAACACGAACTTTTTGCCATATCTCGAGATTCGCCGAAATTTTTGAAAATCTGCCAAACGACTACTATTGGTTCGTATAGAGCGTAAAAGCTATCAAGTCATACCCAACTTCATTTGATGTCCCGGAACGCACCATTTAAGACGTCCAGGCAGCAACATATGATATTGTGCATTTATGATGCTAACTTGTCCAATAATTATCGAAACGACATCCTGAATAGCCAATTTCGACTCTGAAAGTCACCGATGCTAACCCGTTGTCACTGGGTCTACCAAAACAGCGTCGGGGCCAGCCAAGAACACTTGATGATTGATAATGGTCAGTTATGTTACGGAATTTGAGTTGGCGTATTTCGTGAATGTATTAAGTCTTGAAGATTGAAGATGAAGAAACTTTGGATCGTATACCTCAATCTCAAGAAAGAAGAATTCAAAGGGATCAGGTACGTTTAACTAAAAATTTTTGATGATCCGAATACTTCTTATAGTGTAGAAACACCTGAAAGAATTTTTAATTGCTTAAACATCAAAAACTGAACATGGGACATGTTCAGGATCCGGATCGGACTCGGCAATCCGGATCCCGAAAGGTGTTGGTTCATACACTGGTTCAATCCGGATCGCAGCATCCTCTGATCCGGATCCCGAACACTAGTTTTACCTGTGTGCTTCCTCGATCCGGATCAGGATTTGCAATCCGGATCCCGAACATTGATGTTCTGGTAAAACTGTATGAACGATCCGGATCGGACTTTGTGATCCGGATCCCGAACAGGCATTTTCTGGAAATCGTCTTTCTTGCTTCTGCAATCCGGATCGTCAATTCCAATCCGGATCGCCGTCGGTAAAATTTCCAGAAAAGGCAGTTTTTGATCCTATCTTCTTCCAATGGTTTCTAACCTATAAATAGGCCCTATATTCATTTCTAGGGCATCCGCAGAATCGGCTATTACAGAAGAAAATAGCCGAAAAGAAAAATCCACATATAGAGAAGAAAGGAAATCAATAGATTTATTCTATGTTTCTTCATCTATATTGATTGATTTGATTCTAGGTTTTCCATACTCACATTTTGAGTAGAATCAAATCAATGAATACTTAGATGGTATTTCCGATCTATCTTTGATCTAAGTATTCGGCGGATCATCACCACCCAAAACAAACAACGATTTACCCCAAAATCGGCGCGTGGACTCGCGTGGCCTTGTGGATTCAAGGTGCAACCGCTCTCGTGGATTCGGAGCGAGGTACGTTCGTGGATTCGAAGCGTGCTATTGGGTGAAGACCGTGGATTCGGTTGGACGTCGTGGACTCGACGTTGGACGCTGTGGATTCAGCGTTGGGCGCGGATCGTGGATTCGAGAAGCGTCGTGGAGCGAGCGGGAAGATCTACTAGGAGCGTATGGTAAAAGGTTGAGTCGTCTGTGAGTACGTTATATCACCTTGTACGTGTGTTAATTCTAGTGGATTTCGCCGTGTTATCGGTCCCGTGGTTTTTTACTCCGGTTTGGAGTTTTTCCACGTAAAAATCTTGCGTGTTCTTTTATTTTTCCGCATTGGGTTTATTGCGCAATGATTTTTTGAGTGTTTATTGTTTACACCTATTCACCCCCCTCTAGGTGTTTTTTCCCCTATTTAGATCCAATTACTTATAACCCAACAAGTGGTATCAGAGCGGGAATAGGGTTGTAAACAATGGTTGAAGGTGGAAACATCAATCGACCCCCTTTCTTTGATGGAACAAATTATGCGTACTGGAAAGTGCGGATGAAAGCCTTTTTAATTTCCATCGACGAAAGGGTGTGGCAATCAATTGAATTAGGATGGTCTAATCCAACTGAAATTTTAGATGATGTTCGCACCTTAAAACCTAGGTCGAAATGGACCAAGGAAGAGATAGATTCATCTTCTTACAATGGCAAAGGAATTAATGCTCTATTTAATGCTTTGTCACAAACTGAGTTCTCTCGCGTCTCGGCATGTGAGACTGCGAAAGAAATCTGGGATGTTCTTCAAGTTACGCATGAGGGAACTAACCTAGTGAAGATTCAGAAACTGCAAATGCTCACGAGCAAGTTTGACTCTATCTCTATGGCAGAGAATGAATCTTTCACTGACTATTACACACGATTGCAAGACATCGTAAACTCATGTGCTAACTTGGGAGAGAAGATTCCAGAATTTAAAGTTGTAAGAAAAATTCTAAGAACTCTTCCTGAACGATTTCGCCCGAAGGTCGCAGCCATTGAAACAATTAAACACCCGGACGAAATGCGTGTAGAAGAATTAGTAGGTGCTTTACAAACTTATGAAATGACATTTCCTACTAACTATTCTTCTGGAAAGGCATCCTCTTCTAAGTCTTCAGGTTACGCATTGAAATCAACTAAAGAAGAAGACGCGGATTCATCCTCCTCGGACGACGACGAGAACCTTTCTATGGAGGACTTTGAGAAGCAGCTCGCTCTCTTGACAAGGAAGTTTCGCCGCAACTTTCGAAGGGGTAATTCAAGCAAAACTCCATCCTTCGGAAAGTCGAAGAAAGGCAAGGGTTTTCAAGCTACAAGTCAAGAAAGCAAGAGAACTTCTCAAAGGATAAGAAAAGTTCAGAGGGACAAGTTCAGTGCTTCAAATGTCGAGGCTACGGCCACATTCAACGGAGTGTCCCAACAAGAATCCGGCAAAGAAGAAAGCGATGCAAGTCGTTACTTGGGATGACAACTCCACGTCAAATGAGTCATCGTCAAGTGATGAAGAAGACAACGCGACAGCTTTCCACGCGTCCACCACATCTTCACCCTTCATGTGCTTAATGGCAAGTACATCCGATTCACTGTCCAACTCCTCTGTTGAAAAGATTGCAACGGACGATGAATCAGATGATTCTGAAGGTGAAGATTTTGCTCTAGCCTACCATAAGCTTTTGAGGGATTCAAAGAAACTGGCTAAGCAAAACAAGGGGTTGAAAGGGAGATTGCAGGATCTCGAAGAAGAAGTAAAAAGGGTAACCTCTCTCTCAACCGATCTTGAAGTGGAAAGGGATAATCTGATTAAAACAAATGTTTCCCTTCAAGAGTCCAATGAGCAACTCGAGAAGAATTATATGGATATGGTGAACAAAGCGAATTACTTCTTGAAGCTCAACGGCGAGGCTCGACAGGAAAAATTGGAAATGACGGAGACCATACGCCAACTGAAGGATGACTTAAAGAGATTTTCTTCTGGAAGGAGTAAGTTGGACAGACTTCTTGGTCTTGGTCAAAGAAATAAGTTCGGCCTCGGATACACTCAAACTGGAGACATTCCAAGTTCGAGTGGGACAGTATTTGTGCCTCAGTCGGTATCTCCTCCTCCGACACCGGAATTCACGACAAGCAACGACAACAAGCCTACTACATCCTCCTCGGGATCGTCAAGACCTAAGGTATGTTTTCGTTGTGGCATTTCAGGGCACATAAGGAGAAATTGCAAGACGGAAGCCAAACGCACACCTCAAGCACCTCTTGCAATGACTACCAAAAAGGCTATTCCTCGAAAATCAACTGCAACTCAATTGAAGGAAAAGAGCCTTGGTAGTACACCGCTCAAGACGACATCATCAAGGAGCAGCAATTCTTCAAGCAAGACGCTCTCACCTAGGAGATCAACTTCACGATCATTACCGACGCACTCCAAAAAGGTTTGGGTGCGCAAAGGTGAAATTTTCCCTGTCTTGCTACCAATGTTTCCTTGCATGCATATGATAGTTCGTCTTGGTACCTGGATAGCGGGTGTTCCCGTCATATGACCGGTGATAAAAACTGTTTTCAAACATTTGAGAAAAACTCCGGAGGACTTGTTGTTTTCGGAGATGGTCGGTCTTCCAAAATTGTTGGAAAGGGAACGGTAGCTATTCCAGATGGCCCGGTTCTAAATAATGTGTTATTTGTTCATGGCCTTAAGACTAACCTCATAAGCATAAGTCAACTTTGTGATAGTGGTTATTCAGTTAATTTTTCATCTGATAAATGCACTGTAACTGACATGAACCATGCTTTCTTTTTAAAGGGGGTTAGATCAGAAAACAATTGTTATGTAGTTCCTCTAAGATTTCTGAAAAATGTAACCTAGCATCTTTGAAAAATGAAACACTTTGGCATGAAAGGCTAGGTCACATAAACTTTAAGGAACTTGCTAGAATTTCAAACAAAGATGTGGTCAAGGGGGTTCCGAAACTTTCTTTTGAACAAAACCTTGTGTGTGGCGGTTGCCAAAAAGGAAAACAGTCTAGGACTGCACACAAGAACTTGAACCACATAGGTACAAAACGGCCTTTGGAACTTTTGCATATGGACTTAATGGGGCCAACTCGTCAACCATCTCTGGGAGGTAAATGGTATATTTTCTTATTGGTTGATGATTTTCTAGATATACTTGGGTAGCATTCTTAAAAGAAAAAGCTGATACCTTTGATTCTTTTCTCGAAATCTGCAATCGTATTATGATTGAAAAGAATGATAGGATTACTCGAGTTAGGAGTGATAGAGGTGGGGAATTCATAAATTCCAAATTCATTGATTTTTGCACTTCTAATGGCATTAAACATGAATTCTCTGCACCTTACACACCTCAACAAAATGGTGTAGTCGAGCGCAAAAACAGGGTCGTACAGGAAATGGCACGTGTTATGCTTCACAGCCGGAACTTACCTTTTTATTTTTGGGCTGAAGCGGTGAACACTGCTGTTTATGTTATTAATCGCGTGTATTTGCGCCCGGGGACATTGAATACACCATATGAACTTTGGTTTTGTAGAAAACCTAACATCAAATATTTTCGCATCTTTGGGAGTCGGTGTTTTATTTTACGTGATCGTGAGAATCTTGGAAAATTTGACTCTCGAAGTGACGAAGGGATTTTCTTAGGTTATTCTACAAACAGCAGAGCATATCGAGTTTTTAACTTAGAATCTAAGACGATCGTAGAATCGATAAATGTTAAGGTAGATGAAGCTTTTCACTTTGAATCTGAAAAATCTACCCTCGATATCTCTCTTGATGATGATACACCTGCTAATGCATCTTCTTCTAACAATTCTTTCGATAATAATGATGCATCTAACGGTTCTTCAAGTTTATCTGATGTGCAGGAATCATCTCGTGTACCTCCGTCTACTCCTCTACCTCAAACGTTACGCATCTCCAAGGATCACCCTGAATCGAACATCATTGGAGATCCACAAGAAGGAGTTAGAACACGGAGACAATTGGTTTGCGGATTTGCATGCTATGTATCTCAAATCGAACCAAGGAATGTTGATGAAGCTCTCCAAGATGACTACTGGATTAAAGCAATGCAGGAAGAGCTCCATCAATTTGAGCGAAACAAAGTCTGGGAATTGACGAAGCCTCCGAAGCAACACAATGTGATAGGTACCAAATGGATCTTCAAGAACAAGAAAAATGAAGAAGGTACTATCATCAGGAACAAAGCAAGGTTAGTTGCTCAAGGCTACTCTCAAGTAGAAGGTATAGACTTTGATGAAACTTTCGCCCCTGTAGCTAGACTCGAGTCCATTCGTATATTGTTTGCGATTGCTTGTCATTTTAAAATCAAATTATTTCAAATGGACGTTAAGAGCGCCTTTTTAAATGGGTTTTTAAATGAGGAAGTTTATGTGGCTCAACCGAAAGGTTTTGTGGATCATAAACTACCTAACCATGTTTTTCGTCTGAAAAAGGCTCTTTACGGTCTGAAACAAGCACCGCGAGCATGGTACGAAAGGTTGACAAAGCACCTTTTGGAAAAGGGCTACACTCGAGGGGGAGCTGACAGGACTCTCTTTGTGAAGCATTATCAAAACAATTTCATAGTTGCTCAAATCTATGTCGATGACATCGTTTTTGGCGCAACAAGAGATAATGATGCTTCCAAATTCGCGGAGACCATGGAAAGCGAATTTGAGATGTCCATGATGGGCGAATTGACTTATTTTCTTGGATTACAAGTTAAACAAAACGATGAAGGTATTCACTTGTGTCAATCCAAGTATGCACTGGAGTTGGTCAAAAAGTTTAATCTTGAAAATTCTAAGGATTTTCCGACTCCAATGGGAACTAGCCATAAGGGACTTGGAAGTGAATCACATAGTGAGAATGTCACGCCCCGGGGGTAACCAGAACCCGGGCCCGCCAACAGATCCGCCGTGCACACAGAGTTTTCCGTGTACACGAAGCGCTGGTAACCTGCTCAGATAGATAATAAACAATAGAAGAGCATAACAGAGCTGAACTAATAAAACTAACAATAATCTCAGACTGAAGGAAAAACAGTAAACTGAAATAAAAGTACAATAAACTCCCAGCTCACCAAAGTAATACAACCAGCTGGCCACAGCCAGACCCAAAAGTAAACTACTATGTCTGAGATACAAAAGGGGAGTACAGTAATAGCCTAGCTAAACTCTCGCTCGGGGTAGACGATCTAGCTAGTCGGCGATCCTCTTACCTCGATCTGCTGCCGAAGGCCCAGCAGCTCCCACAGTCGACTCTGCAAAACAAAGGGGAAGAAGGAACAAGAAACAACAATGGGGGTGAGAACTACTAGATAAACCAGTAGCCTCCCCTAGTGGGTCAAACCTCTGATGCTGACGCACCCACTAGGAATAAAGAGGCAAAAAGGAAAGAACAGTGGTATGCAATAAAGACTGCTGAAAAGAAACTACCACTACTATGCCTCTAAATGCAGTGCCAAAAGGTGACTGTATAGATGCAACTATAAAGCTGACTGCCCAAAGAAAACCCAATCAGTGGGCCAGGAAATACTGGCACTGCCTGCTCTGTCATCACTCACAACTCACCAACTGACCGGCACCCATCACGGTCTAAAAGCCTACTCCGGAGTGGCACTCGAGGGGAGCGACCCACACGAGTAAAGTATCTCTGTATCAATCATCACTGTAACCAATGTCTCACAATAGCAGGACTGGATCATGACCATGATCAAAGTGGGAATACTCCATCCACTAATGCAACCCCGATCCCCAATCTGATGTGATAACAACATCCGGTCAACCGCCCACAATCCGCGGTCACCGCTGAACCCATAAGTCCCAATCTGATAAGGTAAAAACATCTGGTCAACCGCCTAACATCCGCGGTTGCCACTATGCCCCACAATCCCCCAAAACAGTCCCAACTGTCCCAAACTCAAAGTCCAGACACCACTATCTCCAAATCCCGATCAGACTCGAGCATCATGCATCGATAGAGAAGAATAACAATAACACATGTTTTCTCCTAAGTCAAGTCCCATAATATAGTGCTGCAGTAAGATAGTGGCCTAACTAGATGTCCAATGAGCATGCAAGTGTTCTCTTTTAAAAACATTTAGAAAGGAGCTAAGTTTCATGTGAAAAATACTTTAGAATCATTTTACAAATATTGTTGGGTTACTAAATTGCATGCGGTTCACGATACAGCAATTGTCCAATTTCTTTGTTCCAGATTTATCACATAGAGGCTACTAAATTAATTTAGGGGCTAAAACAATAGGTTTATATATCACAAGTTATCTATCACATGCATAGTTGGGAAACTCTTTTATTCCTAGTGTGCAAATCAACAAAGAGGGATACGCAACCACCCACCTCGAAAAGCGTGCACGATGTACCCAGAAAATACCCGCTGTCCTCTAAACACACCGTCAGCTGTAACAATGTCCTACAACATCACATAAGTGTACACGGTGTAAATATAACAATTTCTAAACACACATTTGCTGTTTTAAAATCAGCACGCAAAACGAGGAATTTTCACCTCTGTCCCGAGCCCCTAAAATCCCAGAAAATTCACGGTTGCGTTCCTCGCGAAAAATCACCCAAAATCGACTCTTGAATCACCCCGATCCGATATTCCTACGCGGAGAAATAAATCGTCGAAGTTGCCGCTGTCCAAAGATCCAAACAGCAAAATGGGGTGTCAAATCACCTCGGGAATCGTGCCAAGAAATCGGAATCCGAAGAAACTATCAACACGAAAAACGAAGCCCTACCTCTTAGGAACACACTGGCGAAGAAATCGTCGGAATCGGACCTCTGTACTGCGCAGGGGACTCCTCGGACTGAAATGCGACGATAACGGGCCGAAATGGGGGAAAACCGAGGCACACTGTAAAATCCGGAACGCCGCTGTCGATCTTCCCGAAAATCTGGGAACGCACCACGAGGTAGAAAAATGTGAGAGAAACAACTTCTCTAAAGGCCTCTCCCTCTCAATCTCTCTCTAACTCTCGGAAAAAGCCCAAGAAAGGAGGGGAGGGGGCCTTTATATAGGCCCAGCCAACAAATTGGAAAATGACCCCTGTGTCCCCACTTTCGGGCGCAGGGGTCACTTTCGGGCTGCTACAGTGCAGCCCAGCCCACGGAGTTTCGGGCGGCTACAGTGCGGCCCAGCCCACGGCCCATCCCACACGGGATCCGGGTCGGACCGAATTTTGGTCCGACCCGCTCGGGCGTCCGACACGTGTCCCCCAAACAGGGGACAGCGCGCCCGGCGAACCGGGCGCGGCCACGTGCCCCCCCTGCGGGGCGGCGGGGTGGGTGGCGCCCCCAATGGCGTGGCGCCACGTGGCGGGCCTTTCCCGCCCGACACGCCCGCCGGCCGCCGCTGCCGCGCCGCCTGCGCGCCTGCGCCCCCGCGTGCGTACGGCCGCAGGCGCGCGCCTGCGGGTGCACCGCGCGCACCTGCGCCGTCCAACCCGGGGCCGCCACGTGGCGCGCCCCGGTGCACCGTGCACCGCGCCCAACCCCGCGCCTGCCCGGCCTGCCCGCGCTGCCCGCGCACCCTCCCGTGCGCCGCGCGCCCTGGACCGGACCAACGGGCGCCTGCCACGTGGCCCGCCGGTGCACCGTGCACCGGCGGCCCGCTCCGTGGACCGAGAGCCGTGCGCCGGCCCAATAACAGGGCGCCACGTGTCCCGGCCGGTCCACAGATCCCCCCATGCACCATTTTGCGCAGAAAACTTCCGGGGGTCCGTTTTTGGGCATCCGGACTCCAAATTAAATAAGTAAATAGCCGTTTTCAAGCGTTTTTCCGCGCTGAATCCAAATACGGCCTCCGTTTAGCCTGATTCCACTCCTAAAATTCGGCAAAGTCAGCCGAAGGTCAGGCTCACTTCCAAATCCACTCTAAGTCCAAACAACACATCCCTTTGACATGTTGGGGCCCAACACACCAACACTAGGTGTTCCACACCCCAAACAGGGGAAAACACAGGGGAAAAACTGGGACACTACATCCTCCCCCACTAACAAAAGTTTCGTCCTCGAAACTAAAATCATACCTCAATCCAGAGCCTCGAACAAGTAGGGGTAGGCGTCCATCATCTCTGACTCTGGCTCCCACGTCGCCTCGCGCTCATCATGATTGCTCCAAAGGATCTTCACATAGGGGATGGTCCGATTGCGCAATTCTTTCACCTCCCGATCAAGAATCCGCACTGGGCGCTCCTCATATCTCAAATCCTCGCTGATCTCGAGGGGTGCAAAGTCGATGACGTGCGACGGGTCGAAGACGTACCTCCTCAGTGTGGAAACATGGAAAACATCGTGGACACCAGCCAGTCTCGGGGGAA
Organism: Tillandsia fasciculata; assembly: GCA_029168755.2. Lineage (NCBI taxonomy): Eukaryota > Viridiplantae > Streptophyta > Magnoliopsida > Poales > Bromeliaceae > Tillandsia > Tillandsia fasciculata. Next base: position 4,346,672 of record CM054937.1, on the reverse strand, counting down.
GTGCAAGTCGATAAGCAACAGGCCCGATACGCTCCAACACCTCGAATGGTCCAATGTATCGGGGGCTGAGTTTCCCGCGAATGCCGAACCTCCTGATCCCCTTGGACGGCGAGACTTTCAGAAATACATGATCTCCAACCTGAAACTCTAAGTCTCGTCGCCGAACATCAGCATAACTCCTCTGTCGGCTCTGAGCGGTCTGAAGATGCTGTCGAATCACCCGGACCTTCTCCTCTGCCTCTAGCAGTATATCTGGCCCCAAGGTCCGTCTCTCGCCTACGTCACTCCAATAAAGTGGTGATCGGCACTTGCGTCCATACAACGCTTCAAACGGAGCCATCTGTATGCTCGCTTGAAAGCTGTTGTTGTACGCAAACTCAACCAAGGATAAGTGCCGAATCCAACCTCCGCCGAAATCCAAGACGCAAGCCCTCAGCATGTCCTCCAAGATCTGTATAGTCCGCTCTGACTGCCCATCAGTCTGGGGATGAAAAGCTGTACTGAATCTGAGCTGAGTCCCCATCGCGGTCTGCAAACTCCCCCAAAAACGCGAGGCAAACCTCGGATCTCTATCTGACACAATGGAGGCGGGTACTCCATGCAATCTCACAATCTCATCAAGGTATAGCTGGGCTAGTCGATCGAGTGGCCAAGTAGTCTGCATAGGCAAAAAGTGCGCTGACTTAGTAAGTCGATCCACAACTACCCAGATAGCATCTGCTCCGCCCTGTGCCCTCGGCAATCCGACCACGAAGTCCATGGTAATGTGGTCCCATTTCCACTCAGGAATGGGGAGACTTTGTAACTTGCCAGCTGGCACCCGATGCTCAGCTTTTACCTGCTGACAAGTTAAACACTGGGCCACAAATCTCCCGACATCCCTCTTCATGCCATTCCACCAAAAATGTGCCTTGAGGTCCTTATACATCTTAGTCCCCCCAGGATGAAGGGTATAAGGTGTATAATGGGCCTCTCTCAATATCTGCTCTCTGATCTCAGCATCCACTGGCACACATGCTCGGTCCCTGTACCTCAGTACTCCCGCAGCATCCACTGTAAAATCCCCTGACTGATCACTCGGAAGCTGATCTCGAATCCTGGTCAAGTGGGGGTCCTCACTCTGTTTCTCCCTGATCCTGTCCAGCAGAGTGGGCTGCACGACTAATGACGTCAGTCTAGCAGAGACCCCAGGGGACACAACCTCTATCTCGAGCCGTCTCATCTCCTCCAATAGGGGCGCCTGGTCTGTGATCAACATAGACAAACTCTGAACTGCTCTCCGGCTCAAAGCATCAGCGACCACGTTAGCCTTGCCTGGGTGGTAAAGGATATCCACATCATAATCCTTTAGTAGCTCTAACCACCTGCGCTGCCTCAAATTAAGCTCCTTCTGTGTGAACAGATACTTTAAGCTCTTGTGGTCGGTGTAGATCTCACAATGCTCCCCGTACAGGTAATGGCGCCAAAGCTTCAGTGCAAACACCACGGCAGCGAGCTCTAAGTCGTGGGTAGGGTAATTCTTCTCGTAATCCTTGAGCTGTCTCGATGCATAAGCAATTACCCTCCCATCCTGCATCAACACGCAACCGAGTCCACTGTGTGATGCGTCACTGTAGATCACATATCCTTTCCCCATAACAGGGAGGGAAAGGATAGGAGCAGTCATCAGTCTGTCCTTCAGCTCCTCGAAGCTCTTCTGGCAGTCCTCACTCCAGATAAACTTAACCCCTTTACGCGTCAACCGAGTGAGGGGTGTGGAAAGCTTCGCAAAGCCTTCCACAAACCGACGATAATAACCAGCTAATCCCATGAAGCTGCGCACCTCTGATACAGTCGTCGGTCGGGGCCAATCACGAACTGCCTCAATCTTCGCCGGGTCTACAGCTACACCGGCGGCGGAAATCACATGGCCCAAGAAAGCTACCTCCCGAAGCCAAAACTCGCACTTTGTCAGCTTGGCATACAACTTCTTCTCCCGCAGAAGTTGTAGCACAGTCCTCAAGTGCTCCTCATGCTCGGCCTCGCTCCGGGAGTAAACCAGGATATCATCTATGAACACCACCACAAATCGATCCAGGAATGGCCGAAATATCCTGTTCATCAAGTCCATAAAGGCGGCAGGGGCATTAGTCAATCCAAATGGCATAACTGTAAACTCATAATGCCCGTACCGTGATCTGAAAGCAGTCTTAGGAATATCCTCGGCCTTCACCTTTAATTGGTGGTAACCAGACTGTAGATCAATCTTGGAAAAGACACAAGACCCTTGCAGCTGATCAAAGAGATCGTCGATGCGCGGCAGAGGGTACTTGTTCTTAATGGTCACTTTATTCAGCTCCCTATAGTCCACACACAGTCTAAGTGACCCATCTTTCTTCTTCACGAATAGCACCGGTGCTCCCCAGGGCGACACACTGGGTCTAATGAAACCCTTATCCATCAAGTCTTGCAACTGTGCTTTAAGCTCTCTCAGCTCAGCCGGTGCCATCCGATAAGGAGCCTTAGAGATTGGCGCAGTTCCTGGGACTACGTCAATCACAAACTCAATCTCTCTGTCGGGCGGCATACAAGTCAGCTCAGGTGGAAACACATCCGGGAACTCGCGGACGATAGGGATATCCCCGAGTCCCGGCGCCGCCGTAGGCCCCTCAACAACACTAGCCAAGAAGGCTACACATCCTCGGTGAATCATCCGCCTCGCTCGGGAAGTCGAAACCATAGAGGCAAAGAAAGCACTCTGACATCCCCGGTACACCAACACCTCCTGGTCTGGCTCTCTAAAAGTGACAGTCCTCTCGGCACAGTCAATAGTCGCAAAATACCGAGCCAGCCAGTCCATCCCGAGGATCACATCAAAATCCTGCAGCTGTCTCAAGACCAACAGGTCTGCTGGCATAATCCAGGACTCGATCTGCATCGGGCAGGACCAACAACACTCCTCCACGAGCAAAGTGTGATCGGGAATCTGTACCTCTCGTGCACGTGGCAAAAGTCCTACCTCTAACCCATGTAATGATGCAAAAGATCTACTAATGAAAGAATGCGATGCTCCAGTATCAAATAAGGTGCGAGTCCTAATGCCAGAAAGTAAAGTGATACCTGCCACCACATGGTCCGCTGCTGAAGAATCCTCTACCTGTGCAGCATACACCCGCCCACTCTGAGCTGGAGGGCGATAATCTGTGGAATGGGAGGAAGATGGCCTGCTCGCTGGAGCATAAGGCCGCTGAGCCGTCGACCGCTGCTGCGATGATGCTGGGGCAGATGCTGAAGAAGGGGCGGCTGAGGTCGAAAAGGGGCACGCAGCTCGAATGTGCCCTGGCTGTCCACATCCATAGCAACGACCCCACCGCTGGTCGCAGGTGCCGGGGAAATGCGGACCTCCACAGAAAATACAACTGCTGGGAGCCCGTGTCTGTCGGGACTGCTGCTGCTGAGACTGTCGCTGTCGCTGTGGCTGCCGCTGAGATCCGCGCTGCGACGACTGCGATTTCTGCTGCTGCTGCTGCTGCTGCTGCTGCTGGGGCCTCTGGGATCCACCAGGCCCTCGCCGCTCCGAACGCCCACGGCCCTGAAACTGAGGCGGTGGCGGTCGGGGCGGCCTCCAAGTACTGGCCTGTCCCCCCTCATCCTGGGCTGGTCGCTTTCTGTCGGAGCCCTGAGCGACCGCAGCCCTCTGTCTGGCCACCACCTGATCACCTCTCTCCACCCACTGTGCATGCTCTGCGGCTGCATCCAGAGTCTGAAATCTCTGAGCATGCACCAGGGTGTAAATCTCTGGGCGAAGGCCTCCCTCGAACATCTCAACCTGGTGCGGCCCGTCACGAGCGACGAAGGGCACGCAGTTCAACAACTCCATGAACTCCTGGAAATAGGCATGGGCCGATCGCTCGCCCTGCTGCAGGTTCTTCAAGTCGTCCTCCAACTTCTTCTTCACACTGGTCGAAAAATAGGTGTCCAGCACCAACCGTCGGAACTCCTCCCAGGGCAGCTGCCGAGAAATCCGGAACTCCAGTGGCTCCACCCGCTGCCACCAAAAATCAGCATCCCCGTCCAAACAGTGCACCGCCATGTGCACTCGATACTTCGGGTCGATGAAGAAATCCCGAAAAAGCTTCTCCATCGCAGAAAGCCATTTCCCAACAGCCGAGGGCGGGGCATCCCGCCCTGAGAATCTAGGTGGTCCCCGCTTAACAAACTGGGCGAGTTTGTCAGCAAAATCCCGCTCCTCCTCCGCAGTCAAAGGCTGTATAGCTCCAGGAGCCCCGCTACTCGAAGATGGCGCTGACGGCACAAAAGGGGCAACAGGGGGCACAAAGGCCTCAGGAACAGCTGGGGGTGGTGTCTCTCTCTGAGCGAGCAGCTGATCAATCCTCTGCTGCTGCTGACGATGGCTCTCCGCCAATTGGGCCATCATGGCCCGCAGCTCACCAATCTCAGTGGATCCCGTCTGCTCCGGCTCACCAGGGGGTGTAGGGGCACCCAGAGCGGGAATCCGACGTCGGGGAGGCATCCTGCCACAAGAAAATACGAATCAGTAACATAACCCCACACGACCCAATCTAGCGAAAGTCAAAGACATCCCCCAATTTCTGCGACTTTATGTTGTCTGCAGCCAACATAACGGTCCACCAGAAATTGGGTATGTCGATCCCTCCTCACTCACTGGAAGAGTCCAATAAATAAATCAACGACTTTCGCAAAGTGTCACGCCTCTCACGCCCTATCATCCTAGGGTCTGCCAAAAGCCTAGGGTTTCCTAAGTCCCAACTGACCTATCCCTAAGCTCTGATACCAACTTAATCTGTCACGCCCCGGGGGTAACCAGAACCCGGGCCCGCCAACAGATCCGCCGTGCACACAGAATTTTCCATGTACACGAAGCGCTGGTAACCTGCTCAGATAGATAATATACAATAGAAGAGCATAACAGAGCTGAACTAATAAAACTAACAGTAATCTCAGACTGAAAAAAACAGTAAACTGAAATAAAAGTACAATAAACTCCCAGCTCACCAAAATAATACAACCAGCTGGCCACAGCCAGACCCAAAAGTAAACTACTATGTCTGAGATACAAAAGGGGAGTACAGTAATAGTCTAGCTAAACTCTCGCTCGGGGTAGACGATCTAGCTAGTCGGCGATCCTCTTACCTCGATCTGCTGCCGAAGGCCCAGCAGCTCCCACAGTCGACTCTGCAAAACAAAGGGGAAGAAAGAACAAGAAACAACAATGGGGGTGAGAACTACTAGATAAACCAGTAGCCTCCCCTAGTGGGTAAAACCTCTGATGCTGACGCACCCACTAGGAATAAAGAGGCAAAAAGGAAAGAACAGTGGTATGCAATAAAGACTGCTGAAAAGAAACTACCACTACTATGCCTCTAAATGCAGTGCCAAAAGATGACTGTATAGATGCAACTATAAAGCTGACTGCCCAAAGAAAACCCAATCAGTGGGCCAGGAAATACTGGCACTGCCTGCTCTGTCATCACTCACAACTCACCAACTGACCGGCACCCATCACGGTCTAAAAGCCTACTCCGGAGTGGCACTCGAGGGGAGCGACCCACACGAGTAAAGTATCTCTGTATCAATCATCACTGTAACCAATGTCTCACAATAGCAGGACTGGATCATGACCATGATCAAAGTGGGAATACTCCATCCACTAATGCAACCCCGATCCCCAATCTGATGTGATAACAACATCCGGTCAACCGCCCACAATCCGCGGTCACCGCTGAACCCATAAGTCCCAATCTGATAAGGTAAAAACATCTGGTCAACCGCCTAACATCCGCGGTTGCCACTATGCCCCACAATCCCCCAAGACAGTCCCAACTGTCCCAAACTCAAAGTCCAGACACCACTATCTCCAAATCCCGATCAGACTCGAGCATCATGCATCGATAGAGAAGAATAACAATAACACATGTTTTCTCCTAAGTCAAGTCCCATAATATAGTGCTGCAGTAAGATAGTGGCCTAACTAGATGTCCAATGAGCATGCAAGTGTTCTCTTTTAAAAACATTTAGAAAGGAGCTAAGTTTCATGTGAAAAATACTTTAGAATCATTTTACAAATATTGTTGGGTTACTAAATTGCATGCGGTTCACGATACAGCAATTGTCCAATTTCTTTGTCCCAGATTTATCACATAGAGGCTACTAAATTAATTTAGGGGCCAAAACAATAGGTTTATATATCACAAGTTATCTATCACATGCATAGTTGGGAAACTCTTTTATTCCTAGTGTGCAAATCAACAAAGAGGGATACGCAACCACCCACCTCGAAAAGCGTGCACGATGTACCCAGAAAATACCCGCTGTCCTCTAAACACACCGTCAGCTGTAACAATGTCCTACAACATCACATAAGTGTACACGGTGTAAATATAACAATTTCTAAACACACATTTGCTGTTTTAAAATCAGCACGCAAAACGAGGAATTTTCACCTCTGTCCCGAGCTCCTAAAATCCCAGAAAAATCACGGTTGCGTTCCTCGCGAAAAATCACCCAAAATCGACTCTTGAATCACCCCGATCCGATATTCCTACGCGGAGAAATAAATCGTCGAAGTTGCCGCTGTCCAAAGATCCAAACAGCAAAATGGGGTGTCAAATCACCTCGGGAATCGTGCCAAGAAATCGGAATCCGAAGAAACCATCAACACGAAAAACGAAGCCCTACCTCTTAGGAACACACTGGCGAAGAAATCGTCGGAATCGGACCTCTGTACTGCGCAGGGGACTCCTCGGACTGAAAGCGACGATAACGGGCCGAAATGGGGGAAAACCGAGGCACACTGTAAAATCCGGAACGCCGCTGTCGATCTTCCCGAAAATCTGGGAACGCACCACGAGGTAGAAAAATGTGAGAGAAACAACTTCTCTAAAGGCCTCTCCCTCTCAATCTCTCTCTTTCTCTCGGAAAAAGCCCAAGAAGGAGGGGAGGGGGCCTTTATATAGGCCCAGCCAACAAATTGGAAAATGACCCCTGTGTCCCCACTTTCGGGCGCAGGGGTCACTTTCGGGCTGCTACAGTGCAGCCCGGCCCACGGAGTTTCGGGCGGCTACAGTGCGGCCCAGCCCACGGCCCATCCCACACGGGATCCGGGTCGGACCGAATTTTGGTCCGACCGCTCGGGCCCGACACGTGTCCCCCAAACAGGGGCAGCGCGCCGGCGAACCGGGCGCGGCCACGTGCCCCCCTGCGGGGCGGCGGGGTGGGTGGCGCCACCCAATGGCGTGGCGCCACGTGGCGGGCCTTTCCCGCCCGACACGCCCGCCGGCCGCCGCTGCCGCGCCGCCTGCGCGCCTGCGCCCCCGCGTGCGTACGGCCGCAGGCGTGCGCCTGCGGGTGCACCGCGCGCACCTGCGCCGTCCAACCCGGGGCCGCCACGTGGCGCGCCCCGGTGCACCGTGCACCGCGCCCAACCCCGCGCCTGCCCGGCCTGCCCGCGCTGCCCGCGCACCCTCCCGTGCGCCGCGCGCCCTGGACCGGACCAACGGGCGCCTGCCACGTGGCCCGCCGGTGCACCGTGCACCGGCGGCCCGCTCCGTGGACCGAGAGCCGTGCGCCGGCCCAATAACAGGCGCCACGTGTCCCGGCCGGTCCACAGATCCCCCCATGCACCATTTTGCGCAGAAAACTTCCGGGGGTCCGTTTTTGGGCATCCGGACTCCAAATTAAATAAGTAAATAGCCATTTTCAAGCGTTTTTCCGCGCTGAATCCAAATACGGCCTCCGCTTAGCCTGATTCCACTCCTAAAATTCGGCAAAGTCAGCCGAAGGTCAGGCTCACTTCCAAATCCACTCTAAGCCCAAACAACACACCCCTTTGACATGTTGGGGCCCAACACACCAACACTAGGTGTTCCACACCCCAAACAGGGGAAAACACAGGGGAAAAAAACTGGGACACTACAGAGAATGTAGACGAGAAACTGTATCGCAGTATGATTGGAAGTCTACTATATCTCACGGCTAGTCGCCCGGATATATCCTTCAGTGTTGGGATTTGTGCGAGATATCAATCAGCACCGAAGGAGGTTCACCTGAAAGCGGTGAAGCGGATCATCCGATATATCAAAGGTACAATCAATTTCGGAATTTGGTATCCTATGGGAACGACTTTGGATATTGTTGGATACTCAGATGCCGACTGGGCTGGATCAGTGGATGACCGGAAAAGCACGAGTGGTGCATGCTTCTATCTTGGCCATTGCCTTGTTGCATGGCACAGTAAAAAACAGAATTGCATAGCACTCTCGACTGCCGAAGCGGAGTACATTTCTGCAGGAAGTTGTTCAACCCAATTGATTTGGATGAAAAGCGTGTTGAGCGATTTCCGGATTTCAACATCTTCGGTAACCATTTTATGTGACAACACTAGTGCTATTAACATTTCAAAAAACCCTGTGTTGCACTCTAGAACAAAACATATTGAACTTAGATATCATTTTCTTAGAGAGCTAGTTGAATCAAACATTCTTCAACTGTCATATATTTCAACTGAGGATCAATTAGCTGATATCTTAACAAAACCTTTGGATCAAAAACGTTTTATTCACTTGCGTAAAGCAATTGGCATGCTTTCCTTGAAATAACCTTTTTGAAACCTTTGCTTAGGTTAGGTTTTGTTTTTGTTTTTGTTTTGTTCTCTATCTATGTTTTGTACATAGGACATTAATTGAGCATAAATCATAATTGACTTTAATTGCATCCTTTTATGCATTTAGAAATTTATTATGCTTTTGATGTCATAATATTTCAATGTTGCAATGATCATTTACGTTAATTAAACCATCTTTTAAGTGATCAAAGTCAATTTCTCTCTCAATGATCTCTTGGTATAGTCATTATCATATTTGATTGCTTAGTCGAGTATGAATTCGAGATCAATGGTTTGGTTGAATACCTTATATATTAAATAATTGATAGCCAATTGAGGGGGAGTCAATGAAATGTAAAATGCTCAAAAGATGTGGAAAGAGTTACATCCCAATGAGGAGTGTGAAAACTACCACCACATGGAGAAAATGAAAGAAAGAAAAAGATACTCCATGAATGTAAAGCAAATTTTTGTTTTGAAAATGTTGATGAAATTCATATTGAAATACTTGACTCAGTCGTATTTCATGGTTGGTATAAGGTGGGATTTTTAGTAAAAGATGCTCAAAGAGCCACTCCTTCAACAGATTGTCTAGATATATTATCTAACTTATCTGGGATTTCAAACATCTATTGATCTTGGTATTTCATTTTCTTTACCAAAATTGATGATTTGATAAAGGCATTACACATAAGATCAGGATAGATGTAATTGAAGTTGTTCAACTTTAAGTGTTTTAACTTTCGTAAATTTTCGTTTCATTTTTGGGTATTTTTGATAGATTTTGCATAATCTATTTCTTGTTGTATGAAACGATGTCTTTTGTTTAAAGTTGACATGGTAAAGTGCTTACATACTTTTTCTGGATTTTATGGAATTTTTCTGAATTTTTCTGGAGAAAAAGTTGAAGCCGATCCGGATCGGGGTAAGTGATCCGGATCCCGAACGCAGGATTCTTCCTGCGGGTAGCCGATCCGGATCACATTCTCGATCCGATCCGGATCACGGCTAGGGTTTTTATAAGAACAAAGAGGATTTGATTTCTTTTACCCTAATCTTTTGTTCTAAAATCTCTAGAGCTTCTCTCTCTAGATTTCTTGCATTTTGGAGCTTCCAAACTCAAAGTTCTTCGGATTCAAGTAAGTTTTATTGATCAAAATCTCGGTTTTTCACAGTTTTTATGGTTTTTTCATCAAACGTGAGTTGAAATCTTGGATCTTTTTCGTTTGTGAATGGTTTTTGATCAAATTTCTTTTGAAATAAGAACTCTGGGTCAATTAGTTTTGCTTTTATGCTGGGTTTTCTCAAGATAAACGAGTTTTTAGGCTTCGATTTCTAAAAATTCTGGTTTAGGGCATAAAAGAGGAATTTTTGAAAATCATGGAATTGATCTATTTTTAAAATTCTTTTTGGAAAACTAATTTGATTCTTGGCTTCTCTACATGATTATGATTGTCTAGGTACAATGTTTCAAATTTTTCAAAATTGACGATTTTTCATGTGTTCTTGAGTTGGCTCTTCACAGGACACTTCTCAAAACTCAAAGCACTCAGATCAATGGCTCTCTCTTGGTTCTTTCTATTGTTAGTCACTATGGTGCACACGAGTATATCTGTTAAAACGGAACAGGATGATTCAACTCAAATCAAGACGAAGGACGCAGAGGAAGACAGCTCAGACTATGATGAAGAAGAATGGGACGAATTCTTCAAAGATGTTCAACGAAAAATTGATGAGGAGGACAGGCAATTTACCAAAGGAAAAAGACTAATGAAATCTGCCTCAACAACCAGACAGTATACAAGAAGGAAAAATGTCCAAAGAAGTGCGAGTCAGCATAGTGGGCCTCTCACCAGAGCACGCTCACTTTCTGGAATTCTTCAAACTGAATCTCCATGGGTTACGGGAATGAATGCACCATCTGCATCCACACAGCACCCATCACACTCGAAGAAAGGGACTACAGACGCAGATGAATTGGAACTGCTTCGTCAGGAACAGCAAAACTTTTGCTGCACAAGAAAGAATGTCGACAGAACTTCAGCAACTTTCCTCTCAGCACAAGAAGATCAAGAAAAAGTATTCAAACATTTCGAAACTGTTCAAGGGATTTTGAACAAGCTGAGCTGTACCAGTTCAGATTCATCAGACTGAGCAGGACCTTCTGTTCATTTTAGTTTTACTCTCTTGCAGACCTTGTCGTTCTTAGTTTTCTTTAGGACTTAGTTTTTGTTCTAACTTGTAGTTTAGTTCTCAGGTTGTGCATATTAATAGAACTTTTTTTTAACTCTCCTTACATATTGTAGCTCTTGCTACGTTTTGGCTTTGTTTTGTGACAAAAAGGGGGAGAGAGTTAGAGAGAACTCTGAACAATGAAACAATGAATGATGTGAACTGAACTTTGTGAATATCAAGGTAAGTATTGTGAATATCAAGGTAAGTATCTTCAACTCAACTTTGGTTTTTATTTGTTGATTGGTGGCATGCCTCTATACTAACTATTCGACTAACTATTTGGGCATGTAATATGACTAACAAGTTGATGTTGGACTAACATACTTTGACATTTGGTTTTCGACTGCTTAGAAGATATGTTGGTTTTAACTATGATTCTCTTACATATCTGAATTTTTCAAATGTCATGATGAGAATAAACTCTATCTCTGTATTTGTTTTTGTATGATTCAATTCTTGAGGTATCTAACGATTTCTTTTGTCAAGAATGATTTCTGTGTGCAGAGATTACAGATGTCTAAGTCTAGAGTCTGTCTTAGGAGTTTATCTCATGTTTTTAATTTCTGGATCTCTTTTGTAAATTTTTGTTGTATGGTGATAGCAACAAAAATATCTTTTTGAATTTTCTTTTGTGGATTTGTGTTTTGTCACGAAACCGCCAAAGGGGGAGATTGTTACGGAATTTGAGTTGGCGTATTTCGTGAATGTATTAAGTCTTGAAGATTGAAGATGAAGAAACTTTGGATCGTATACCTCAATCTCAAGAAAGAAGAATTCAAAAGGATCAGGTACGTTTAACTAAAGATTTTTGATGATCCGAATACTTCTTATAGTGTAGAAACACCTGGAAGAATTTTTAATTGCTTAAACATCAAAAACTGGACATGGGACATGTTCAGGATCCGGATCGGTCTCGGCAATCCGGATCCCGAAGGGTGTTTGTTCATACACTGGTTCAATCCGGATCGCAGCATCCTCTGATCCGGATCCCGAACACTAGTTTTACCTGTGTGCTTCCTCGATCCGGATCAGGACTTGCAATCCGGATCCCGAACATTGATGTTCTGGTAAAACTGTATGAACGATCCGGATCGGACTTTGATCCGGATCCCGAACAGGCATTTTCTGGAAATCGTCTTTCTTGCTTCTGCAATCCGGATCGTCAATTCCAATCCGGATCGCCGTCGGTAAATATCTCCAGAAAAGGCAGTTTTTGTTTCCTATCTTCTTCCAATGGTTTCTAACCTATAAATAGGCCCTACATATTCATTTTCTAGGGCATCCGCAGAATCGGCTATTACAGAAGAAAATAGCCGAAAAGAAAAATCCACATATATAGAGAAGAAAGGAAATCAATAGATTTATTCTATGTTTCTTCATCTATATTGATTGATTTGATTCTAGGTTTTCCATACTCACATTTTGAGTAGAATCAAATCAATGAATACTTAGATGGTATTTCCGATCTATCTTTAATCTAAGTATTCGGCGGATCATCACCACCCAAAACAAACAACGATTTACCCCAAAATCGGCGCGTGGACTCGCGTGGCCTTGTGGATTCAAGGTGCAACCGCTCTCGTGGATTCGGAGCGAGGTACGTTCGTGGATTCGAAGCGTGCTATTGGGTGAAGACCGTGGATTCGGTTGGACGTCGTGGACTCGACGTTGGACGCTGTGGATTCAGCGTTGGGCGCGGATCGTGGATTCGAGAAGCGTCGTGGAGCGAGCGGGAAGATCTACTAGGAGCGTATGGTAAAAGGTTGAGTCGTCTGTGAGTACGTTATATCACCTTGTACGTGTGTTAATTCTAGTGGATTTCGCCGTGTTATCGGTCCCGTGGTTTTTTACTCCGGTTTGGAGTTTTTCCACGTAAAAATCTTGCGTGTTCTTTTATTTTTCCGCATTGGGTTTATTTGCGCAATGATTTTTTGAGTGTTTATTGTTTACACCTATTCACCCCCCTCTAGGTGTTTTTTCCCCTATTTAGATCCAATTACTTATAACCCAACAAGTTAAAGTACTCGGAACGTGGATTTCGCCCCAAAACAATAATAAACCTGCGATTTTGCTAATTTACAAATCGTAACTCTATTTTTATCCCACTAAAACCATCGGACCTCGGACGATCAGTCTAGAGCTCATGTGCACACTGCTCGAGGCAGCCCATGTGGCTATAATTGCACTAAGACCGCTAAATTTGCTACAAATTGCATAAGTATCCTATATTAATCAAGTTTGGAGTGGTCACCTTAATTCAGAGGGTTTTGGACTCGACCAAATGCGCTAGTAGGTGGGCCTCGACTTGCTGAGATCTGTGCTCGCTCTCTAAGGTGCGCTCGATGACCACGGAGCGCACCGAGGCAACTTACAAGTTGCATTTGAGTCCAACTTTTGAGTTCTTCAATATGCTGCCAAACTAATGCAAGATAGGGTGAGCATCATGCTCTAGAGGTCCAAGAGAGGTCATGGCTTGCTCACTTGAAGTTTGTGAGTTGCCGGAGCAACCACAGCCAATTAAAGGCAACCTAGGGATTGGGTTGGACAAGTTGCAGAGCTCGGTTTCATAGAGCCTTGTGGTGCATGCAGGAGCAGGCGGGGGTCGAGAGGGATGTAAGAAGACTAGTTGGGTGTGTCGCCAGCAGCTAGGAGCAACAGCGGCTGGAGGTGGAAGCTTGCAGCTGCATCTAGGGCAAGCTCGGTGGAGTTGAGATTCCGGCGGCCAGGTGGTGCAACCAACGATTGAGAAAGGTTGAGTCCGACGAGGGGAGGTTGACGGAGCCCACTACCGGTGACTAGAGGCGGCGGCGGCGGCGCTGGGTGGAGATCAGCAGAGATAAAGGATATGGAGCTTGAGTTAGCTTTTTCGACTATGTCGTCGGCAGGAAGCGCGTAGGGAACATCGGGGAAGTCACCAGAGGTTGAGCAGAGACCCTCCCAACCCTTCATACTTGAAGCAAAACGACGGAGGTGGCGTTGGAGCAATGTGGCCTGATCTAGGATTTCGCGGCTACAAGTTGCTCCGGCAGTCTTGCTGCGGCTTTCCAACGACGGGGTTGCATAGGAAAGATCTCTAGGAGGCTGTGGCGATGTGGGAGAGATCTAGGAGTGATGGGGAAGGCATTAGTGGCCTCGAGTTCACCCCAGCCCAAGAACAAGAAGAAAGGAAGGAGGGGATGCTTTTTCGGCGACCAACTATGACGGCTGGCGGCAGAGCTGCTCAGGGAAGATACCCATAGGAGAGAGGAGAGACGTAGGACTAGGGTTTTGGTAGGGTTTGCTCGTGTCGCTAGGGTTAGGGCGAAGGGAACCCTTAGAGCTATTATATAGGTGGTAACAAAATGGTAGAAAGTGTTAAGGATTTTGTGTTGGCGTATTTCGTGAAGTGTTTTGAGTCTTGAAGATTGAAGATAAAGAATTACGGATCACATACATCAATCTCAAGAAGAATGAATTCAAAAGAATCAGGTACGTTTAACTAAATAATTTTGGTGATCCAAATATATTTGTGTAGTTTAGAAACAGTTGGAATAGTTTTCATTGAGTAAAAATCAAAAACTGGACAATTTAAGTGTTCAGGATCCGGATCAGGGCAGTCAAGTCCGGACCCCGAACATAGTTGAGTTCATGCGGAATTTCAGTCCGGATCAGCCTCCATCCAGTCCGGACCCCGAACTATGTATTTGCTGAAATCGCATGAATAGTCCGGATCAGGAAATTCCAGTCCGGACCCCAAACTGTGTTTTTAGGAAATTTTCTAAAAATTGACGACAGTCTGGATCAGATTTAATTCAGTCCGGACCGCCGAGCGGGAAAATTCCAGATAAGGTAGTTTTTGATGCTTATCTCTTTTCAAAGGTTTCTAACCTATAAATAGACCCTATTATTCATTTTTTAGGGTTAATCCACAATCCCAAGGGGGATCAAAGGTAAGCTGTGGAAACCGAAGAAAATCCACATATATAGAGAAGAAAGAAAAACATGTTTATTTTATGTTTCTTCATCTATATTGATCGATTTGATTCTAGGGTTTCAAAACTCTTTATTTTTTGTAGAATCAAATTAATGAATACTTAGACGATGTTTTCTTGTCTCTCTATGATTATCTAAGTATTCGATATCATTACCACCAATAAACAAACAACGATTTCTGAAAGGAGAATCGGCGCGTGGATTCGCATGGCCTTGTGGATTCAAAGTGCTACCGCTCTCGTGGATTCAGAGTGAGGCGCGTTCGTGTGATCGAGACGTGCTACATTGGTGAAGACCGTGGATTCGGTTGGACGTCGTGGATTCGACGTTGAGCGTCGTGGATTCGACGTTGGACTTCGTGGATTCGAAGTTGCACGCAAATCGTGGATTCGATGAGCGTTGTGGAGCGAGCGGAGAAGATCAACTAGGAGCGTATGGAAAATGTTGATTCGTGGGGTTACGGTAAATCACCTTGTACGTATTTAATCTTAGTGGATTTCGCCGTGTTATCGGTCCCGTGGTTTTTTACTCCTGTGATTGAGTTTTTCACATAAATCTTGCGTACTTTATTTATTTTCCGTATTGGGTTATTTTTTTACGCAATGATCTGGTGTGTTTATTGTTTTCACCTATTCACCCCCCTTTTAGATATTTTTTTCCTATTCAGATCCATATTAACATAACCCACAGGAAGTCCTTCGCCTCTTGGTATTTTGAACCAAGACCCTCGCTGTAGGTGCATTATACGCTAAGGACCCTCCGCGTTCAATTTTGCGTGATTCGACGTATAAAATATTAGAACTTTTCTTTAAAGACCTTGTAAAATTACTATTTTTTAGGTTTTTTCGTGGTTTCGGTTGGCCGAATTCAAAATCGAACTTTACCACAACGCTTAGCTCGATCAGACTATTTAAGTAGCGATTTTGTTTCGTCGGATTCAGGTCCCATTTCATTAAGTTAGCCGTTTTCTCACGAATACTCCTTCGAAATTCAAATTTTTAAATTTAAAATTTTCATAAAATAATTTGAATTTCAAATTTTGAATTTTAAATTCTTGTTATTACATCAAGCTTCTTGCAAAAAAGAATAAAAAAACAAATGTAAAACTTTACTGTGCGAAGCTTATATAAAATACTAAGACTCAAACAAAACTTTTTTCGAACTTTGTGTTCGTTATAAGATTTCTTTGAAGATTTTATTATAATGTTTCTTCTAATAAGCTTTATGAATGTAGCGATAATTTTTAAGCAGTTTCAACTCAGAATTTTTTTTCTATTTTTTTTTCACCTCTATTTTTTTATTTAAACAATCCACTAGGTAACATTTACTGTTACGTAAATTTAATTAAATAAAAAAAAATTAAATAATATTAAGTATGCGGCGAAATTCAAATTTAAAATTATTTACTTTAATACTATGCTAAATATAAAATAATTATTTAAAAGCTTAAATAATTAAAAATTAATATCTTTTATATTTATATATTCAACACTTATAACAAACTATGATAATTTCATGTAGTATTAGAATTTATTTTCTTTGTATCCATAGTAGTGCATGCATAATCCTCAACAATAAAAATGTTGAAGTAAATTTGTATAGAAATAGAAGGATCTAGATCTTCCAACTTTCAGTGATTCTTCTATACAAGAAAGAAGTGATTTACTACATCATGTGATTGGATTGGATTGTAATCTTTACAGATCGAAGCGACCTTATTCATTTTTTTTTTTTTTTTTATCTAACTATTCAAAATATTGCTGCCGTAGCTAATGACCATATTGTATAGGGTATATATAAGTATATACTCCTTTAGGGTATTCTATTTTATTCTGGAATGAAATAAATTTCACTCGTTACTCGATATGACGAGTAAAATAATATCCATTCCAAAATAATATGGGATATAAGATATACACCCTAAAAAAATATACACCTAACATCCCTTTATTGTATATATAGAATTCTACGGTCCAAATTGGCGGCGGGCATTTGTGTTATGTCACAGCATTGGAATACAAATCTTTATTATTAATTGTTTTTTTAGAAAAATCACAGTAATTACTTTATTCTTTGCTTTTGTTGTCATCTTTTTTAAGCACATAGGAATTAAATATGTGAACGATTGAAGTGGTCCAGAATTAAACTCTCTTTTAGAAACATTAGATAGGATAAGAATATGGATATTAAAATTTAGCATTCAACACATTATCGTATCTGAATTCACATTCAGAAAATTATTTAAAATGAAATATAAATATTTTTCACTTCTTATTCTGAGCGTATTCGGAGATAAGAGGAAAATGAATATACATTGTATATTGTGTTCTTTATTTATTTTAATATAAATTTTATATTAAAATTATATTTATATTTGTTAAAATATTAAATTTTATTGAATAAAATATAAGTATATGAAATTTGAACGAGTGTGAATTTTTAATTGTATCGTGTGTCATATTCATGTTAATTTTAGTTCATATTATATATTCATATTAGTACAAATTATTATTGAAATAAAATAAAAAATATAAATTCCACTTATATTTGAAATTCGTCTTCATTTTTAGTGAATATGATAACGAAACACAAATCAGAATATGAATTTATGTCTGATGAAAAATATTGATGAATATATGTAATTTTGTTAAAAATTTGGGAGTATCCGGCTGATTTTACCATATGATATTATTTTGTCCCATTTTTTTAATTATTTTATATAATATTACAGTAAAAGTTCTATGTATTGTCATTATTATTGGATAACATCTAGCTAGCAAATGACCGTGTCAACGCATAGGTGCCTATTATTTTATGTATTTAAACACTCAAAATCAATTTAATCACGAGGTATTTAATTTTCAAACAAAATTACATGATGTATAAATTAACACATACTAGAAACCAATAGACATTGAAACGTAGAGAGTACATTTCCTTCTGTGGAAATTAACCCATATTGCAACTAATAATTATTTAATATAGAGCTTTTTTTTTTTTTTTTTTTTTTTTTTTTTTTTTTTTTTTTTTTTTTTAAGAAAAGGCAGCATGCTGTCGTTTCATTCATAGATAGATGAACTAAATTGAGGCAACTAGACCTGAAAAAAAAAAAAATTCTGTGGCGAGCTTTTTGTATTTTATACCCACCCAAATGTCTATGATTTAAAATAAATACTAGATATACATTTCAAAATAGATGTATATTTTATATTTCATTAATTTTAGATGCGATGGCTTTTACTCGTCATTTCGAAATGACGAATAAAAAACACTTTACTCTAGAATGAATAAGATATATATTTAGCATTGCTCATTATTTAACTGGTGTTAACAATCCAACTTAATTAGGTTAAATTACACTTTTTGTCCTCAAAATATAAGCGCGTAGAATTTTGGTCCTCCAATTCTAATTAAGTGTAATTTTTAGTTAAAACTTTCTAAACTAATTAATTTACTTAACTAAATATAAAATTATCGTTGATATAAAGATGATGTAATAGTACCGTTATGATTAATAATATTATAATGATTAAAATAATATATTATTTTTATTTCAGCAATACGTTAATATTTAGTCAACTAAATTCGATTATAAAATTTAATTTTAATCATTTAAAAAATTTGTGCCAAAAAATATAATAAATTAAAATTTACAAATTAAGTGTCCTGCACCTCTACGAGAAATGTACTTTAGTCAATTAATTAATACTTAAGTTTAGCATTTTTTATACGTGGGCTCATTAAATAGAACTTTCTCTCATTATGCGGATGTAGTCTCCTTTATAAGTATTTATAATTGCTATATAAATATCTGTTATTTTATCGTTGATTAGTGCTTACGTGGGCTTCTTAAATAGAACTTTTTTTTTATTATGTGGATGTAGTCTCCTTCCTAAGTATTTATAATTGCTATATAATTATCTGTTATTTCATCATTGATTAGTGCTTACGGGGGCTCCTTAAATAGAACTTTATCTCATTTGTGGATGTAGTCTCCTTCCTACGTATTTATAATTGCTATATAATTATCTGTTATAATTATCTGTTATTCTGTCGTTGATTAGTACTGAATGAAAAATATTAGCATATTTAAACGGTTGGATTGAGTTGAAATCATGTTCCAAATCGATTCACGATTAAACGTCATATTTCTTATGGAGGAGGTTGATGTGCCACTTTGACTAATTGCTGGGTGAACCGGCTCAATTTGTACAAACTTGCCCTATCTGTGATTTCGACAAAGCAGAAGGGCTAAGCTAAAATTATCGCGGCTTATTAATATGGGTAGAGAATATGGCATGCCATGCACACCAATCCTGTTGCGTCCCGCACCGCCACGCCAATAATGGATAGTCATATCAACTTCTATCTCTCTCTCTCTCACACCCATTTGGTCTCCATATAAGTAGAGGAGACGAGTCTACCTGGAGGGAGCCTTGAACAAAAGAGATCATGAAGAACCAGCCCGAGCCGAGAAGTAACTGGAATCTCTAGAAGGAATAGACAAGTTTGAGGAAAGAGGACCTTACCCTTTTCTCGAATCGGTTTGCAACAAGAAGAAAATCCCTTACGTTGGTCTCAGAGATCAAGAGCCGCCCTACAACAAGCAAGCTCAACTAAAGGTAATATCACCAAATAGATGTGATCTCTTACTCTGTCTAGCTATTATTTTTGGGATATGTATTTGCATGCTTAGTACCCATTGCCCCTAGGTGATGAGTAGTGCACTTGGGAGTGTAATGTAGATCTCCCTAACCATTGAGGATTGGACCCATAGGGGTTTAAGGACCGCAGGGTATGTTGTGCATGTTTCGTAGACCTTAAGGTAAAACCAAAATGAGTTGTGGGAACCGCTAGAACGGTACAGTGGTGATACTTAGCTTCGATCTTAGGTATAGCTAAGGGAAGCCTAAAGAAGTGAGCTCTAAAATGCATATGAGCTAGATAGTTAGCTATTTGGGCTGGAGAAGCAGGTAAGCGCGACTGACTGGAAAGTAGGTCGAACGTTTTCAATTGTCGAACGTTTTCAATTCTCCAAGAAACAGGTGTACAAGCAAACGATGGAAGGGTAGTACGAGCAAGATTTGGCCCTATAGGCGAAACTTGTGGGTATAGCCCACCGAAGAGTGGCGTGAATATGACTCAGCTCTTCTAGTGCCGCGCATATTGTAGGTATAGCCCATCGGAGAGTAGTACGAGAAGTGCCTCAGCTCTCCTGGTGGCATGTTGTTAACCAGGTGGTAAAGTAGTGCTATCTCTTTCCGCTCCCCACTTGGCACCCATGAACCAATAGGGTGGAGAGTCCTAGGTGGTTAGCGTAAACCTTAGATGAACCCTAGGCGATTAGTGAGCCCTGAGCCCTAGGAAGACCCTAAGAAACTAAGATCGCGAGCGTTACGTGAACTTTGGCGAAAGAAAGAGATTGGGTGTGGCTGTGTTCCTAAGACCGATGTTAGGAGCTGATTGAGAGAACTGAACTTCCACTCTTCAAACTGTTATGTTGGCGGCCAACAACGTAACGTTCGGGATAAAAGGGAGGGTCATTCAAGGACTTTCGCCTGATTGGATCTTGTCTTGGTTTTTGAGTCATTCAAGGACTTTCGCCTGATTGGATCTTGTCTTGGTTTTTGAGTCGTGTGACGTTGTGTCACGTCCCGAGACCGCCATTTTGGACAGTTTGGGCACATCAACAGATCCGCTAATTGGGCATGACCTCTCTATACCCGAAAAAAATGGAAACATCTATCTCAATATAATACAAGTGATCAACGAGATATAATATCAGAATATAAAACTACTAAACTAAAACTTTCATTCATTCAAACGACAAGTTTAAAATAAAAAGCGAAAGTGAAATACATGAGTGAACCACATGATATAGCATTTTTTTACATCTTTCTCTCAACAAGTATTTAAACAATAATTATAATTTTTTTGTTTTTCCCATAGTACAAAGTTCACTCAAATGCCCAAAAGATATAAAACTGTTAGACCTTCTAGATCTCTAAACTGCTGGGCTCTTGCCCCTATCGCGTGCCTCGCTGGCGATGACTGGATCTGTAAAAATGGTCACCGAAGGATGTGAGAATTACGAATAGTTCCCAGTGGGTTCAACCACCGAAAAACATATTATACTGCACTTGGTCCAAAGGAAGCAATAGTAGCAAGATGATATATGATATATATATATATGAAAGCTATAAATAATAAGCTAGTATGCCGAATAAATTCGCTACATTACTAGTCATGCTCAAATAGTATGCTACATGCCATGCCGCACTTCGGCCACTATGCCGCTATAAGGGTTACATCTAACTCGGCCACCTCGGCCGATTTACCCTTTCTTTTAGTTCTTTAGCCCTTCGGAAGTTTCTCGTCCCAAATGGGTTCTAACCCTAGGTAGTCATGCTACCAACTAGCAAGCGTCAAATCTGAGAGGGTCAATTTTACTCTTTTCATCTTTTATACCTTCCGAAAGTGTTTCGTCCCAAATGGGTTCCATCCCTAGATAGTCATGCTACCAACTGGCAAACGTCAAATCCAGAGCTGGCAAGTGTCAATTTTTACTATTTTCATCTTTTAAACTTTTCGGAATTATCTCGTCCCAAATGGGTTCCAACTCTAGGTAGTCATGCTACCAACTGGCAAGTGTCAATTTCGAGAGTGTAAATTTTTCATTCTCTTTTACCCTAGGTTATTTACTCTAGGATAGCTTGGGTGCCCCTAGATCACCACTTTAGATTAGAGATTCTCATTTGCTCATTGCATTACATTTATCCTAAGTCCATTGCACTAGGGTTGCTAGTTGTCTCAAAGGACATCAACTCACATAAGCACTCTAACCCTAGAGTTTACTAACTTTATGTTAAAACTCTATACTTTCACCTTAGATTTTTCCTTAAGTTCAATGCCACTCGTTTAACTTTGAGTTATCTCCTAGGTAATGTGCCACATCTCTTGACTTCTTTAACCTAGATTTTCTCCTAAAGTTCATTTCCACTTATCTATGTGCAAGAATAACCTATATTAGGTTTCAACATAAACATCTCTTAGGGTTAAACCCTAATTGTTCCATATCCATGAACACTTACAATCCTACTTTTACTATCATGTTTCTAAAGTTTAAAAGCAAAGGAAAAAGGGATGAATACACCCTTTTTAGTAGAATCTCCCACCTCTTGTGTGTTCTTGTAAAGGAAGGTGGTTGATCTCTTGAACCACCACGAAAACCCCTAAAAATAGAGTAAAAGTCCATAAAAAGTCCATCCATTTTTTTTAAACCCATAAGGGAGCTCTAAAAACAAAACCCTAAAATTTTCCACATACCTTTTCTAGAGCTCTTGGCCAAAATAAGAAGGGGAAAGGGCTTCTTTCTTCTCCCAGAGCCTTCCTTGAGGTCTTCCACCACTTCTCCAAGCTCTTTTGGAGATCAAATTAGCCCTCACCCAAAGAGGGTTCCCAGCCTTCTCTTCCTCCACTGCTTCTTCTTCTTCTTCTTCTCTGGAACAGCACGAAGAGAGAGAGAGAGAGAGAGAGAGAGAGAGAGAGAGAGAGAGAGAGAGAGAGGAGAGGAATAGGGAGTGGGGTTTGTCAGGTAGGTGGTTAAAATAACCCAACGACCCTGGTTAAAATCCTCTATTTCCTCTCAGACCCACGTGCTTTCCGCGCATTTTGGGCGCCCGCGACCTTGTCCCTGCGTCCGATTCGTTGGAGCCACTGTCCACCCGGTAGTTTTTTTTTTTTTTTTTTTTTGAGAAAATCCACCCGGTAGTTCCGCAACACCCGCACCATAACCCCACTACTGTTCAACTGGCGCCCCCAGGGCAGCCTGGGCGTCTGAAACCTCGCGCGCACAAAATTCCTTCTCTCGGGTTGAGGGTCCGTTCGCCAGGCCAGGGCACGCGCCCTAGCACCCGCTACTGTAGGTCGGGCGCCCGAAGAACATTAAGGCCGTCCGAAACTAGGCTGAAGCTCCAGACTTGGATGGTTTCGCCCATTTTCAACTCAACTTCGATCCGAATGCGTTTTGCTTCAAACCAAACTTGTTCTAACTCGTTCTTATCATGTTTTAAAACATGTTTAGAGTGACTTACCCGCACTTTGCTACTTTAGCGAAAGCCGGAGCACTACATCCCTCCCTCCTTATAGGAGTTTTGTCCGCGAAACTAAAACTTGCATACCTTCGCTTATTCCTCAAAAAGATGAGGATGCCGCTCCCTCATCATGCTCTCGAGCTCCCAAGTAGCCTCTCGCTCACTATGGTTAGCCTACAGCACCTTCACGTATGTGATGGAACGGTTCCTCAATTTTTTCTCCTGCCGATCGACTATTTTTCACGGGTACTCATCATAGCTCAAGTCTTCCCGTAGATTCGGCGGTGGATAGTCGATCTCATGAGCAGGGTCGTGAACATACCTACGGAGTTGGGATACGTGGAAAACGTTGTGTACTCCCACTAACTCCGGGGGCAATGCCACTCTGTAAGCCACAGGGCCGACCCGCTCCAACACCTCGTAAGGGCCAATCATCGACTGCATTTATCTCAAATCCAAACGAGATAATTACTTGATGAAATTTATGATACCATTGACGGGAAGCTTGCTTGAGCCCATAGATAGATTTCTTCAATTTGCAAACCATTTTCTTTGAATCGCCTGACACAAAATTTTCTGGTTGCACCATATAAATTGTCTCGTCAATGTCACCATTGAGAAACGCAGCCTTTACATCCATCTGATGTAGCTCAAGGTCAAAATGAGTCACAAGTGCGATTATAATCCTGAAAGAGTCTTTCGATGAAACCGGAGAGAAAGTCTCTTTATAATCAATACCTTCCTTTTGAGTAAAACCCTTCGCAACAAGACGAGCCTTATATCTCTCGACATTGCCTTTTGAATCCTTTTTAGTTTTAAATATCCATTTACAACCAATAGGTTTCACACCTTCAGGCAATTCGGCGAGATCCCAAACATTATTGTCTTTCATGGACTTTATCTCATCATTCATGGCATCAATCTACTTTTGAGAATTAGAACTCTGTATGACTTAGCGAAAGTTGATTGGATCATCTTCTTTCAATCCTATGTCTTCCTCATGTTCTTGAAGAAAGATGATATAATCATCTAAAATGGCTTTTCTTCTTTCTCTAGTGGATCTTCTTAATGGCATCTGCTCTTGAGCTTGTTGAGTTTGCTCTTCATGAGCAATATCTTGATTTTGGACGGGAAATTCATTAGCATTGTCTTGATTGTCCGGATTTGCTTCTCCAATAATGTCAGTGATAGAAACCTGATTATTATCAATAGCAACTATATGAAGAGATTGAAACGAATTCTTCTTCAAAAATAATATTCCTTATCTTATCTTCCCCCCCAAACTCAACTTCCTCAAAAAAATTTGGCATTTCCCGTCTCAAAAAATGACCGAGTCGTGGGATCATAAAACTTGTAACCCCTTGATCGTTCAGAGTATCCAACGAAATAGCAGCTAATAGTTCTTGAGTCCAATTTCTTTTCATTTGGCCTGTATGGCCTTGCCTCAGCTGGACAACCCAAAATGTGTAAGTGCCTAACCTGTCCAGAGTTCATAAGGGGTTTTAGCTACTGCTTTGCTTGAAACCCTGTCGAGAATGTAAGCTGCAGTTTTTTAGCGCTTCTCCCCAGAGGGATTCTGGTAAGGTAGAATGACTAATCATACTCCTTACCATATCCTTAAGCGTTCTGTTATGTCTCTCAGCAACACCATTCATGCTAGGTTTTCATGGCATCGTGTATTGCGGGACAATTCCGCATTCCTCTAGGAATTTAGCAAAAGGCCCTGGACGTTGTTCACCCGATCCATCATATCTGCCATAGTACTCGCCACCACGATCAGATTTGACAGCTTTAATTCTTTTGCCAAGTTGGTTCTCAACTTCAGCTTTGAAGACCTTAAAAACGTCCAATGATTGAGACTTCTCATGAATCAAATATAAATAGCCATAACGGGA
Organism: Tillandsia fasciculata; assembly: GCA_029168755.2. Classification (NCBI taxonomy): domain Eukaryota; kingdom Viridiplantae; phylum Streptophyta; class Magnoliopsida; order Poales; family Bromeliaceae; genus Tillandsia; species Tillandsia fasciculata. The sequence continues at coordinate 4,321,854 of CM054937.1, read as the reverse complement.
ATAGTCGTCTATGAACGTAATAAAATACTGTTGACTATTCCATGAAGCAGTAGGGAATGGTCCGCAAATATCAGTATGAATTAGTTCTAAGACGTCAGAACTTCTATTGCCATTTAATTTTCTTATATTTGTTTGCTTCCCCTTAATGCACTCAACACAGACTTGAAAGTCTATTAAATCAAGGGGATCAAGAATTCCATCTGACACAAATTTCTCAATTCTCTGTTTAGAAATATGACCCAGGCGCTTGTGCCATAATATAGCGGAATTCTCATTAGTTAATTTTCGTTTTGTACCACGAGAACTAGTATACATGGATTCACTATATGAAGCGATTGTATCCAACAAATATAGATTGTCATTCACAGATAAAGAACTAGTTCCAACAAGATTTGAATTTTGAAAAAGACTAAATTTATTATTTCCAAATGAAAAAGAGTAACCATATTTGTCCAAATTAGAAATAGAAACCAAATTTCGTCTAAATGACGGTACAATAAATGTCTCTTCTAAATCCAAATAAAAATCAGTCTTTAATAACAACCTAAAAGTCCCTATGGCTTCAACCGCAACTGATTTGCCATCGCCCACAAAGATGAATCTTTCAGCATCATTTGGTTGCCGGCTCGTCAGACAGCCCTGCATAGACACACTTATATGAGTAGTAGAACCAGAATCTATCCACCAAGTGTGTCTAGGTACAGAAGTCAAATTAACTTCAGAACAAACCATAATGAGAAGTTTACCTTTCTTAACACGTCAAACGGCGTATTTAGGACATTCTTTCTTCATATGTCCACGCTTCTTGCAAAAGTAACAGGTGAATTTCGAATCCTGTTTCTTTTGCCCTTTCTTTTGTGGTGTCCCAACCGCAGTTTCCTTTCCTCTTTTTCTCTTTTTTATCTTTAAAGGAGGTTGCCAAGTGAGCACTTTCTGGTTGATCTTCCTTTAGTCGTTCTTCTTCTTGCTCACAATGAGAAATAAGCTCGTTAAGAGACCATTTCTCCTTTTGAGTATTGTAACTCACCTTAAATTGGCTATATTGTGCAGGAAGAGAAATGAGAACCAGATGCACGAGCAAGTCCTCAGACAGCTCTAACTTTAGTGCCTTTAATTTTGAAGCAACATGAGACATCTCCATGATGTACTCCCTTATGTTGCCCTTTCCTTTATACCTCATCGAAACAAGTTTAGATAATAATGTACTTGTTTCAGCCTTTATGCTCTTGGCAAAGCGCTTTTCCAGTTCCTCAAGAAACTTCTTGGCATCATCCTCATCACATATAACGCCCCTGAAAGTTTTTGGAATTGCACATTTCATAATCATAAGACTCATGCGATTAGAACGTTCCACTTCTCAAAGTCCTTTTTATTCTCAGCGGAACTTTTATCTGTAAGAGAAGGGAGTTGTTCTGTCCGTAGCGCAAAGTCCAGATCCATGCAACCGAGAACAATCATAACGTTCTCTTTCCAATCCTTGAAATTTGTGCCATTCAGCACTGGGATTGAATTGATATTTGCAGATATTGAAGAAGCAGAAATATTAGCTGGACAGAGAATAAAATAACAAATATTAAGCTCACAATTTTATCCATAACAAAACATAATAAATAAATTCAAATAATAGTGAGCCCCAAAACAAGATACCTAAAACAACATTGACATTCAGTTTTTGGACAGAAATATCAATTGTAAGTGGTACTCTCAACGTAGTAATCAAATACTAACAATTAATCCTGTCAAATAATAAATCTTTCTTTGGATAAACTTATTATTTACACGGTACACTTAATAATTGTCACATATTTATTACCACAATTGTATGTGAAGTTTGGCCAAATAGTTACCTTCCTTTGGGCCGGTCACCATTCGCATAAACAACAAATACATAGATCTAATTATTTCAAATAAACTAATCTACACAAAAGATGTTAATTTGGTAACACGTTGTTTCAATTAGTCTATCTTTAAAAATTAGACATTCCAAAAATAGAAAAATACCCAAATTTGAATTTAATTTCAAAATTATGTTTTGCATAAAGAAATCCAAAAAAAAAAAACTTTACCTTATGATCCGAAATCGTTTAAACAATCGAAATTCGGAATCCAAAATATCACAAATCAAACTATAATGCGGGAAAAAAAAAAAAAAGATTCATGATAATTTTCTTAAAAAAAAACTTAATTTCTACCCTAGATAATCTTTATGGTAGAAAAAAAAGATTCAAAATAAAAAACGACATCTAATGATTTAAACGTGTGAGGCTCCGATACCACTTGTTAGATCCGTATGCAAATTAATGCGAAATAATCCAAGAAACACATTTAAATTATTAGATAATCGTTCATCTATTTGAAAATATTATAAACGCTCACCGGAATCCATGCCTGATGAAACACGTTCTCGGATCTAATCGTTTCTCAAACTCCGACAATAAAATCGCCTGAATTGAATGCTCCTAAGTCTAGATTCGTCGTCTAATTAATTTTGCTCTGAATGGGGCAGGAAAAATTGACGGCAGGAATCCGACTCGGGACCACAATCTTTTTATATTCCTTATATACTAGTTTAATTAGAGTCACATAAACCCTAATTAGACTTGTATTGAATTTCTACACATTAATAGTCCATACCCAATAGATATTTTCAGAGCCCATATTAAATAACTTAATGACCCTATTAAATTAGATAGTCCATAATATAATTATAAATTTATATGTTAGTCCATATATAGGAAAAAATTAAATCCAACAGAATATGAATTATAATATCAAATTTTAAGTTTAAATTATGAATTTAAATTTGGATTCAAAATTGGTTACGAATTTGTATAGTAAATTTAAAATTTATTATTTTTGAATTTTAATTTAAATTTCTTTTATAAAAAAAATTAAATATTTTTATAATTTTGTTTTGGTCTATTTGTATTTTGAATTAGACATACTTATAGAATAGCAAAATAAAAATGTGCTAAATCTCAAAAAGCAAAGCCATCCTGACATTGGGCAAGTTCAAGGTATATCTCTAATCCCCACCTCAATGCTTCACAGGTACAGACTATTCAAAAGATGCCCCCACATTAATAGTTGACCCAACTTTGCTCTGGCCAAAAGACAAGACAAGAAAAATGTAAAAGCAGCCTCTAAAAAACTAATGCCCAAAAATCCAGCTAAGGTCATCTTTTTGTGGATAGCATTCTTTCTCAAGCAACCACTGGTCTCCATCAAACTTATTAGGGATCACCAAATTAATGGTAAAAAGCATTCTCAATTTCCACATTATTTAGAACTTAAATTGACCATTTATTTAATAAAAAATTGTAAATCATTTAATAATATTTTTAAAATAATAATAATAATAATACTATCGGTACACTCTACTATAGAATATACGTCTTTACGATATTATTTGGTTCAGAAATAAATAAGAATTACTTATTCCTGATATAAATATAATTTTCAAAATAAATAAAAATAAAACTAATTTTTATTATATTTTTTCTTAAAATAAAATAAATAGCGTTTGAATAGTTAAATTACAATAGCGAGAATAAGAATAATTAGAATTTTAAATTAAATTTAGTTTATTTAATTAATTAACATAACAATATTAATTAAAAATAATTTAATAAATTAATAAATTTATTCCTTAAAAAAAATAATATTAATTAAGAATTACTTATTAATTTCTGAGATCACTACAACAAAACTATACTATAGCGAAACTTTTAACTGTTTCTAAAATATAAAAAAAGTGTCGCTAGTAAAAATACCGACACTTATAATTAATGCCGCTATATGTACAGTCGCTAGAGTGTATAGCAACACATTATTGTAATGTGTCCTAAAAATATGTCTCTATAATATAATTTTGAATATAGATAAAATATATATATGATACTTGTACAAAAATGTCACAAATATATATCCCTGTGATCTAATTTTGTTGTAGCTAGTGGATAGATACAATTTTAGAAATAAATAAAAACAAAACTAATGTTTATTAAGTTGTTTCTGAGAATAAAATAAATAGTATTTGAATGGGTAAATTAGAACAGCGAGAATAAAAATAATTATAAATCTAAATTAAAATTATTTTATCTAATTAATTAATAAAAAATATTAATTAAAAATAAATTAGTAAATTAATAGAGATGGAATATGCCCCTATTCATACAGATAGATGTTTTTATTTTCATTATATAATTTGAGCATAATGGCTATCTGGAAGTCCAACAGTTTCTGAGAGTAAATTGAATACTTGACTTCATATTGTACCAAATGAATATAAGAGTTAAACAGTAATGTTTAAGTTTTTAAAAATAAAATAATTATTTTCAAATAAATTATAATTCTTGTCCATATTATTATATATAGCAACTTGGTCAAATAGAAAAAAGTCTTCTAGTAAAGCTTATGGATGCAGTATATGTCGTAGGCCAATAAAAATGTAACATTAAAATAGATTAAATTCATCACAAATATCTCATTTTTACAACTTGTATATGTTTTTATCTCAATCATAACATTATATTTTATTAATAAAAAATAATTAATATTAGTCAAATAATTTAAAATAATAAAAAATACACATCAATGTTAATTTAATTTTTTTTATTTATCAAACATCAAAATAGTATTTTATGAATGAGAAATATTTACTAAGGGTATATATAAGTATACACCCCTTTAAAGGTGTATATCTTATACCCCACCGCATTCTGAAATAGAATAAATTTTACTCATCATTCAATATGATAAGTAAAATAATATTTATTTTAAAATAAAATGAAATATAAGATGTACATCTCCAAAGGAGCTTATATCTAGCGACGCTCATTTACTAAACAAGGTAAAAAAACACACTTATGTCAATGGCTTATTTTTCCAAGAGCTTTGCTACCCATACACTCCAAAAGGGGGTGTATGATGCACACCCCACCCATCCAAGGGTGGGGCTTCCTCCACTGGTCACTTCGATGTGACCAGTGGAATTCACCCCACCCTAGAATGGGTGGGGTGTAAGATGTACACCCCGTCAGGGGTGTACACTTATATTTACCCTTTTTCCAATGATGACATTCACCATATTGTACAAAGGTTGCACCAAGTACTTAATTGGTTTATTAAAATATTATCAATAAATTTACATTATGAAGTGATTGAAATTAGATCAAATATCTTGTCTTGAAATGACATGTGACTTAAAAAAAAAAAATCAAAACAAATCAAAATAAAAAACAATAAAATAAGAAATGACATGTGGGTCAAATGCTACCCATATAATTGATTATTTGAAGAAAAGTAGTGCTATAAAGCCCTAAAATATTTTAGTTATAGATTTGATGATATGTTAACATAAAAAAGAGCCGAGCTGTCTTGCTTCTAAGATTTTCATAGTGTCGAGTTGTTTTCATGATGTGACTGACTGTAAATACCTAAAATATTATGATTAATGCTGTTTATACATCCAAATAGGACGTATATATATCTTACACTTTACTCATTTAAAAATAAAATAAATTTTATCAATCACTTCAAAGTGACACGTAAGTTAATCCCCACTCCTGAATGGAGTGGAATGTATGATATACATTTCAAATTATAGTTATAGTTTGATGATATATTAATACAAATAAAAGTTAAGCTCCAATACTTTTAAAAGCATAATGGTCTTCATAAATTTAAATTATTTTCGACTTTCGAATCCACAATTTTGTTAAATTTAATTTTAATTATTTAAAATATATAAAAAATAAAATTTTATTATTTTTAATATTATTTATTTAGTGATTGAAAGAATTTAAAATAAATAAATTTAATGGAGGTGAACCGTTAGAAAATATAATGATGTAAAAATTTTGAAATCAAAGTGAAATTTTGATAGAAATTAATTTTGGTATAGTATTATTTTTTTTTTTATAAAATTTTTATTTTCAATCACTTATTTTAAATATTTTTAATTATTATGTAAATAAAATAAAAAAATTTAAAAATTAATTTTTTAATATTTTAAATATTTAAAATTAAAATTACCGAAGCTGATGAGGATTTAATTTTTTTTTTTTTGTTAAAAATAACATGAAAATACTAAAGCTGTCGTGCATCTAGAAGCACTCCAACTCAACTCTATAAACGATGCGTGTAAGTTTGTGATCATTCGTATATATTGTTAAAAATAGTAGTATCATAAAAGATATTAATTAACATTCTAGTGTGTGCATATATATATATATATATATATATATATATATATATATATATATATATATATGAGAAGTGACATGTACACCCCCACCCACCTATGGTGGGGGTGTGATGAGGGGTCTCTTGTGTCACTTCAAGTGACCCTCATCACACCCCCACCATAGATGGGTGGGGGTGTGAGATGTACACCCCATTTGGGGGTGTACATATAGTATTTTTCTATATATATATATATATATAGAAAATGTATAAGTGTACACTCCCAAGGGGGTGTACATCTCACATCTAAAAATAATAAAAAAATTTGATGTAAGAATAGAAAACTTGATAGCACAAAATAGTTGATGCTATTGATAATATAGTAGCCGAACTATATATATATATATATATATATATATATATTTGCCAGACTTGCTTGGCTTTAGAAATACGACGAAAGCTTCCATATTTTCAAATTGTTTTCAACATTGGAACGAATAGATGATCGGTTTCGTTAAATTTAATCTAAAGTATTTAAAATATTTAAAAATTAAAATTTAAAATTTTATTATATTATTTGTCTAGTGATCAAAGTTCATTAAAATTAATAATTTTAATAGTCGTCGTTAGCTGTTTGAAAGTTTAACGATATAGAAATATTTAAATTATATAAAATTTTAAAAAAATTTTATTATACTATATAAAATAAGATCAATATTTTTGATCTAAAATTTTAGCATCATATCATTAAATTTTGTAAAATTTTTATTTTCAGCGGTTAATTTTGAGCCCCTTCTATTACTAGGCAAATGATATCGAAAAATTACAAAATTTATTTTTTAGATACTTCAAATATTTTAGATCAAGTTCAACTGAGCCGATCGTCGATTCGGAAGCCCCAATTTCGAAAACAATTTGAAAGCATGAAAGAGTACTCCGTACTTTTAAAAACACACAAGTCTACTCTCTCTCTCTCTCTCTCTCTCTCTCTCTCTCTCTCTCTCTCTCTCTCTATATATATATATATATATATATATATATATATATATATATATATATATATATATATATATATATATATATAGTCCGACTACTATACTATCGATAGTACCAAGCATTTGGTGCTATCAAGTTTTCTACCATTAGATCAACCCTTTGATCATTTTCATCCGTTAGATTTTACTATTTTTCCAACCACCTATTAAACCCAAGGGGGCCACTATCATCTCAACAACACATCTTTTAATTCAATGGTTAAAAATTTAATAGCATCATGACTTGGTACTATTAATAGTATTCCAGCATATATATATATATATATATATATATATATATATATATATATATATAAAATAGTATTCCAGCCTAGCTCTATATATATAAGCTCTACTCTTTCTATATATGCTTTTAAAAGTGTAGTAACCATGATTTTTGAAATTTAAAATCTAAGTTTAAATAATTTTCTGGATTATTTAAAATAGTAAAAATGGATTATTAGTAGTGCAATTATGGCCCAAAAATATCGACTTTTGATCGGGGTCTGACCTCGAAAATTTGAGATCACTAGTGCGACCGTCTTGTCGAAACAAGAAAGATTGATATTCACATATTTTCGATCCGACGGTCGGATCTTCCGCAAAACAGTGAAGAAGAAGCGGGGCCCACAACTTAAGTTGTGAATGGTAACCCCTAATTTAATTCCCCTCTCGACCATCGTCGGCCGTTTCGCCATCTGGACCCCAAGCATAGCAGTACGAGTAGTCGTTTCTAGCTAATTTTGATATTCTGAGCGCAATGGCACTAACGGAATTAGCGTTTGGCGACTCTGGTGCATCGGAATGCGTGCCAAATAGTGCAAATTGCAGTATTTTATGGCCCGAGATTTTATTCGAGCACCAAATTAAACAAGCAAGGGCACTATTTGGTAGGTCTCGACGAGCCGGACGTCGTGGCGAAGTTTGTTTTCCATTTCGACGACCCATTCGTCTCAAAATGCGTGAAAAATGTCGAAAAATTGCGTATTTTTACAAAAACTTAGATGTTTCATGGATCAAATTATTTAAAGCTTATTGTTGGAGGTCCTTACAGTATATGTGATCTACAGCAATGGACTAGGGTGTTGGAAGCATAAGATAAAAGGACCAAATAGCATATTGTAGCAAAAAATTTTTTTTTTTTGGAATTGGCTTGGGACCTTTGGGCTGCCCATGGGGGGGGGGGGTTACAGATCCCTTTTTGGAAGCTTTAAAGTCTTGGGTGAGTTGAAGAAGCAAAACACCTCCCTCCCTTTAGCTCGGAGTCACCCCACCATTCCCTTTGTTTCAAAAACCGAGAGAGAGAGAAGAGGAGTGAAGGTTTCTCCCAAGACCCTCTAGCTTTTTCCTGAGGTCTCTGGAGGTTTCTCCTGTGTCTGGAGATCCTTATGAATTTTTTAACATTGGATTTGCATTGAGATCAGTGCTATTGTATTTTCTCTTTCTCTCTCTTTAGTTGACTTTATGTCACACCTCGAGTTTCAAAAAGTAGTCTAATTTTTTTTTTTTATATCAGAGTTTAAACTTGAAATCCGGAACGTCGGCAGACCGCTACATGCATAGAAAATACTCTGTCTACACGGATCGACAGAGTCTCCCCTATACATGCTCGACTAGGCAAATACAATAATCATCAGAGGAGCGACATAATCAACAACTAAACATAAACATAAACTGCTACAACTAAATACATCTATAAGTACTCCAAACAATAACAACTCTTCAAATAAACTGAAAACATCAAGCACTGGGCCACAGTGGCCAATAGCAGGAGACAAGTCTATCGCGAAAGCTCACTGGATCGTCCCAATCTCTCAGCACCCGACTGACCTAAAAAATCGTCACCTAGGGGGTGTGAGATACAATATAGATGTATCCCAGTGGGCACTACGGGCCGAGAAATAGCAAGTCGTACCTACTGGATACAATAATAAGCGGATAACAAACGGGCTGTAATTTGAAAGCTAAATACTGATCATGTTGAAAAAAAATGCAGGTACTCGTGAAGAAAGCTATACAGGCAATAACTAGTAGTCAAACAAATTAGGACAATATCAGTGTCTTATGCTGTATATCAGGCAGGTATAATAATGCACAACCATCAAAACTATAATCTGAGCATCATGATCATGTGCTAAGCAATAAAGTAGGTATGAAGACAATGTCAGTGTCTCATGTTGTATATTAGGCAGGTATGATAATCAATAACCATCAAGCTATAATCTAAGTACTATGATCATGTGCTAAACAATAAAACAGGTATGCACATATGAAGCCGAATAAGCTATACTAGCAATCAAGTAACCCTGGTCAATATCAATGCATATAGATCAAGATCATGCTATAAAAAACAGAGCAGGTATAAAGATGTGTAATAAGATAATGCATCAAAATTGTCACTACAAATATACCCAATCTCATGCCACTGTTGGTCACAAGGATCTCAGGCTAATGCCCACAGGTATACCAGAATGCTGTCATAACCCCAACGGGCTCACGGGTCGATGTGACGACCTCTCTACCGGTCAAGAACACCATTGCGAGTGGTGTAGTGGCCCCGATCCCCGTGCGGCATTTCCCCATGACCTATATTGTGGAACACCTATTATTGGTGTGTCGGACCTGCAACGTGTCAATTAGACGCGTTGGACGGACTCAATGACGTTTCTGGATCAAGCCTGTCTTTCGGCTACTTTCGCCGAATTTTAGAAAGGGTTTCAGGCTAATCCGAGACTGGATTTGGATTCTGTGCAGAAAAATACCGAAAATCGGCTATTTACTTATATTTTTCGGAGTCTGGATACCCCAAAAAGGACACCCGAAAGTTTTCTGCGCATTTTGGTGCTTGGGGGAAGCCGTGGACCGACCGGATGCCATGTGGCGGTCGCTGATTGGTTGGCGCACGCGATGCGGTCCACAGAGATGAAGCGCTGGTGCATGGACCAGGCATGGGAGACACGTGGCAGCCTCGGATTCGCGAGCTCACGCGGCGCGGTCCACGGCGTCGAGCGGGATGGCGCATGGACCGGGGCGGGCCATGTGGCGGCCTGTGAGTGGTCGGCTCTGGAACGCGCGGTCCACGCTTCGAGGGGAGCAGGCGGGGCAGGTGGGGGCAGGCGGGGCTAGGTGACTATCGTACGCGTGGCGCCCACCCACCCCACGCACCCCGGTCGGGCCACGCAGCGAATCCCCAGCAGCCCCGCACACGCTGTCCGCTGTTCGGGACACGCGTCGGGCGCTGGACGATTCAGACGCTGGTCACGGGCCGGGCCGGGGCGCGGTTTCGGGCACTGTAGCCGCCCAAAACCGTCCGGGCGCCCGAATGTTGGGCCCAAAAGCCCAAAACTTGAATTTTTGGGTTCTTTTTGGGAGAGCCTATAAATAGGCCCATTTGCTCGGCCTTTTGGCCTTTTTCCGGAACTCCCCTATGACAGAGCCCTTAACCAAAGTTGATCTACATCTTGTGCTGCATCTCTTGAAGGAGTTTCGGATTTTTTGGAGGCCGCAACATCGACGTCTTCGGTGATTCGGCGCAGTGCGACGTTCTTTCTTCGGCAGCCCTTTTCATCGTGTTTCGGTCCACGAGGTCCACAGAGCTATCCCGAAGGAATTTTTGATGATTTTTGCGGCATTGATTTCACGAGAGGTACATCTCCGTTTTTCGTGTTTCTGCTCCTCCCAGTTTCGAGTTTTTATTGGGGTTTTGGGGACATTTTTGAACCCCTTTTCTGCTGGTGCTTTTCTTGGACAGCGGAGCATTGTCGGATTTTTATTTTCACACTCGGTTATCAGTTTTCGACATGTGAGGACTCGATCGACATCTATGCTTCACGAGGATCACCCACGTATTTTTATTTGAATTTTTGAAGATTATCTCGCAAGTGGTATTTAAGCATATTCTGGACTGATTTTTACAGCAGTGTGTGATTGTGGGATATGTTGCTTACCGCGATGTTTGGACCGTATCTTTGTACCCAGGAGGAGTTTTCTGGTATTTTTGGACTCGTTAGAATCGTGGGAATCTGAGGATTATCCCCGTTCAATTTCAGCCTATTTGGACTTTGGATTGATGCGCACATTCAGGTGGGTTGCTTCGTCTCCAAAACTGGTGGGCAGTTCATTAATTCTATTGTATAGAAAACATGCATGATTGTGAGATATGTTAGAATGCAAGTTAGAGAGAGAGATGTTGTCTTTCTTGTGTCGTTATTGAAATCATGTTGGTTAATGTTCCCTGATTTTGCTTTAGTTAAACTAAATGCTATTATTGGAACGTGACCTAGCACCCTATCATATGTTGCATCTGTAACCAGACTAGTAGAAAACTCTCACTTGTGCTAGGTTTATTTATACTTTAGACATCCACACTTTACATTCTATCGCTGGACGTAGTGTTTTCCTCGTCCGGATAGTGGGCTGAGTGGTCGAGAATTTTCTTAGTGTAGGACGCATGTTACACTCGTGCTTGTGGGCCGAGTGGAGTCTGGTAGATGTAGCTAGTCTTGTACCAGTGACGGGAGACGTTTGGGTAAACGGTGGTCCCGGGTTGTCAAGTTCTTCGTTTTGTTTGTCGCCACTGTGTTCGTGGCAGTGGTGTACCAGTGATAGCAGGACCTTGAATCCAGAATCTTTTTGGACACACATAATTTCAGTAAACCAATATTTTTCTTCCAAATGTCGAAGGGTCGCCGGAGTCTGTTCTTGTCTGATTGGGCGAAGGCATTAGCCCTTCGGGGTTTGGGAATAAAACTTGTTTCTAACTGATTTTCCTAAAATAGCTAAAATTCATTAAAATGGATTTTCTTAGATCAAGATGGTTTTAAAAAAAGAAACTACTTTTAGTCCTCACCCTGCGTGAGCTCGAGTGAAAATGGTTTTCGGTAATAAATGTCGCCTCTTCTGTAAACTTCTTCACCCGAGAGAGTTCGAGTGATCTGGATTCTAGGGTTGCCTTTTTCTTTGGGTCGAGAACAACGAGAAGCTATGCCTAGAGCCTGTTCTTATTTGATTTGGGTTGTAGGTTCTAGTCTTTCGGAGTTTTCGGACTCTTCCTTGTTGTCGGCTGTGGAGTATCTCCAGTCTAGTGATTTGTATGTTGAGTTGATGTTCTATTTGGGGAGCCGTTGGGTTGACAACGGTCCTAACTGTTCGAGTATTTTCAGTTAGTGAGTTAGAGATGTATTTTGGGCACTGTTGATCTTATTGATCATTGATTTGGATTATACCTTGCATGAGCCATATTGAGCTCGACAGAAATGCAGAGATACTTTCCTCGGTGGGGTCACGCCCCTTGAGTGCCACTCTGGAGCTAGGCCTATTACTTTGCTATCGCGACTTGTCGATGCAGTCCCTCTGACTGGGCCTTTTTTAGGCAGTCACGAGCGCCTTACGTAAGTCCAGTCCTCCGTGGATGTAATGGCAGTAGGTGGGCGCAGGTTTGACTGGACCCTATGTGGCAGTCATTGTGATTGGGTTGATTGAGTATTTCGGGTTAGAGTCGATGCATCATTTTCATCTGTATTACCTATTGAGCATTGCAGATAGAGGCATGATAGCTGTAGATTTCTTTCCAGCTTATCTTTACATTAGTATAGTTTTTCTATTATCTTTATGCCTCTAGTAGATTTAGTGGGCAGATCGTCCGGCTTGGTGGTGGTACCCACTGAGAATTACGTGTTGGTGTAGTTCTCACACCCGCTGGGAGTTTTTCCCTCTCCCCTTCCTCTTTCCTCTTTTTTATTTTGCAGAGTCTTCTGCGGGTGTTGCTGATCCTTCTGTTGTTGATCGAGGCGAGGGAGTCGCGAGCTAGTTCCCTACCCATCCTTGGACTATAGTGGTACCATTTTTGGAGCTTTGTAGTACAGTCTGTTGGATTTTAGTAGTTAGTTGCTGTTGAGAGTTTTATTTATTTTGAGAGACTTATGTAGTGAGGTTCAGACTTGTACTATTTAGAGTTGTATTATTCTTATTTCAGTAGTTTACTTTTCAGCTTTGATATCTGTATAGTTGTAGTATTATCTTTTGCAGGTTAGACGCTTTGTCTATATGGAGCTTCCCGTATGGGCGGCGGATCTGTTGGCGGATCCGGGTCGCAGTTTCGAGTCCAGGGCGTGACAAGTAGCAAATCCGCAGGTGTGCGCGACTAAAAGCTGGCTCAATAGGGCGATCATAATACTGATGCTCAAGCTCGCGGTCTAAAGACTGAACAATCGGCATAAAGCCGAAAAATTTCCGTTAGGATGCTGAAACTGTAATCACGACTAATATTGTATGACTAAAGCTATAGTGTAACATCTCCACCCGCACTCAAAGTCTTTAACTCTGTCTAAGAACGGGGATCAACAGAAGCTGAACTCCTATTCTAACATGCAACAGAAGAACAGAAAATGCTGATACAACTAAGCTAATGACCAAACAAGCATGATGTACTGCACCGGCTCCGTGAAATAGCGAAGTGCGGTGAAATCGTTCCTAACATGTTTAAAATATGTGTACAGGTGAATTCGGAGTGTTTCGGTTCGAAGCGAATGCCTTCGGATCGAAAAGTGACTTGACGGGGCGCGAAAATTTGAAGCTTCAGGTTTGTGAAGCTTCAGGCTGCTTTGCGTACCAGAACGCAATATTGGGTACCGAAACCGATTAGTAAAAAAAATCCAAACAACAAGCTCTCGGTTTGGAAATTGGCCAAAATTATTCTAAGTCATTGGCTACCGGTACCAAATGTTGGGTACCAATACCCCATGCAAAACAGAAAATTCTAGCCCTTGGGTTCGAGGTTTCGTGGGTTTAGTACCGAAACGTGAAACTCGGTACCGGTACTCAAACCCGAGTACCGGTACCCAATGCCCAGAATGCTGGGACAGTGAGATGAATTCTTTTGTAAGTAGGGGTAGTTTGGTAAATTCATCCCACCAGCTACCCCATTGTATAAAACCCCTTTCTCCCTCTCTCTCCTTATTCTAACTCTCTTCTCCCTCTCCCTGCGTGGGAAACCAGAGAAAGAAGAAAGAATAAGGAGAAGAAGGAAAAGAAGAAGAAGAAGATGGAAAGGAGGTTAGGGTTTAGGATTTGATCTCCAAAGAGCTTGGGAATTTCGTGGTGGGCTTTAAGGGAGCCTTTCAAGAGTAGTTGGAGCTCATTCCTCTTCCTCTTTTGGTCAAAAAACCCTCATAAGAGGTAAGTGTAAAATTAGGATTTTTCTCTTTTAAGATTTTTATGAGTTTGTATGGCATAAGAATGATCTTTTATGATTCTAATCCCTTTTTTAGGAATTTTTATGAAGAGAAAATAGATCAAATCTTAGTTCTTGCAACAAGAACAACAAGGTGGAAAATTCTTTCGAAAATGGGTGACCTCTCCCCTTTGCCCTTTGGTTTTCTTATCTAGAAACATATTAGTGAGCATGTAGGATATTAACAGCATAGATGAGGATAATTCATCCACGCTTCTGCATCAATCTTTTTCCGACATCCTTCAACAATTTCTGAAATTTTTATAATATTTAACTTTACATTTTGTTATTTTTATTTAATGACAAATTATTAGATAATTAATAGCAATTAGATTTTATTCTTAGTGCGATTTTTCAAATATTTATTAAATTACTTATATAGATAAATTTATCTGCAAATTTATTCTTGTACAATTTTATAATTGAATTCAACAATTATCTCAAATAGTTAAATCTAAATAATAATCAAATATAAAAAATAATTAATGTAATTTTTTAGATAAAAAGTAATTGAAGCAAGCGTTAAAGTGTAAGTTGGCATTCTATAATTTAGCTAATAAAAGTACAAACATTCCATATGGGTAAGGGATTAAAGCACATTCCAAGCAATTTTTTTTTTTTTTGTTGGATTACGACCACGTTCAATAGTTCCTTCACTTTTTTTCTTATTAAAGCTTTTTAAATTCATAGTTATAGTGACTTTCTTATTATTTTAAATATATATATATATATATATATATATATATATATATATATATATATATATATATATATATATATATATATATATATATACTCCTGCTAGAATATTATCGATAGCATCAAGCAATTGGTGCTATCAAGTTTTCTGCCGTTGGATGAAAAGATATGCAGTTGGATTATAGTCGTTTCCTAAGATTTTTACTATTCAACCAACTACCTAGTAAACCCTAGGGGTGCGTTTGGAATGGGGTTAAGCTGGAATTGGCTAAACCGGGGATAAGTATAAAGTACGGAACTAGAGCTTAAACGCGTTTGGGATGGTTCCAGGAATAAGAGAATTTGTGTTTGGTTTAATAATGAGGAATAGGAGGATAAAGAGGATAAGATGGGTAAATTACCTTTTTGCCCTCAAGAGTTAATATGTGATAAAAGTTGTTAAAAACGAATTAGCTCGTTTTAATTAATGGATTAATGTTTTAAAAAAAAAAATTAAAATTATAATCATAATTAAAATGTATTATTTAAAAATAATACATTTAATTTAATAATTAATTTTTCCAACTTAAAATTGAAATTTAAAATATATAATTTCAACATTTTAATTTTAATATTTACAATTATATAATATTAATTTTAAAAAATTAATTTTTAACTTAAATTTTTTTTAAAATTCGCAAAATTCGTATATTTGATAAATATTTGTAAATTTGTACCCACGAGCTTTATTATGTCATTAAAATTTGCTAAACTCGTTTTTCTCGTCTTAATTAATGGATTATTGGTTTA